>CM053503.1:153351353-153556076 GCA_028627145.1 Eidolon dupreanum | reverse complement strand
CACACACACACACACACACACACACGCCAAAACTCAGTGACAGATGTATATATATGTAATGCACATATGTGAATACGTACACACTTTTATACACAATATATAATTCATACACGCACACACAACTTTCTTGTTTTTCAATGTCAAGAACATATTAAAAGAGTTAATAATTTTTATGTGATAGTATTCATACATTTCATCTCCAAAATCTGCTTGTGTTTTAAGATACCAGGAAGACATGTTAAGAAAAAGAAATATTGAGGATTCAAAGAGTTGTAGAGATAAACCTTGAGGGGGATCCTGGCTTTTCTCCTTGGGTAGGAAGTTCTAGAAACGAGCATCTTTGAATAATAGGCCTCTGATACTCCACAATATGTGGTGGAACCATGCAATTAGTTTCTTTACATTCTGAGTGGCGCCGAGGGGCAGAGATGCCAGGGCTCCAGCAGAGTTTTGTTCTATGTCCATATAGTACCCAGTGGTTGCTGGGAAGCAGTTCCCCAGAGCTCACATTTCTCACCCCTTCCCAAGCAGCAAGGTAGAGTCCCGAGGTTTTGCCATAGGGATGTGGGTGGAAGTGATGAAAGCCACTTGCAGGCCAGACCTATAAGCTTTTCCTGGATAATCCTCCATGCTCTTTTCCCTGGTAGACTAGCTGCATTTTTATGTGCAGGGTGACCTTGGGAAACACGTATCGAAGAAGGCAAAGCCTCTGTCAGCCTGAATCCCATAAAGGCTGTCTAGAGGAGGGCATAGCTCCTCATGTATCTATTGGGTGAAGACATAGAGATTTTAGCTTATTAATCTGTGATAGCACCTAGCATTACCTATAGGACACATGCTATAGCTTTAGCAGAGGTTCTAAAGTTACCATCATTAGAGAAAGCTAGCTGAGCAGAGAGCAGTAGTTCTCACATTTCAGAGTCTTTTGGAAGAAAGTTTGTTATGAATACAAATCCCCAGGCCTCACTCCCAGATTCCGATTCATTAGATCTTGGATGGGGCCCAGAAATAAACATTTTCATCATGACCACAGGTGATTTAGATGCACATTTAGAGGAGTACTGATAAAGAGAATGGATCTGCAGAAATGGTAACTGGGAGGCTGGGGTTGGAAATGAACAGCAAGTTATATCCTGAGCCAACACATGACTTAGATGAATTAGAAGTCAATGAGTAAGTGGAAAAATTGTCAAAGATAAGTTCCATACTGCAGCAATGAATACTAATACTCGGTCACCCATGACCATGCCCTATTTCAAGGAGGATAAAGGCTTTGAGACAGGGTTGCAAAAATGGGGCACAGCCAAGCAGGAAATAGTTGACACTGAGAGAGGCAGGAGAGGATAGTCTCAGTGTAAACATTTGCAAACAGAAGCCCCTTTAAACTGGCATAATACAATTAAATTAAAATAGATCACTTAAGGGAAGTGATGGTTTTGAAGCCAATGCCACTATCAATGCCCATTTGCCCATCACAGAACAATACATGTGAAAAAGAGAGAGCTTAAAATGGATATCCCCCCACAATACACTATCAAATAAAAATGTTACAGGCCTAGATCCAAAGACTATTCTTGGGTTGGATCTTTTCCAAAGCTCTAAATTTAACCAGCTGGGATTCTGGTACCAGGCTATTCAACTTTATGAAAGGTAGAATTTTACCTTTTAATGGGAAATCTGCATTTCATCTTAATATGGAACAGACCATCTTTTTATCTCAAAGAAATATGGTCTTATGGTGTTGTACAATTAGCACAATTAAAAATAAAAAGATTTTAGAAAGAGGTGAAAGGACCAAAACATACAAATCAACACATGCAATACTAAGGACCATGAAAAAGACACCTCTATTCCTGGTTAACTACAGGGCACATCATAAATACTATAGATATTATCACCACCAAGATTTTATTGAGAACCAAGTATCTGGTGAGAAGAGAATCTGAAAGATGTATACTTTTAGAATAAACAGTTGATAAGATTATAACCTTTCATTTAAATTAGACCATCACTCAATTATTGACGATTTAGCAGTCAGTAACAACTTTAAGCAATAGTATACAATTGCATGTGATTTCTCTTGAATTGTACTTCCTTTGGGAAATCAGGTGCACTAGTTAATATCATCTTTACTCTGTGCTTGTGAAATCAAACTCCAAAGTGGACAAAGCAGTGTGGTGAACATGTTCTTAGAAATAGCAAATCAATTAAGGGGTCCATCAATGATGTGAAAGCTGATGCTTTTGTTGACTGGCAGGTTTGAAGACCTAAGCATAACTGATATTTGTAAAATAATACAGTACAGCACCTGGGTGTCATGGTGTATGAGAAGATGCCTAATATTGTGAGTAAATTTAAAACCAAGTAATGGAGAGGAAGATGTTTCATATGCTTGCAACTGTTCTATTACATCTTTCTTTTAAAAAGTGTGAGATAATCAGTTCACAGAATATCTGAACTGACTGGTTATAATCATTTTTGAAGCTTTATTTCCTATAATTTACATGTTTTGAAGCTGGTCATGAGGATTTCAGAAAGAGGTCATGCTGCTTTTGAAACTTATATTCCTTATGTGTAAAATGATATAGTTCGAGTATAAATATTGTAGGTACTTGTGTTCCTTTACAAAAAAAAAAAATGGTCAAAGCATTTTCAAGGTGACCAAATAATTTGAACAAGATTGTTTATTTGAAAAAATAATTCCATGTAATAGAATGGCAACATATATTGGTGGAAATGTATTGGTTCTCATTTTACAGATGAGGAGACAAACAAAAAGAAATTAAGCAATCTTCTGAAAGACTGTACCTCTAAATTAGTTTGAAAGTGAAATTGTCTGGTGGTGGTTCCCAAACACTAATCAGGCGACCGAGGAAAACTGATATTTAAAAGAGACCCCTAATTTATTATCTTAGCAAGAAATAGGAAAATGAAATCATTCAAACTGAGAAATGCCTGTTAAGAAGTGACTCTGGCATTTCTGGTGAAATGAAGATGAAAAAAAGCATAATCCCTGCCACCAAGAAGCCCATAGTTCTCTAAGGGAAATAAAGCAAATACTTGCGGAAAAGGTGCTCAGCCTCATGGGTGGCTCAGCAATGAGACAGTGGGTGGAAAGGCAGCAGTGAGGGGTCAGCAAACCACGAGGAGCAGGGATTTGCTCAGCAGCCTTTATAACCGAATTTCTGCAATGTCGGTGACTTGACAGTGGGAGGAGAGCGTTGACAATGACTTCCCCTTCACCAAACTTTAGTCAGGCTCCTATGAACTATCTTGTCAACTAGACCTTCACCTTTGAGCTTTTGTGACAATCTTTGCAGAGACTAATTTTCTTTTAAACAAAGTATTATCAGAATATTTTCCAGAGCAGTATCAAGTCAGATTAATATAACATAAAGTAAAACACAACAGAAACCATTAAACTAGTCATCAACATTAAGGTATGAAATACTTAGTTGTTTATGAAAGTTCTAGTTAAACCAGATCACTTTAAAAGTACCAGCTAAAGATTATGATGTATTTAAAGATAGTTCAGAAACAATCAAAGACATTAGAAATCCAATAATTATTCTAGGTGGAAACTTTAATGGGCAAATGAGAGCAGCAGTGTATTTGTCACTGTTCCAGAAAGTTTTTCTACTTGAAGTATGCCCTTGAAAGAAGAAAACAGGAAGAAAACACCCAAAACACCAAATTAGAAACTTAAAAAAAAAATACCCAGTGCTATAAAAAACATAGTTGTGTAACATTTCAAGGATGAATTTTAAGCACATTCAAGTCTTGAGGCAGCAACACCTGCCTAATTCTGATAAACTTTAATTTCTGATTTGACTTGAAGAACCTCTGGGAGGAAGGGGTAAACAAAGCTGATGTAAAGAGACTTCTGACTCAAAGGTGAGCTAAGAGATTTCCCTTCAAAATGGAGGAGACTGTCACAAATGGGAGAGGCTCTGAAGAGAGTGAAGGTCAAATTCATTCCTGATCTTCTACTGAGAAACTCTTCAGCAACATGCAGAGTGAGGTTTCATTGTTTGGTTTGCTGCTGAAAGCTGTTGGCAGTGTGGTTGGCAAAATTTATCTGTCTTAAGTCATTCTAATAGTCTTGTGCTCACTCTGCACGGGAAAGCAGTTTGCCTTGCTAAAAAAAAAAAAAAAAATTCCCAAATCAGAATAATTGAGCAGTACTTTATTTCATGTCCATGAGAATAAATTATAATATTTTATTACACCTAGGACTGCATAAATAATTGAAGGCATTGTAGCAAGAAACAAAACCTTAGATAAGCAATTTACGGTATTCCCTGTTCATATAGGAACGAGGTTATGCTAAGTAAGACTACTAGAGTTTCATCATGTGCTGATGAGGATATGGTAGATGCATTTAGCATAAAATATAATAACTATAGAAAAATAGAGTGTACCTCTCCAATGATTTCCTTTTGAACTTTAGAAAATTAGGAATAGCATTATAGAATTTGACTGTATGTTAGCTCTTTAGCTTATCAGAAGCCGATGGTATTAGACTGGCTCATTGTGGAGATAGGATGAAAGAAACAAGTGATATGTGTTGAGTAGGGTAAGAAATAACCTCACCCCAGAACTCAGTCCATGAGTTCCAGGTCACCCTCCCAACCCCCTGCCTCTGGTACCTTAGATGAACAGGTGACCCAGGACTGATCTCAGAATACTCTTTTCTGATTTCAGAAGTGTACAAAGCTGAACCAAACAGATTCTCCTTGGAAATTTTGCCAGAGCTGTTAGAAAGACATCCTCTTTTTTTACTGCAGTTGCTAGGTTGGCAGGATATAAAACTGATAGTGCTGTCTTTGTCATAAAAATTGTCGAGGGTGAGAAGCATGCCTAAGAATGAAGGGAGTAGAGAAGATGGAAGTGCCAAAGTATTGAATGGCCAAGATTCAAGATCCTAGAGACTTTTCTGGACCTGTGAACCTAGCCAGGCATAAAAATATACCTCTTCCTAGATTGTTCAGCAGTGTGAGTGATAGTTTTTTCCTTTGGATTTTGTTAACACTGGGACTAGGTTTTGTCACTTGCACAAAGGTGGCTGTCTAATCAAGTAATATATGGGTTAATAAAAATACTGTTTATTAAACTAGTCACTTAAACCCTGCCTCTCAGAAGCCATAAAGTTCTCAGAGATATTCTTCTGAGATGGCAAGGTTTTGTTACATTTTACCTCATTTTCTCAGAGAGGGCTAGTTGCATCTAACCTAAGCTAGTGTAATTTCAGAAGTTGAACAAATACATATACACAGGTGTACTCCACATTAGGAATATAAGCTATGATAGATTTTACTATCGTTCTGAATTATTTCTCTTCTTCTCCTTGTAAAGTAATTCTATTTCCCTGCCCCATTGACACAGGCTTGGCCAGGTGACTTGCCTTGACCAATAAAATCTGAATGGAAGTGATAAGCCCCATATGTAAGCAGACCCTGTAAGAGCCATCATGCTATTCTGCCATTGTTTGTTCCCTCCTCTGCCAAAAAAAGTATGGTTACCAGACAGCTCCTTTTGTTTAGATTCCAGAATCAAGAAATTATGAGAAGCAGAGTCATAGCCAATTCACATCCAACATGAAATGTAAACAAGGAATAATAGCTTATTGTAAGCTTCTGGGATTGGGGATGTTACATCAGCCAAACCTAATAAGCACTGACTAATACATTAGGCAGAGAAAAATCCTAAATGAAGAAAAATGATTATTTAAAGTTAATAATTTATAGTCCCCAATGGTTGTCTTCTTTAAATTATCAGTTCCTCTGGTGCATTTATACTATTCAATTTACCAAAAAATAAAAAATAAAAATTACATTAGATAAATGTATTTATTACAAAGCCTTCCTCAGTTCTGAATATAACATAACTCCATTTCTTCCTTGGTTGTCTTTTCTGGGCTCTGGTGGTTCTGTGTGTCTCACACATATGTACTCTATGGGACTGCGCTGTTGATTCAGGATATCTTTTGATGCATTGTTGTTCTAAGCTGACAGCTCCTCAGCTGCTCTGCCAACAAATGTCACAAGAGAAGGCACTTGTCACAGCAGCACCTCTTTTGTAATAACCTTTTATGGTCATGTTGATGGACTGTGGAGTTCTTTGAACAGCTGTTCCCCATTGTCACACATCATACTCAGTGCTGTGCATCCCTGATACCAACCCCTACCTCTGGGGATAGTCATCACATGCCCTCTTGCTTCCAAGAGGCTTTGTGCTGCTTAGTGGGTCACAGCATGTCATATTGTGTATCCCAGAACTATACACAGAAAATCATTCTTTGACTTCTTCCCTCTTTGATTTGTTCATCATGTTTAATTCTCTAAGATCAGCTGTCATCATGCTTACTTTAATCCCTCTGATATTAGATTTCTGAAGGAGGCCCTACAGAATTTTAAGCTGCAATACTTTGCCCTTTATATCTTTGGCAAAAAAAGATATGTCAAATAAAAATACAGTAATGTCCTCTTTATCATTGCCAGATTTCTACAAATTTCAGTTATTTTATATTTGGGAGGGAACCAGAAAGTGAGGTTGGAATACAGGAAGAAAAAAGGGAGAAGAAAACTTATTATGTGCCTATTATTGGGCTTAGAAACTACAGTGACTAAAAAAATAGATATTTCCCCTGCATTATATGCAAGATAATGAAACCCAGAAGGTTAAGCAACATGAACAAAGTCCCATAAGTAATGGAGCTGAAATGGAGCGCTAATAGAAACTTATTTCCAACTGGTTCTAAAGTCCTATCTTTCTTCCCTGTGATGCTGTTTCTTAGAATTAAGTAAAAAAGTTCTCAGGATATGGAAGGAAATTCTGATTTGGGAAAAGTTTTTTAAGCTTCCAAGTAAATGACAGAATTGAGAAAAATTTACTCTAAGGTATCATTACATTCTATGACTCTAAAATAGTTGCTCCAAAGCCCATTAGTTTATTCTGTGGGAGAAAAGCAGAGAGGTTTCTTCCATTAGCTGTCCTTCTCCTACTAACTTTTGAGATCTGGAATTCATTCCTTCCCAGATGGTTCCCCAATGGCAAAGGCGTCTTCTCTCCAATCTAAGTTTAACCTGTCACTTATGCTGTGCATCCCGAATATCCTCACCCGGTCAGGACAAAACAGCAAACATTATCCCTTTCTTCTTCTGCATATTTAAATTCTGCCCCCCTTATTTTATCTTTCCCTCTACATATAACACACTCAAGACTCTCCCAATAAAAAAGAACTTCTCCCTCCCCCAGTCCATAGTCGTATCACTTACCATGCTTTTTTTAGTCTAGTTTTTAAAAGATTGATATAAAATTCAAGTAACATAAAGTTCGTCATTTTAAAGTATGGAATTCAGTGGCTCTATATTGGCTTGTGACCTACCAACCCAATTAGATTCTCTATCCTAGACAGTTTGAATGTGAGGCATATGAGAAACATAAATAGTAAGAGTGTTACAGAAAATAGACTTATAATGAAGTTTATTAAGTGAAGGCATCAGTGAGCAAAAGCTATGAAACAATAGAAGCTATAGTAAACATAATCCATAAGGTATATAGGAAAGAATTGATGAGGAAGATTTAGTCATAGTAGAATCCAAGGCCAAGAGGAATAATGTTTAAGGTGTGGTGAGTCTCTGGAGTAAGAGTAACAGATACTCATGTTGGGGGTGGGGGTGGGGGTGGGGAGAGGAGTTTTGTTGAAGTAGCCAGAATATCAGTAAGCCCCAAGCTGTTGTCGTAGGCTGATCCATCTTCCACTTTTCCAGTGAGACCTGATAGTTTGGACTATGAGATGTTTTCTGTGTTTCTTCACTCTTCCACCTAATCTAATAAAACCCCATCACTTGAATTAAACTGAATATTGAAGCTTTGTTCCTTGTAACCAAAAAAAACGTAATCTACAAGGCATCAGGACTTGGCCTCCTTTTGCGTCTCCAACCTCTTATCCTAGTCCCTCCATTCACATCAGATGCTTTAATCATGCTATCTGTGCAGCTTTCTTGAATGCAGTGTGTTAAGGTATTCTTGCATTTTTAAATACGTCTCCTTGTGTCATGGAAGGCCCTTTTGTCACTGGCTGTTTCTACTCATTCTTCAAAACATAACTCTATTGCGAACCTGTCTTGGATGCCTTGCCTGACACCTTACTCTCTGTTTTGGGTTGTATGTCTCTCCTCTCCTCTGTGTCCCATAGCACACTGGGCATGCCTCTGTTTTATTGCTAATTTATCACACTATGTGATAATCACTGCTTTCTTTGTCTATCTCTTCTTATAGGCTTGCAAGCCTCCTAAGGGAAGCAGCTATATTTTGCTCACCATTTTATGCCCAGCAACTGGACAGAGTCTGGCACACAGTAGGACAGAGCCTACTGTGCTCACTAAGTAATAGATTGGATACCTTCAGTTCTTCAGGTCAATGCTTGTTGATTAGTAGTAAATGTAAAATTAAAATTGCTAAATGATATTAGTTTGCTTGAGCAGCTATAACAAAGTACCATAGACTGAATGGCTTAAACAACAGAAGTTTATTTTCTTATAATTCCAGAGTCTGGAAGTCTGAGATCAAAGTGTCAGTAGAGTTGTTTATTTCTGAGGCATCTCTCCTTGGCTTGTAGATGGCTGTCTTCTCCCCATGTCCTTACAGGGTCTTCCCTCTGTGTATGTGTCCCAATCTCCTCTTATAAGAACAGCAGTCATATTGGAGTGGGGTCTACCCTAATAACCTCATTTAAAATTAATTACCTCTTTAAAGACCTTATCTCCACATACAATAACATTCTGAGGTATTGGGGGTTAGGATTTCAACCAATGAGGACACAGTTCAGTACATGACACTAAACTGACAAACTTGGTAAGTTATTTTCTTGAAAGCTCTGAGTTCTTTAAGATGAAGTGCAAAGCAGACTAAAAGTAAAGACAACTTAAAGCAGACCCGATGATTACACGGAGAAGTTGTAGTTGACAATGAGGGAAAAAATAAATGAAAAACAAACACCCAAACTGAACATTCGCATGCAAAAAGAATATAGGCACAGACTTTATACCCTTTATAAAAATTAACTCAAAATGGGTTATAGATAGACCTACATTTAAAATGCAAGGCTATAAAACTCCTAGAGGGTAATACAGGAGAAAATCTAGATGACCTTGAGTATAGTGATGCCTTTTTATATAAAACACCAAAGGCATGATAATAAAAAATAATTGATAAGCTAGACTTTATTAAAATTAAAATTTTCTGCTTTGTGAAAAACAATATCAAGAGAATTAGAAGACAAGCCAAAGGCTGGGAGAAAGTATTTGCAAAACACACATCTGATTAAAAAAACTCTTATCCATAATACATGAAAAACTCTTTAAATTCAACAATAAGAAAACAGACAGCCCGATTAAAAAAAATGGGCTGAAGACTTTAATAGACACCAAAGAAGATATACAGATGGTAAGTAAGCATATGAAAAGATGGTCCACATCATATGTCATCAGGTAAATAAAAATTAAAACAATAGTGAGGTACCACTACATACCGATTAGAATGATCAAAATGCAAAATACTGACAATATCACATAGTGGTGAGGATGTGAAACAACAGGAACTCTCATTCATTACTGATGGGAATGCAAAATGGTACAGTCATTTTGAAAGATAGGTTGGAATTTTTTTACAAAACTAAACATACTCTTACCATATGATCCAGTGATCACACTCTTTGGTATTTATGCAAAGAAGTTAAAAATTTATGTCCATACAAAAACCTGCACAGAGATATTTATAGAATCTTTATTCATAATTGCCAAAACTTGAAACCAACAAAGATGTCCTTCAGTAGGTGAATAAATAAATAAACTGTGATATATCCAGATAATGCAATAGTATTCAGCACTAAAAAGAAATGAGCTATCAAGTCATACAATCTTAAATGCATATTTATAAGTAAAAGAACCAATATGAGAAAGGTATATACTGTATAATTTCAACTATATGACATTTTGGAAAAGGTATGGAAACAATAAAAGATTAGGGAAAATAAAAAGATCTATAGAGACAGTAAAAAGAACAGTGGCTGCCAAGAATTAGAGAGAAGAAAAAGGATGAATAGGTAGATCACAGAAGATTTTCAGGGTAGTGAAAATACTATATATAATATTATAATGATGAATATATATGTTATATATTTGTCTAAATCCATAGAATGTATACACCAAGAGTGAATGCTAAGATAAACTGTGGACTTTGGGTAATTATGATGTGTCAATGTAGGTTATTTCTTTGTAAAAACTGTACTATTCTGGCAAGTGATATTGATCATAGTAAGGGAATGCACGAATGAGGGCAGAGGGTATATGAGAAATCTCTGAACCTTCCTCTTGGTTTCATTGTAAACCTAAATCTGCTCTAAAAAAAAAAAAAAATCAGTCTTTATAAAAAATAATAAAAACAAAATAAAGGCCCAGCTAATCAAGTCCTTGAGCAACACATATCACGATCTGCATGTGGGGGGCAGTAAGGCTCTCAGCCCTGCCTTCCTCAATAGCTAATTTCTACTCATTGATGCAGAGATATGTAATTACCAGAGTAGTAAGGCTGCTGTTCTGATCATTTCTATGAAGCTGCCAGATAAACAAGATAGTCTGCTAGGGTCATAGAAAGAATTAAGGGAAAGTGGCAACCTGTGGCAGATCAGTTTTCAACCTCCCAGTCTCATAAGATTTCTTGTAAGAACATATTATTACAAATAGTGATAACTTGTGCGTGGTGGGATTAAGTGATAAGTAGGAGATTCCAGGGCTGCAAGCTCTAACTCCTACTTTGCCGCTGATTCCTGCATGTACCTCACTAAGCCACTTAACCTTTCTGTAGCTCAGGGTCTTATCTGTAAAAAATGATGGTTGTCTGTGACATTCCTCATCAGATTGTTGTTATAAATAAGCAATTAACAAGGACTCTGAGTTTATAATTACAGTTTAATATAGTAATGGCTATTTTCTTTTTACACACACAGTCTACACACATATATTGCACGGGAAGGAAAAATACTTTTTAGAATGAATGATCAAATATAGGAGTCAGGGTCCATGTCAACTTTACCTTTAGTAATTTACTTCTATGAACAAACTCTTTTAGGTTTTATTATATCTTTTAATATCTATCCATGAAATTAAAAATTTCCTAGTATTTATTTCTTTGGAATTCACTTATTCATTCACTTGACAGTGTTGACCCTGCTGGGCAATGGAGATAAAAAGATGAAGAGACATGATTGTTGTCTTTAAGGAGAAGAGACATGAAAACAGTTACAATCCTAAGCTGAATGTAGGTAGAGACATGTAAGGTAGTGCTGGCATGGGGGAAGACGAAAGCCCATTTCATTTTCTACGTGAATGAGAGAAATGTGTGAATTTCAGCCTACCACCACATTTTCCTGTAAGATTCTTCTTCTTTTTCTCCTCTGTGACAGGCACTGATCCAATTGAGATTCACACATTATTTTTTCATCTCTTGTGGCCAACCAATGAGGAAAATATTTTTATTAGCTTCATTTTACAGGTGAGGAACAATGACTCAGAGAGGTATAATATCTTGCCTAATGTCACACAGCTAATGAATGGCAGGGCTGGATATCAAATCCAGGCTTGTCTCTACAACTATACACTATTTCCCCCCAACAAATTGTGTTTAAGGTACACAGGTCTAAGGATAGGAAATGTTTATTCTTCATGTTTCAGCTTCAAACAGCTCCTTAATAATGTTTTGATGTGTGTTTTTATGTTTATAAAAATATAATCCAAGAAAAGTTGTTGCTTCAAAGTTCATCATATGGAATGTTCAACATTGACATTACCCCAATGCCAAAAACATGTAACTTGCAAAGACCAGATTTAATTATGAAAAAGACAACACAAATGTTATCATGTTGCTTCACCTTTCACCATGTCTTAGAAAAGCTTTTTTCAAAAGACTTTAAGCATGTTAGAAACAAATCATACTTTTGAGATATAAAAACGTCATTGATTTCTACTTGATGCTATATCGTTAGAATCCATGTAAAGGCCTAATTGAAACTTAAGTTCTCACTGACTAAGCGACCTGACAGGAGACCGTTTGCCATTGCCCTGTTTTGTGGACTGGTGCTTTTTGCCTGGCTGGCCAGCTGGCTGGTAAATGTATGCCATTGTCCATAAGGGGAAATTGGGACAGCTGAAACTGAGTACATGACAGAATCACAAATGACTAGGGTTTGGAGGGCTCTCAGAGAACATCTAGTTCTAAGCTCTTTATTTTAAGGCAAGGTGCTGAGGCTTGGAGTGGTAAAGTATGTTGCCCAGTGTCACACAATTAGCTAGTGGCTAATCACAGTGAAGAATTCAGACCCCCCCTGAATCCCTCATAGCATCCCTATACTGGGTTGAATAGTGCATCCCCAGAATTCATGTCCATTCAGAACCTCAGAATGTGGCCTTATTTGGAAATAAGGTCTTTGCAAATGTAACTTGCTAAGAAGTTACACTAGACTAGACTAGGTCCTTAATCTAACAACCGGTATCCTTATAAGAGGAGAAAACAGACACACTGACCCATAGGGGAGAAGGCTATGGAGGCAGAAACTATGTGATGCATCTATGAGCTGAAGATTGCCTATATCTACCAGACACTAGAGGAGATGAGGAATAATTCTTTCCTAGAGCCTCTGTATAGGGCGGGGGTGACCCTGCCAACATCTTGATATCAGACTACCAGTTTCCAGAACTGGGAGAAAATAAATTTCTGCTGTTTTAAGCCACCCAGCGTGTGGCACTTTTTTATGGCAGTGGTAGGAAACTTGGACAATCTCTTCTGCTTAATTATGGCTCCCCTTGGACATTTTTCTTATTAAAGACCCCAAAGTGTGCTGCCTCTGAAAGCCAGTTAAGAGTCTTGTCCTCAGATATAAAGGACGGCATCATAATCTGTAAACTGAACAGCTCTCCCATGCTCACTCTCACGTGACAAACACACTTACTGTTGTTTTTGTTCCAATTAGCTGTAAGTCACCTTAAATCTCATCACAGGAAGCAGTGATCTATTTACATTAAATGTAAATTTATTGCTGCTTGTTTTTATACCAAATGGGAGTGAAATGTGAAAAAATTACTTCCTACGTGTTGTGGGACTTTGAATCTAGAATTGTCAAGAGAGCATAGATTATTGAAAGTCAGTGTAAGAGAAATATTAATATTCTGGGCACTATATTTCCATAGAATTAACTGGCACATTGCAATTTTGAAAATCTTCTCCACATTTTTTTTCCAGATAGATTGTTCTGATTTTTACCATGCTCATTGAAGTCGAAAGTCTAACGGAAAAAAAAAAGTTGATCCATTAGCTCAGATTATTATATTATGGTTTACAGAGTCTAAACTCTGTAACCCTCTCCAGCTCTCCAATGATTTGCCTTCTTGGATGTTGCAGCTATAGCTGGTTACTTTTTGCACTCAATCTACGGCCACATAGGAGCAAGGTAGGGTTGAATGCACAAGTTCTGTGACCAGAAGTGCCGTTTTAGACCAACGCACTTCGATTTTGTTTACATTACACAAACATCCAAAACAACCAATTAGAACTTCACATTTTAAGCCCCCTCAATTTTATAAATAGGGAGGCCAGGAGAGAAAGAGTATATTGGTTTCAAGCCCACTGCTTGTGTACTGCTACTGGTGAACAAAAGAGAGAGAGGAAGGGGTAGATGCTTTGCTGTCAGGAATGGGCTGATAGATCGAACACAAGTACTTTTAGCACAGTCTTTTGATACCTCAGGTGTTCAGAATCCAAGACAATAGGATTTAGGGAGAAATAGGGCAAAAAAATAAAAAATCAAAAAATCAAACTGGGCATCGGGTAGACTAAAATCAATGTTGAATTTTTATTTTATCTTATTTTTTTTCTATCAGTTTGGAACAACATGCAGACACAGTTATTTCTCTTGTGTAAGAGATAGGAGAGAGATAAAGAGAAAATTTCCTTTGCTCTGGTTCTGGGATCAGTGAGAGAGGGAGTAGTTCACATCCTCAATAAGGAGTTGTGATTGAGTAGTCTGTTTTAGGGGGAAGTTGGTCTGCTTTACATCTCCCTTGGAGTCCTTTAGTTAGCTATATTAGAACTTTTAAACATCTTTGATGCGCATGAGGAAGACGAAGGCCTAAGGCCAGTATGTACTTAAGGTTATGAGTATATGGACTGCTCTTTTGGGCTGTGGTCCTCCTTGACTATTTGTGTTAGTTATTCTGCCATGTTTTGTATGTCTGTGTAACTTTTCTTGCATTTTTTCCAATGTTTTAATTATCAGTATCTCAGACTGTGATCTTCTTTGGAATATGTGTTCTAAACAGAGAAATTGGTTTGCTTTCAGCCATATCCTCCTCTTCCCCGACTTACTGTATCATTACCTTATATTGAATATTTTTCACCTTGTTAACCAAAAACATTTTTTAAAGTTGTACTAGGCACTGGTATCTGGGAAGAGTTATCTTGCATGAGCATAGTAATGAGCCTTTGTTATTTTATTTTCAAGAGTTCAATAAGGTATCTGTGATACTTTCCGAAGAAGTTAAACATCATAGTACCAGTGTTATTGTATTCCAAAATTAAAAATAAGTCAATTTTTTTTTTATATTTGTAACAGAGTTTAACATCAGGACTATATAGTTTGCTAACACTTAAAAGCCAGCATCTCCAGATACGTCAGATATCAAAATATTGTTTGTGATGATTTTCAAATATACCATCGTATCAGTTGTTTATTGCTGCATAACAAACCACTCCAAAGCTTAGTGGCTTAAAAGAACTATGATTTATTATTTATCATGTTCTGTGGGTTGACTGGGCAATGGGCCTCTCGTGAGCTCGCTCACAGGGCTTCAGGCAGCCGTCAGCTCAAATGGTGCTGGAATGTCTAAAAATAGTCTCATTCACAAGTCTGAGATCTTGGTGCTGGCTGTCAGCTGGACCTTTTTGTCTGCATGGTCTGTCAAAGGCAGTCATCTAGCTGGCTTCCTCATGTGATTGTGGGAGTGTTGCAAAGAAGATACAAACAGAAGCTGCAAGGTCTCTTAAGCTTTAGCCTCAGAAATCTCATGGCAATATTTCTGCTGCACTCTATTGATCAAAGTGATTCGTGATGTCAACTCAGATTCAAGGGGTAGACAAATAGACTCTATCCCTGTTTAGTGGGAAAATGGGAGCCACATTGAAAACAAATGTGCACAGAGGGAGGACATTATGGTTATTACTGTACACCCCTATCATCTTTTTCTAAGCTGGTTCCTTCTTTGGAAGTTTCCATCTCTCTCTCTGTCTCTATAGTCTTCTCCCTTGGTCAAGTAGTCTGTGTTTGGTTTTAAGTTATAGGAATAAATAAATCACTTTATTTTCCTATGACAAAGAGTACTAGCACGTTGTCCAAAATTCATTTTTTCCTTCTTATTCAGAAATAAAAATAAATCTCTTGTTTTTTGTTCAATTAATTACTTACTTAATTAATTTATTTATTTTAATCTGGGCACATAAACCTCTACGTCCCCAACCCCAAGACATGCTACATCAGCCCTGGACTGATTTCTTCTAGATTTCCTGAATGTGAAAGACAAATACATTTCTAATCATCTGAGCACTATTCTTTGGGTTTCTCTAACATTTGCAGATAAACCTAAATGCTAACAAATCTCCCTTTGTTTTATAATTGCAGAGCCATTCACGATGTACTGAACCTATCATCAAATTGTTGTTTATTCCTCTTCTGATATCATACAGGGATGGGAACTTAATTATCTTCTTCCTTGCATTTAATCAACCATAACTTTAAAATATCACCAAAAATCAGTGACTTCTGGATTTTTCAATGTTTGTTAATTCAAGTTATCTGTTTCTTTTATTAACATAGAAAATCAGGTGCTAGTCATTATTTTGAAAAATATTATAAAAGAAAAACTAATAAAATTTAATTGAGTATAATGTTTTTACTGCAAAGTAAGTAGAGCAAAGTAAAGTTTGCTCTACTTTAATATAATAAAAATTTAGGAACAGTTGATTTCTTGAGAAAGTAAACTCTTTAATAGACTTTCTATTTTCCAGTTACTTCTTTTTGGAGGTTGTAAAAAGAAATGATATGATAAACACAGTTACTGTAACAAGAAAGAAAAAATTTAAGGACAATGTAAAGTAAAATAGTAAAATAGAATACTATTGGTGTATTGTGACTATACCTGTAAAAGATATTAGAAAGGGAAGTTTGTTCTATCTGATTTGAATGGCATGCTATCATAACAACAAAAAAATGAGTTTGATACAATCTTCCCCATGTGCGGAATTTACAAAAGGAGATAGTTAACTGCTCCATGATTTAGGGCTCCTCCATAAAAGGGCATTAGAAAGTAGATCAGAGTGGAAAGCAACATTGCCAAGGAGACTTTTGTGAAAATAGCTATTCTGACTGAGTCCTTACACGCCACTTTGGAAGAGGGGTATGTGCTGGTGCTAGTTCCTAACTCTGAGCCTAATGAGTGGGTCTAATTGAGAGCTTTGGAATGTGTCTTCCACATGTGGGAGGGGCTGTAGAAGACTGATGCCTGACCTACACCTGGGAAACCTAAGGTGGCTTAGGGATTAAGGACAGGAAATAATGAAGGAAAGTGAATGGCTGATTTACTCCTTTTGAGACAGAACCAGCAGAGAAGTGCTGCTTGGAGGTATTAGTCAAAGCAAAAGGGGCTTGAGTCCTTTTTGAGTCTGCACAACTGTGACCTACATAAGAAAATGAACCCACGTGGAGTTGTCTTGGGTTCTGCCTAGTGACGTTAACCTGAAGGACCAGGAGACCTCAGCGGAAACAGAAATTTGCGGGTGGGTGGAGGGAGAAAGCATGGGGGAAAAGCACATAGCAATAGGACCACAACTTCTTACCCATTCCTGACTTCCAGACTGAAGCTAGAGAAGTAGAGATTTGCCATTAAATCAGGTCTGGAGTTTTGATTAATATTATGGACTTGATATTCTTGAGTTGGGACTATATTTGTGACTGTTAAGTACCCAACTCCCTGACTGAGTTTTTATCTAAGAGCTAGAAAAGGTAACTTCCGCCAAAGAAGTTTAAAAAGAAGAGGCAAAAATAAAGTTGCATTTGTTTATAATCTGTTAGCCTTGATCAATAAACTAAATACATGCAGAACATCATCTGAACAAAAATGACATTTTAAAACAGCTGTTTCTGAAACCTCCCAACAAAGAAAAGCCCCAAACCAGATGGCTTCAATAAAGAATTCTATCAACCATATAAACAAGAATTAACACCAATTCTCTTTAAATTCCAAAAAATTGAAGAGAAGGGAACTCTTCCAAATTAAATTTTTGAGGCCAGCACTACCCTGATACCAAAGCCAGACAATGACACCACAAGGAAAGGGAATTATAGACCAATATCCCTGATGAATATAGATACAAAAATCCTCAACAAAATAGTAGCACTGTGGCCAAGTGCAATTATCCCTGGGATGCAAGGATGGTTCAAGATATAAAAATCAATTAATGTAATGCACCATACATTAACAGAATGAGGGATAAAAATCACATCATCTCAATAGGTGTGGAAAAAGTATTTGACCAGTTCGACAACCTTTCATGATAAAAACTCTCAACAAACTAGGAAGAGAAGAATTATCACATTATAAAGACCATATATATATATTAAAGCTAACATCTATCAACAGTAAAAACTAAAAGTTTTTCTTCTAAGATCAAGAACAATGCAAGAATGCCTACTCTCACTGTATCTTCTATTTAACATAGTACTGCAAATCCTCTCCAGAGGAAGTAGTCAAAAAAAAAAGAAATAAAAGGCATCCAAATCAAAAAGGAAGAAGTAAAATTGTCCCTGTTTGCAGACAACATGAGCATATACATAGAAGATTCTAAGGACCCTAAAAGCTCCATTAAAAATTGCTGCAACTAATAAATTCAGTAAAGTGGCAGGATGCAAAATCAACTTAAATTTATTTACATTTCTATACACTAACATCGAACTATCTTAAAAGGAGATTAGGAAATCAATCCCACTTACAATAGCATCAAAAAGAATAAAATACTTAGGAATAAACTTAACTATGGAGATGAAAGACTTGTATACTAAAAATTACAAAATATTGATGAAAAAAATTAAACCAGACACAAATGGAAACACATCCCATGTTCATGGATTAGAAGACACGATATTGTTAAAATGTCCATACTAATCACAGCAATCTTTTTGATAGGGATTTAAAGCAATCCCTATCAAAACCTAAAGAAATTTTTTTATAGAAATATAAAAAAAACTATTCTAAAATTCATATGGAACTACAAAAGACCATGAATAGCCAAATCAATCTTGACAAAGAAGAACAAGCTGGAGGCATCACACTTTCTGGTTTCAAACTATATTACAAAGCTACAGTAATTAAAACAGTATGGTACTAGCATAAAGACAGATGTATAGATCACTTGAACAGTACAGGGAGCACAGATATAAATTGATGTATGTATGGTCAACTAATCTTCAAGGGTGCCAAGAACACACAATAGAGAAAGTATAGTCTCTTCAACAAATGGTGGTGAGAACAATGAATATCCACATGCAATGACACTGAACCTCTTATACTATACACAAAAATTCAATTCAAACTGAATTAAAGACTAAACATTAGAGACCCAAAACTGTAAACCTCCTAGAAAAAGATGAGGGGAAAGCTTCATGACATTTATCTTTACAATATTTTATGTATATGACACCAAAAGAACAGGCAATAAATATAAAATAAACAAGTGGGACTACATCAAATTGAAAAGTTTCTGTATAGAAAAGAAATAATTGAGTAAAAAGGCAATCTATGGAGCAGGAGAATATATTTGTAAATCATATATCTAAAAGGGGTTTATTTCCAAAATATATAAGTAAGTCCTACAACTCAATAGTAAAAATAAAATTAATAACCTGATTTAAAAATGGGCTAAGGACTTGAATAGACATTTCTCCAAAGAAGATATACAAATATCCAACTGGCTATGAAAAAATGCTCAATGTCACTAATCATCAGGGAAATCAAATCAAAAGCATAATGAGGTATCATCTCATACCTGTCAGAATGGTTTTTATATATAAGAAAAAAAGACAGAATTAGCAAGGATGGGGCAATATGGGACCATTGCATAACGGTTGGTAGGAATGCAGCTGCTATGGGAAATAATATGAAAGTCCCCCCTGCAAAAAAAAAAAAAAAAAAATAGAATTGCCATATGACCCAGCAATCCCACTTCTGGATATTTATCTAAAAGAATTGAAATCGAGATCTCAGAGAGATATTAACATTCCCACGTTCATTGCAACACTAATCACAATAGTCAAGATATGGAAACAACTTAAATGTTCATCAACAGATAAATGGATAAAGAAAATATGTATCTACATGCAGTAGAATACTATTTAGTCTGATAAAGAAGAAAATTCTGCAATATGCAATAATATGGGTGAACCTTGAGGACGTTATGCTAAATGAAATAAGTTAGCCACAGAAAGGCAAATACTGAGTGATTCCACTTATAGGAAGTGTCTAAATAGAATCTAATAGTGGGTGGGGATTGCTAGGGAGGGGGAAATGAGAAGTTACTAATCAATGGGTATAAAATTTCAGTCGGATAAGATGAAAAAGCTCTAGAGATCTGTCATATAACATTGTATCTGTAGTTAACAATAATGTATTTTAAGTTCAAAAATTTGAGAGGAGATTGCAAGTTAGGTGTTCTTACCACAGTGAAATAAAATAAATAAAATATAAAATAAATATGCACAAAAAGTGAAAAAATAAGCAAGCAAACAAAAACCTTCAAATAAATCACAGCTGGGAAATAGTCTAAATAGGTCCTTTAATATTATAATGGTATTATTCAAGAATAAATGAAACTTGAGGAAAGATGAAGCCTTTCATTGTATATTCGGCATAATGCAGGGTCAGCCTGCCTGGGTACAAATCCTGCCATATCATTTATTAGTTGTGTGATTTTAGGCATGATACTTAATATTTTTAAGGCTTTATAACCTCAGCTGTAAAACGAGGAAAAAAATAATCACAGCTGTCTTGTAAGCCTGTTGCGAGAATTAAATGAGCTCATCCGTAAAGTATTAAGTGCTCTACCCAAGTTAGCTTTTGTTTTCGTTATGTTTCCAGGGACAGCGATGAAATGATGAAACGAAGCAGAACTGGCCCCTTTCCTGAGGTTGTGGTCAAAGGAGTCAAGGACATATATCCTTATAAATTATGGGGGTGTTGCAAATTTCCTACAAAAGATTTATCCCTATTATAGTTGAACCAAGGATAACCTCTGCGTATCTCCCAAGGCTAACCTCCAACATGAATGCATGGCTGTGGCTTCCAGGAATGAAATGGGTTGAAAGAGAAAACATCACCACCCTTTGGAGTCCTTGGGGAGTTTTCCAACATTGTTATAGAATGTTAAGAACTCAATTCACAGCCTCATTAGGGAATGGAGCATTCATACAAGTGCATTTCCTCATTAACTGAGATTTACCCTTTTTCTCTTTACATATGTATATATGTCCTGATGCTTCAGTTCTGAAGGAGAGGTATTAGCTGGAGGTGTCATATAACATTAGCAGATGGAAGACAATTAACATCAGCAACCTTTTCCTTTTCCTTCCCCTCTTCAGAACTTTTTATTTTATCACAGCATAAAAGCCAGTCTCTGTGTCTAGGGTTCTAAAAGGGGCTTAGACTTTTAAGAGAAGTTAATTAGTGCCCTTGGATGTGGAGAGGAACATCTTGGTTCCAGCTACATAACCAATTGACAAAATAAATATTTGAAGTTCAGCTTTCCTTACTGAGTTTCCGCACTGCTAATAAGTAGGTAAAATATAAAAATACTTCAATAGCTCAAAAGGAAAAAGAGAAAGAATGCACGGGAAAATGTGGTTTCTCTTCCAAATCTGCTGAATAAATATAATTATGGATGTAACCAGGCCAGCTTCAGGTTTTAATCACTGTTTCCCCACTACCCAATAATTTCCTATTCAGCACCTGCTGTCATATGACTTTTGGATTGGGTAGCATTAGCTTACCAGGTAACCACGAGTAATCTTTTTAGTTTTAAGCCTGTGGTGCATCAGAGCATGAGAGGCTAGACAAATTAGATGTACTATGCCCACCCCCGAACTCCTCAATTTTTTTTCATTAGTATTTGACATTTGACACTCTGATCTGTAACCAAATGAGCATTTCTACAATTGCTATGCTGTATGGAAACTATGATTTTGACCAGAATGTCAATATGTGGTCTGTAGTTATCATACTAGTTACTAAAACTATGCATGCTGGCAGCTGGAATGTGCATGATTTTGTTTTGAATATATATCATTGAAAATATTGATTTAAATGATAGAGTATGTGCTTCGTGTACCAATCTTTTCTGAATACCATCTGCAGTATATTTCCTTAAATCTACAAAGATATTCGCTATCAAGCAGAAGATTGCTTTCTGTGAGTGTGAGAATTATTGTCACACCAAGAAAGGATAAAGGTTGTATCATGTTCTCAATAATACATGAAAAAATGGAGGACTCTCTTGAGGAAAAAAAAAGAGAAATAATAAGAACCCATACATTTAACTGCTCTATTCCATTTTTATGCATTTTATTTTTAACAATGTTGTGACTGGTTTTGATATGAGAAGACAGGATGATTTTCCTGGGCTGGGGGTGGAGTGGGGGGCAGTCTAGGAGATCCAGGTTCAACTTCCGGCTTCAGTGTGACTTTGAGAAAGTCATTTAGCTTCCTTTGTCATCCGTGACTTCTCTGCAACAGGGACTTTTCTAACAGCAATATTTGGTCTATAGATATATATTTTTCGTTTACCTACATTATGTTTTGAAATTTTTCGGAGCCAACACTAAAACATTGAAAGGTTTCACTTAAAAATCAGATTTCTGGCTTCCATTAAAAAATTGGAAAACTTGATACCAGTCTCACATTCTTACCCAACAACTGACCAGAGTGGAATGGCATTTCACTCACATGGCACGTGCTTCTCCCCTTTGTGTCAGTCTCCACCACTCCCTATCCTTTCTGCAACACTGGGAATAAATGCTAGTTCCATTTACTATGTACATTGTCGACTTTCTTATAGTATGGGCATGCATATTTTTAATTATTTACATCTCTCTCTGCAGTGGAAAAAACAAAAATCCAGGACACTCAGTTTTCCAAAAGAATATATATGAGAAGAGTAAGTTTCTTTTTAAAATGAAAACTGTCTCCTCGGTTTTAATGTGCTAACAAAGAGAGTTTGTATTGAAAGGATACAAGCCCCACTTCATTTATTTATGTTACTTACCTAGACTCTCTAGGTATTAAAATTTGTCATGTCTGGTCCATTGGGCCATAAAATGCTATGATTTTATAACTTCACTGTAGAAACTTTTTGACAGATACCTTCTTTTTAATGTTTTACTGATGTATACCTAAGAGAGAATTCTTTGGGAAGATGTTTGGGCCTAATAGCTGGAAGATGGGCTTTTATATATGCAATGTAAAGCTTTCAAAAGAAGGGCTCTGGGGGCAGGTATCTTGCTGAACAGTTATCAGCAATTTGCATGAATTCAGGGGCCTTGGTAACACAATTGTGTCCCAGAGAGAATGGTTTTCTAAACTAGATTTCCTTTTCTCCTTGTATTCTTTCATTTCCACTATAAATCAAAGATTTCTGCCCTGCTTATTTCTGCATTTTTTTTTTCAATAATAGAGAGCCGAGAAGGGTGGGACACAGAAGAAGCAGGTCTGAGGTAAATAACATCTCATACCCTTCCTCATAATAGGCACAATAAATTGCCGGCATTTATGTGCAGGTGCTATGCAAAGCATTTTACTTATGTTATCTCATTTAATCCTCATAATTACTTTATGAAGAATGTATTTTTTCCCCCAATTCACATGGGGGGCCTAAGATGCTGAGAGGTTAAATGGTTGGTTCAAGTTCACACAAGTAGCATTAGAGAGTGAGTCTCTCAATTGCTATAGGCTTTGCTCAAAACCACTTCACTATATTGTACAATGGCCTTAATGGTTTTGACAAAGATCAGGGAATAAAATTAGTGGCTTACTTATGCAATAATAGAAATTATTTTTCCCATTAAATATTGTAATATTTTTCTATAAGTATCCATTTTTGTCTTCCTATAATTTATATTGGACAAAATACTTTCACACACATTTAACTCTGACAGACCCAGCAGGCAGGCAGGGCAAATTTTATTGACTTCATTTTGCAAGTGAGAAAACCAAGCCCTACAGAGATGACATGACTTGCTCAAGGTCATACTGTTAATGGAATTGAACTGCAGTCCTTGTATGCCATGCTGCCTCCCTTCTTTTAGCTGGTTACTAAGCTTCTAAGTATGCAAGAGCCTCTTCTCTTATGAAGTGCGGGAAAGTGATCTGCCTTCTATGTAAACAGTAAAATATTTTCATTCTTTCTCATTTTTATTTCAGTATTGCAATATGGATCATAATGAAGCAAAAATGTTATTGGAAATTGGGTTATACTGATATAGCAATCTGTCCATTTTAAACTCACAGACTATCCTGTCTCTCAAGGATACAATTTTTAGACTGACATGACACCTTTGAGAGGTGTCTGTAATGATTAAGTTTTTTTCTTATGGTCTCAGAGAACGAACCTATCTGTAATTGAGCATGTGCTTCTGAGACCAAAGTGACCATTTAGCTTTGTTCATGTTCATAGATATAGATTGCCCTTGACTTTGATCACATTTCCTAAAGGTCAAAGGAAAGATCAAAAAAGTGGTTCAATTTTTTGATATCACTAAAGTTGTAAACTTCAGTGCTTTTCCTCCCAAACTCAGGATATCAGAAAACTGCATAAACTCAGTGTATCTCTGTATATGTTTCTACATGAATATTTACTGAGGAGGTGGCATAAAAATGCAACATTTCTAAAACTGTGTTCCATGAAATGCTAATGGATGTTCTGAACAAATAAGATTCTCACCACCATGGTGACATGGAATACCAGTCTATTGGAGAGAGGACTTGTGTTCTAGATCTCTTCAATCTATTGCCTGTTTGGGGGTGATATTCTGTATCAGGAGTCCTTGTATGGAAAGGTGCTTCTTACTCATCAGGTATGAGTGGAACATGTAGAAAGCAGCATGACCATGTTTGGTCTTAGATGATCCAGGATGCATTTCTCACTGTTATTGGCAAATACCTACAGCTTTGGTGAATGTACACACAGACTTTATAGCAAATATTTCTAATTTCTTCCTAATTCTGCACTTTAGTAGAAATGTCATGTTTTTTGACATTTTGGAAACAGTAACTTTTTTTTACCCTGAGTAGAGCATTCTTCTTATTATTTTTTTTTTGAAAAATAACCATCATCATTACTATGTGACTCTAGTGGTATTGTCTCCATCCTCATCTTCAGAAATGAGAATGTGGCTCTTGACTGGTTAACTAAAAAATACATTCTTCTGTCCAGGAGAATTGGTTCAGGAATCTGTTTATGCTCAGTTTAGACCGTGAGTCACATCAAATTATTATATTAGATAAAAGTTCTAACCATTCCCTTATCCTCGACTAGATACAGACATAGAAGGAATAAGCCTGAACATTCTAGCAGCCATCTTGTTACCATGAAGGGACTCAAATGCAACCAATGAGAGAAATGTCGAATAGAGAAATGACAAAAATGACAAGTACTCAAATTGTCTAAGTTCCTTGATTTATCTAGGCCTAGAACCAGGTACCTTTGGATTTTTCAGCTATGTGGACCTTTTTGGCTTAAGTCAACTGGGTCTGAAATTTTAGACATTTACAACTGAGCTGGTTGTTTGCAACCAGAGCAAACAAGGAATCAGCAGAGTACATCTATCATATTAAAGCCTATAAGTTTGTTCTAGAGCCTCAGACCCACATTCAAATTTGCCCTATGTTAATCGGGTATATATGAATGATGGTGTTGCATCAAGATTGTCCACTCTTAGAGCATGCATTGGCTGTAGGGCTTAGGGGGAAGAATATGGGTTTCAGACAGGAAATAGTGGTTAATACAAGTATATATACACACACACACACACACACACACACACACACACACACACACACACATATATATATATATATATATATATATATATATATATATATAGCTTTCCAGCCATGTGATCCAATGAAAAGTTGCTAAGTCTCAGTCTTATCTGTAAAAGGACTATTGAAAAACTAAATGAGATTATATGTGTACAGTACCTAACCTAGCTGCCCAACAAATGACTACTTTATGGACAAATTTACCTTTTACAGCTATACTGTCATCTAACCTACTCATCCTGCAATGTATAAAACAATGTCAGCTTTACACATTACTGTCTTAGCTCATTCATTCATTGATTTTAGTTCCCAGTGAGTTTCTATGAATAACTTTAGTCTTCTATTTAAAGTACGTAAAATCATATACCCATGAGGTACAAAATATGGAGTCTGTAAGCTCTAAAGGGGGCATAATTTAGGCTTTGAAACTTTTCTTCTCTCAATAAGTTTCCAGAAATGTAACGAAGTGAGAGCATGGCCAGTCTGCATAGTGTTATCATTCTCACATTAGTAAGATTACTGAGATATTCTTGCAAACAATAAAAATTACTGACAAATTATTAAGATATCCTTTAAAAATATTTGTGGAGAAAGTAATGCAAAAGGATGCATTTTATTAAAACATTACTTGAAACCTAGTTAACCTAGTCTTAATCTGCCCATGACGTGATAACCTGTTTCAGTAGGGGCTACAAAATGAAGTTCTGTTATTTCTGCTTACTTATTCTTTGAGAAGGAAACACTTTTATTTTCCTGAAGGGAGTCTTTCAGAATACTTTAAACATTTGCTGCTGAAGTCTCTGAAACAACAGTAGAAGCCAATATTTTCAAGTTTTAAGAACCAAAGGGACAAGTCACAGATGCAATCATTTGGAATTAGATTGTTCTTTCCCTGCTGGTGTTTTAATTGAAATTATAGACGGTTTAAGTAGCTAAGAGTATCAGAGAAATAGAGGAAAGAGAACTAAGAAATATCAAGTGGTGTGGGAACAAAAATAAGGAAATAAAAAAAAAAAACAGATTCTTAAATAAACTTTCCAATCTGTATCTTCTTAATTTCCTTGGCTCTAATCTTTAACCTATTTTTATTATTTTCCTAAATACTCTCGATCAGGTTTTTGTTTCTTATTGTGGGAAGGAGTACAAAAATCTCTTCAATGAGCTAATCCCTAACACTCAATCAATCTTCTATATAACCAGACACCAATAGAAAGGTATTAAATGTTTATTAAATTACGAGTACATGAAATCAATTTTTTTAGCTGTGCTCAAATTAGTGGACATAACAGCTCAAAGATTCTGTAGAAGAAAAACATAAGAACCAATAGATTGTCTTGTCCCATATTGCAATTAATTCTTACAATTTATCCTTCTAATATAACCAAAGCGAAAAAGTTCTGTCTACTTTTATTTCCCTCCTAGGCACTCTTTAGCAGATTTTCCCTATAATTTTATTTGGGCACATTGCAATGACAATTAATTGCTTGCTTCCTTGCCCTATTACCCTTAACGCTGGAAGTTTCTGGGAGGCAGGGACTAATCCTGGTCACCTTTTTTTTCCTAGCAGTTAGCACAATGCCTGGAAAATTATGGGTACTCAAATATGTGTTGACTAACTGAAGAAGGGCAATAAATTCTAGCTAAATGGAATCAAGAAAAAAGTGTAGATATTTTAATTTTATTGTGCTGTGAAATATATTCATCATGACCATAACAAAACTTGCCACTAGAAAGATATAAATACTAAAAAGGGACTCTCGATCAACTATTTTTCATCACTTTACTAAAAACTTTTGGGATCTCTTCTTGCAAGACGTAATTTGAAATGTGTTTTTTGTTTGTTTGTTTGTTTGTTTTTGTTTTTTTAAATTTGGTCCTGGGGCATGGTGTTTCCCAAACACCCCTAGTCTTCTTTAGTAAATGTTGCAATTAATGTTCTAATCACAGATTTTTACTTCTGGATGCATTCATACTTGCAAAATCAAAATAACCGTAAGAATCATTTGATTGGCACTCAACACCCAGTGGCATATAAAAACAAGTTAAATTCTATAAAATACTTGTCATAAAAATGTACAAGCCTTCCTGTTAAATAAAAACAAACCGAGTACCTTCGGGACATAACAAAGAATATGTATTTAATTAGTTTAAAACATAGGTTCCTTGAGAGTGCACAGAGCTGGGTTCTAGTCCTAGCTCTTTCTGCTGTAATCTTTTGAATAATTTCACTTTCATCTTCCATCTTTGGGTTTTCTTCAAGTGCAAAATAAGAGATTTATATCAAATGATTTCCAAGGTCTCTTTTAGTTTTAAAATTCTATTCTTCTATGATTTCTGATTTTATCTAGAAAGTAACTAAGAAAAAGTTCATTTATAGAATCTGCAGTCTAGTCCTCTTAGAACTATACCTATTCTGTTATGGGTCCATACCTGTATCTACATTATCATCATAATGTTTGGCATATATTAATAGTTTATTTGAAGACTTACGTGTAATATCATTTTGCCTATTGCCTTTTTTTTGTTTGTTTTTAAGTCAAACTCTTTCAGGTCATCAAAGTCTCTTCTCCCTCATAAGCAGTTGGCTCTACGTTCCTTGGATGCTTGAAGAATGATGAGACATAAGGAAAACCAGTTCCATTTCTATTCTTTACAAATATGCTATAAAGAAAATAATCATTTTGTGAGTATTCATTAATACAGTCAAGATTCTTTCCTAGGCCTCTCTTCAACAGGAATGGAATAGCCTTAAAGTTTACATTTTGCTTTAATGTAGGAAATTTTAAATAGCTGGAATAAATGCAGAGTAGTTTTGGAAAATTTATTATTTTGTCCTAATGCCTTTCAAGGTGATATTTTACTTCTAGTTATCCCTAAGGGAATATGAAATCTCAAATGCTATATAAATTTTCTTTTCATCTTCTAATATACAGTGTACCCATGATATTTTAAAGAGATTTTAGTGAGTTTGAATCTGAAGCAGACCCACTTCTCAAGTAAGGTCGTAGCTGACTGCACAGATTATATTGGAGCAAACTGATTGCTCCTGACTATTTGATAGAGTTATTTGCACAATTTGTATAAAATGTTTCTTTAGCTTTATTATATTTTGCATCTTTTCCATTATTGGTTGAATTCAGTAGTAAAATGTGATTAGTATATGTTTTATGACAGTCACAGTAGCATAAAGTTAAAAAATGGCTACCTTTTATACTAAAAATATTTACTAAATTTTTATTTATTTATAATACTTAAACCAAGAACTGAGAATAAATGTACTTATATCAAAAAATACATATTTTGGTAATATTTTAAAGTAAAAAATATTTGATACATTTAATGAAGATTAAGTTGATAATATTAATTTTTAAAAATCTCATATCTTTAATATCTGAAGAGAAGTTTATAAGTCACCAAAATAGTATAGTCTAAAAAGTCCATAAGTTTTTTTTTAAGTCAGCAATTATATACTGTGTTTGGTGGTTCGTCAAATGAGTCAATTTCCTCATTGAGTCTTCCTCTGGATTTTTGTCTCCTTGGCCCCCTTCTCTTCTTTTGCAAATTTGTGTTCTCAGTATCTAGCATAAAACTGAGTGATAAAATTAACCACTTTATAGTCTTTTCATTTTATTACTTTTGTTCTTGCGATATAAATTTTCTTTCCATGCTGATCTACAGAAAATTTCTTTTAAAATTCCACTAGTCAGCTAAATCTTTTAAGGTGATAAGTGAGAAATGGTTTAATATGCTTAGCTGGAAAGCATAATTAGAAAATCCATTGTTAAATGTCTTATTTCTATTTTATGGTAAATAATAACCATGCCACTATGGAAAGTGCAAAGTCTTTAGGATAAGAAAAATTTGAATCTGAAAGCTAAATACATCATTTCTGGGGTATTTGGAACATTATTTTATATTCTTAAATCTACTTTCTCTCATTTACATAAAAAGTAAAATAAAAAAGAGGTAAAAGTTTATAATATGTTAAGAATAGAAATAATTTGTGTAAACTATATAGCAAAATGGCTAAGACATAGTACATACTCAATATTTATTGAGTGAAAACCATTTGGCAGTTATTGTGGGGACAGTGAATATTACTATTCTAAATTATATGCTATGAATTGCTCAGCACCATTGTTGACAGGTAGAGATTAAATGAGTCTGGGTCTCTGTTGGAAATAAAAGTTATGAAATTAAACTATGTTCTTCCAGTTACATGGAAGGTAAAGTAACTGATCAGTAAATTGACTTCTCTAGAGATCATGTAAAACTAATATGACATGTGAAACAATGTTGTTTAAGACACTGAATATCAAGCAAGGAAGAATATGATCCCTGAGCAATGGGAAACAAATAAGAGGAGCTCTATTTGTTTGCCCTGTATTTCTGTCTTGAGAGTTTCTAGTGCTGGACTCCCACAGTTGAGGAAACAGAGTTAAGGTTTTGGGGAAACCAAGACAGCTTGAGTTTGCAAGACTGAGTACTGATAAATAAAGAGCTGCCCAGACACAGACTCCAGAGACCTGCAAATGAAGTGTTAAGCTGAATATAGATCAGCATATACATGTAAAGAAACTACCCAAGGCCAGGGAAAAAACTGCCAGGGAATAGAGCTTGGGAAACTGCTAGTCCTCGCCAGCCAGACTGGAAAATCTTATGATCAATAAGGTATTTTCTTGCCTTAGTAGGAGAATAATTAGTCTTAGCCTGAACACTATTCTAGTCCTGTAAAACAATTCTTGTAAGCCAGACATAAAAGTATCAAAGTAATTCCAAGTAACTTAAATTTGTACTACAGCAAAGCTCAAAATTATTTATAGAAAAAAAAAATGTCCATCCCCCTACAAGGCAAAATTTATAATGTCTGACATTCAATAAAAAATTACCAGGCATACTAAGGAGCATGAAAATATGACCCATAATATGGAGAAAAAGCAATAAAAAATATTTAGAACACACACAGATAATAAGCAGGAAAAAATTATAACTTAATTCCATATATTAAAAAAAACAAGTAGAAGCTAGAAAAAGAAAAAGAAAAACAAAAAACAAATCTAATCTTTAGAGATGAAAACCACAAAGTGTAAATATATTGTTTATGGTTATTGGCAGATTAGACACTGTAGAAAAAAAGATTAGTAACCTTTAATTTTTAATTTTTATTTTCTATTTTATTATTATTATTTTATTTATTTATTTTTTAGGCAAGGTCACCCTTGGTTGACCTCACAGATTTCAAGGACCCTGTCAGCTTACAATCCCTTATTTTTTTATTTTTTACACCTACAGCACCTAGTCTTTTTAGGTGGTCTCCCATCCAAGTAATAATCAGGCCTGACCCTGCTTATCTTTTGAGATCAGATGGGATCGGGCTTGTTTGGGGTAGCATGGCCATAGATGACTAGTAACCTTTAAGATATAACAGTAGAAATGGAAAAATAAAAACCAGAAAAGGGAATCTAAAAAGATAAAAGAACATGAGGTGTGGGACAATTTTCATCAGCCTAATACATGTATTATTGGGGTTTCCAAAGGTAGGGGAGAGACAAAAAATATTTAAAGAAAAGAAGGCTAAAAATTTTCCAAATTTGATAGAAACTATAAAACCATACGTTCAAGAAGCTCAATGAGGCACAAGCATAAGAAACACTAGGAAAGCCACATCAAGACATGTAATAATTACATTGCACGCACACACACACACACACACACACACACACACACACACACACACAAAATGGTAATAAAAAGGAAATCTTAAAAGTAGCCAGGAGTAGGGGGAAACCTCTAACATTCATAGGAATTACAAGATAACAACTGATATTCATCAGAAAAAATAAGAGAGAAGACAGTGGAACATCTTCAAAGTACTGAAATGAAAGAAAAAAACCTGTCAACCAATAATTATATGCCAATAAAAATATCTTTTAAAAATAAAGATTATTTTTAAAACAAAAAAGCTTAAAGACTTCACCAACACACTGAATGGCATTATCGGAAATAAGAAAGCCATTCAGACTGAAGAAGAACTACAATAGATGGAAATATTGTTCTGCACAAAGGAAATGAAAAGCACTGGAAATTTACCCATGGTTACATATAAAATTGTTTATTATTATTATTATTTAAATCTTAGGATATAGCTTACTATTTAAATAAAAATAAAGCAAATTATTATAGGGTATATAGCTTATGTAAAAGTAAACTGTTTGACAGAAATCTTACAAAGATCAAGAGGGTTGACACTGAATTATACTATGGTAACATTCTTGTATTATACATGATATAGTATGATATTATATAAATGTCAAGTATGATGAGTTAAAGATATATGTTATAAACCCCAAAGAAACCAATAAAACAACAAAATAAAGAATTACAGCTTAAATAGTTAACAAAAGATGAAATTATAAAATATTCAATTAATCCAAAAGAAGGCAGAAAAGAAGAAAAGGGAAAGAATAAATGAAAAGAAGAAAAGGGACAATTAGAAAAGATACTATGATAGATTTAAACCTAACCATATAGCTATAGTCACATTAAATAAAAGTAGTTTAGATACCCCAATTTAGAAGGCAGAGATGATCAGTTTGGATTAAAAAGTAACACCTAATTCTATGCTGCCTATAAGAAAAGGACTTCAGAAAGTACCTAAATATAATAAAGGACAAATATGACAAATACTCAGCTGATATCATACTCAATGGTGAAAAACTGAAAGCTTTTCCTCTAAGGTCAGGAACAAGACAAGGATGCCCACTCTTGCCACTGTTATTTAACATAGTACTGGAAGTCCTAGCCAGGAGGGTAGAGGGGGGTCATGGTACTGGAAGGAAACTTGACTTTGGATGGTGAAAACACAGTGTAAAATACAGATGATGCATTATAAAATTGTATACATGAAACTTATGTTACTAACCAATGTTATCTCAAAAAATTTAATAAAATAGAAAAGAAAAGAAAAGAAAGAATTTCAGATATACAAATACAAATAGATAGAAGTAGAATGGTAGAACAAAATACAGCATACTAACCCTAATCAAAAAGAAGCTGGATAAGCTATAATAATGTCAGAACAAAGTAGATCACTGAGGAAAGAATATAAAGGCATAAAGAATGTCATTTAATAATTATAAAGGAATCACCTTATGAAGAAGCCATAATAAAGTCTAAATATTGATTCAGAAGTTTCAAAGTATATGAAAAAAGCTGATAAAACTGCTAGAAGAAATAAACAAATCCAAGTATAATCAGAAGTTTCAATACCTGTCTCTCACTAATTTTAGAATGTTAGTAAGATTATGAAAGAACTTTCAAGTTGGATTAATTAACAATGATAAAATACCATACTCAAAAACAGCAAAATACACATTGTTTACAGGTACACACGAAATATATACCAAGATAGAATATATTCTTAGCTATAAAACAAGTCTCTATAAATATAAAAGAATTTAAGTAATAAAAGCAGTTTATTTCATCTTTGAGGAATTAAATCTAAAATCAGAAACAAAGAGATATTTGGGAAATCTATGATATTTGGAAACTAACGTACTCTAAATAACCCACAGTTCAAAGAAGAAATCAAAAACAGGAATTAGCATTTTAAATGTAATGAATATATAAACACAACATATCAAAACTGACAGATAATGCTAAAATTGAACTTAGTGTATTTATAGAAACATCTAATTAGAAAAGTAGAAAGATTTCAAATTGATTATGCCAGATCCAACCTAGAAAAAGAGGATCAAATTAAAGCCAAAGTAAGTAGAGGAAAGGAAATAATAAGGACTAGAGTAGATATCAATGAAATAGAAAACAAAAAATGTTAGAGAAAATCAATGTACCAAAAGTTGATTATTTGAGTAAATAAAATTGATAAAACTCTAGCCAGACTAATAAGAGAAAAAAATAGAAATGAGAAGTTACCAATATCAGGAATGAGAAAGATGAAATGACTACAGAAGTTGAAGATATTAGTAGGATACTATTTAAGGAAATATTAACAACTTTATGATTATGAATTCAACATCTTTGGTGAAAAGGTGTGTTTCCTTGAAGACAAAAATTTCTAATGCTAATTCAGGATGAAATAACCAAAATGCCACTATACCTATTAAATAGATTTGTTTTTAAAAACTTTCCACAGAGCATATTTATAATAAAGGACTTGTCTCTAGAATATATAAGGGCAGAGGGGGAAGGAGGAAGAAAGAGGAGGGAGTTGGGGAAAAGGGGTCAATATGTGGTGACAGAAAGAAATCTAACTATGAGCAGTGAACACATAATGCAGTATATATATGTCTTATTGTTGAAATGTACACCTGAAACTTATTGGATTTTGTTAACCAATGTCACCATAAAATCAATCTATATCTATATCATCTATCTATATCTATATCTATATCTATCTATATCTATATCTATATCTATATCTATATCTATATCTATATCTATATCTATATCTATATCTATATCTATATCTATATCTATATCTATATCTATATCATCTATATCTATATCTAGAACTCTTCAAACTCAATACAAAACAACGTAATTTTAAAAAAGGCAAATTATTTGAACAGACATTACTATAAAGAATATATAAGAATGGAAAATTGGTATACGAACAGATACTCAACCTCAATAGTCATTAGGAAAAAAATGCAGTTTAACCCTATAATAAAATAATAATACACTTTTACTAGAGTAGCTAAAATTGAATAGGACTGATGATCCAAAGCATTGGAGAGGATGTAGAAGATCTGGCACTCTCATACATTTAGGATGTGGAAATTTCAAATGGCACAGCCACTTTGAAATTGTTTGGCATTAAAAAAAAAGTGACATATACACCTACCATATGATCTAGCATTCTATTTCTAGGTATCTTCACTATAGAAAATAAAATGTGAGAAGGTTTAAAGCAGCTTTATTTGTATTCAAAAACCGAAAACAAATATTCATCGACAAGTGAATGGATAAATTATATGGTCTATCAATATAGTGGAGTACCATTCAGCAATAAAAAGGGATTGAACTATTGATAACTGCTACAACATGAATGAAGTTCAAAATATTATGCTGAATGGAAAAATTCAGACTAAAGAGAGTGCATACTGAATAACCCCATTTGTATATAGTTCTAAGAAATGCAAACTTGTGTGCAATGTCAAAGCAGAACAGTGATTGCCTGGGATGGAATGGGGCAAAGAAGGGCTAGAGAGAAGAATTACAAAGATGCACAGGAAAGTTTTGGGAATGATGGATATGGGTGCTCTCTTTAGTAATAGTTTCACAGTTATATGTATGTCAAAACATCAAATTGTTCACTAAAAATGTAGGTTACATTTCATGTCGGATCTCAATAGAGCTGTTTAAACAGATTAAAATGTTCTTCAATATGAATCTGACTTATAAAATATTGATAGTTACCCTAATTTAAATCCAGAAAGAATACTTCACTTTAAAACAATCATTTATTCATTGTAGAGGAGCAGGGAAGAACATGATGAATCGTAAATCTATTAGCAATACAGTTGACCCTTGAACAACATGGGCTGACCAGTGAGGGTCCACTTATATGGAGATTTTTTTTTCAATCAATATAGTTGGCCCTCTAATCCCTAGGATTTGCATCAGATGATTAGACGAACCAAAGATTGAAAATAGTACTTCGGATCCATGGTTGGGAATCTCTGGATGCAAAGAACCAACAATATGCATTCTATATATGGGTTTACTCTTCCCCACATTTAAATTAATTGGGCCTATATTTGAGACCTAGTCATCTGATAAACCTCCTAAAATATATGTAACTAATTGGTGTCATTAATAACAGATGCAGCTATTTTCCTTAAATTTTTATAACAATTATGAAAACTTTAGGAATAAAAGAAATTATGAGCAAATATTTAAAAATATGTGTGCATCTGGACATGTATGTTGGCAGACTAGAAGAGGCACTATTTTTGATGGATTAAATAGCTTTTTAGTATATATCAGGTGACATTGTGTAGGGGGCTGATTACTTCACTCAACTCACGGACTGACTATTGTGTTTACTGGGAGTTAAAATGGAATCCAGTATTTTTGTTGTTGTTGTTTGTTTTACCATCAACCTGCAGGAATCCTGGCTTGACAGGCTCCTATGCTCTTCTGTGCACTGTAGCTTTCCTCCTATCTTGTAGTCTGTTTCCATTCTTAAAGAAATAATCAAATCAAAGCAGGCAGGACAAAGCAAACAAACATCGTGAACCCTACACCTTCAACACGGTATCAGTCCCTAGTGTCCTACATCTTGCCTGTTTTAAATCCGAACACAGAAAGTTGGAGCAAAGCTGGCTTTCAAGATTTGTAAACAACTCTGCCAACTATTTTGTTATTTCACAACATTGGAAACTAACTGAGCTTAGCCTTCCAGAAGGCAGGTTTGTTGCTTTATGGACCTTTCTGCAGAACACATAAATGTGACAGGTGACAGGAAGGGAGTACTCAGGGTTAGCTGGTTATCTACCCTGACAAGCAGGAGCATTTATGGCTGCTCTGTGCCATCACCTTGTACAAATGAAGCTCAGGTAAGGAAAATAAGTGTGCATGCAGGAACTTCTCAATTCTCTCTTTTCAACTGAGGGGTATCCAACCATAAATATGTTTCAAAGAAGGTTTAACATTTCCGATAGATTGATTTAAAGCAGCTCAGGGCTATATTTAAATAGCAGAAGTGTTACTGTAAGGGCTTCCTGCCTCAGCCACAGCGATCCATGCAAAGTTCCTTGATTGCTATATGCCAGAATATATATTGATTAGTAAGTTTCCATTGTACTTGTTTAATGCCACATTTCTGATTTCTTTTCCAGGTGTACAATTTAATTTCTAGAATTATAATCTCCTGCAATCAGTTTTTCTCCCTCTACCCCAATATCGAGTCACTTTTTTCTTAATTTGCTTCATGTCTTCACACTAAGTTCAGTTGATTTTACCAAACCCTGACAAATTCCATATCCAGTTAATGCTCATGGCTTCATAGCCTTTAAAAAGTCCAACCCCTATTGTTAAATAAAATATATCATTAAGAATAATACTAGCTAAAGTGTTATGTTAATTTTGCACTAAGTGATCCATATGCTACACTCAGTAGTTATGTCAGTTCTGAAGAAACAGAAGCTTTAAGTGTTCACGGCAAGATTATGAAGCCATAAAAGAGCAAGCTGGACTCAGTTTCCCTTGGCAATCGGCCTGTCTCCTAGATCACCTCGATGGACCTTCCATCAATACACACACCACTCATCTTAGTGGTGAACTAAAACAAGAAAGACTTCTTCTGATAAGCACCTTCCTTTCTATCACAGATTACATCCTAGACTTTCCATATGGCAGCTCTTCTTTATGAAATAGAAGACTGATACTTTTCATGGGAGAACTTAAAATAACTCAAAGAATCAAATTTCTTGTTTAATTTCAGCTCTTGCAAGGGCAAAATATGGCTGTTTATTCATTCATTTATTTATTCAGAAACATATATTTGCACCTACAATGTGTTGTAGTTGGTGGGGATACAACAGTGAATGAAATAGAGAAGAATCTTTGCCTGCATGGAGTTTATACTGTGGAAAGAGGGGCGACAAGCAACGGAATAAGCAAAATCTACACTATTCACTATTCGGGTGGCAGTAGGTATGATGGAGAATGAAAAAGCAGGGAACAGACATCAAAAGCAGTGGTTTTGGGTGTTATCCCATAGCTCACAGAACTGTATGAGGATCAGAGTCCAGCGGTGGAGGGGTGCCCTGGTCATCCTGGGCTTCTGATGGGGTCTGAGATAAGTAGGGAGAAATTAGTCCTAAGCGTCTCAAGCCCAACAGTGAGGTTGAGGCTGTGATCGTTGGCTGAGGAGGTGTTAGGATCTTTTCAAGAACACTCAGTTCTGGGTCCTTTCTTTACCAATGACATGACATGTAGAAGCCCAAGAGATTTGATCTTAACTGTAAAGAAAGGGAATCTGGAAATTTGTACTTCAGGGATGAGTTCATTAGAGACTCTTGCTCCAGATCCTCTGAAGTTTCTGAGGAAGGTAAATCGATACCTTGCTTAAGGCCCTTCAGGCTCAAATGCTGTTGAAGACATTCAAATTCAAAGAAGGTCAAGAAACACAATGTACATTGCAATTTTTTTGTCTGACTGCACCAGGTTTATACTAATTTGTGACGGGGCAAGGTGGCAGGGGTGGTGGGACACAGTTTGCTCCGGGCCTCTACATTTCTGCAAAGCCTGAGCTCTGCATGGCAATGCTGATGTGAGGTGAAGGAATGAGTTCAGCATCCTCATGTGTCTGCACCAGAATGGTTTGGATGAAACAAGACTCTCAGACTTACCTTGCACTTTCATCACCACCACTAACCCATTGGTCTCTAGGTGTCCCTGAGAGCTATGTGGACGTCTGGGATATGTAAGGAAATGGTCACTGAAGGGGTCATTATAGACTGGTGATGCCACACGCCTGAGATCAAGCAATTGTGTTATACCCTCAGTGAGGTTCTCCCATGGCCAAAGACTTAAGCCTCCATTAGAGAGATGAAATTATTTCTAGTCCCTAAACATTTTCCACATGTGGAGGAGGAAACAGAAAAAGTTCACATTTTTGCATGTGTTGCCTTCCTTCATTTCTGAAGGACCGGGTATCCCTGATAATTAAAAAGAGATGTGATTAGCAGGAAATGAATAAAGTGTTAATTTCTATTGTGTCAACATTATACAGTAATGTTTTCGAAATCTAATATGCTAGTGAATTAAGAGAAAATCCTGTTGGTTGAAGACAACATAAATATAAATATTTCCTTTCATATTTTGGAGGAAGCTCTGTGAAAGCAATAGAAAATTATTGTTGCGACTCATTAAAATAGCTATTTATAATTACTCTGTTTTGACATCTACTTTATACGAATATGATAATTCTGACCTTCAGTTATGGAGTCAATGAAATGCAGACTTTGAAACTGCCTTTCATAGGATATGCTTTCATCATGAACTATTTTCAGGGGCTCTGTAGCAAATGGATATGTGCAGTTGCCAGAAAATTTTTTATCTTCAGTGTGTTTGTTTTATGTCTGTGTGTCACTTGTTACTAATTGTCTACCTAAGAGGAAGTGAGAAAATATCAAATTAACATGAGAGACTGTATCCAGTGTTCAAAGGCTGATTTTGCGAAATATCTCCATGAAAATGTAAATGAATATATCCAAGTGAATATTTTAGCAATTGTCTACATAGATGCATAAAATGGGCAATGAGGTTTTCCAAATGCTTTATAAAAAATCTCATAATTAGGAGTTGAAAGTCAAGTGGTAGAATTGTTAGTTGGTTAACTAATTTATGGAGTCAAATTGTAACAAAGATTTACAGTATAATTTCTAATAAGTGGCATGTCATTGATTAATAAATTATGAAAATAGAAAAAGTTTTACATAAATCTTTTAAATAATTTTTTTATTTTCTCTCTTAAATTATAATTTTAAGTCACAAGGATAACATATGTTTATTGAAGGATATTTAGAAAGTATGGGCTAGCCAAGGGAAGAAAGTAAAAAAAGTCATTCATTAGCCTACTGTTCAAAATTCCATTAACATTTTGAAGTGTTTTCTTTTGGTCTTTTTCTATACATATGATATATGTTCTTTTTAACAAAAATAGGGTCACACATATAAATACATATTTATGATATGTATACATATGTATATAGGCTTTTTGGCCTACTAGTTTAATCTAATAATATACTCTGAAACTTATTGCTGAGTATTTAGGTTTCAGGGTTTCCAAGTTTTTGCTATTACAAACAACTCTGTAATAAATGTCTCTATAGGCACATCTTTATATATTTATCTGATTATTTCTTTTTTATCAATTTCTAGAAGTGACATTGCTGGATCAAAGGTTCATACATTTTTGTTGTCTTGCAGAGAGGACATATCAGTTTACATTCTCACCAGTAGTGCATAGGAATGCCTGTTGTATTTTACAAAATTAGACATTGTTTTCTCTTAATTTATAAAGAAATTTATGGATGAAATTATATGTTACTTAATTTCCATTTTAATTTTTCCTTTCATAAATTCTTTATTTGCTTTTATGTTTAGGATGACCAGCTCTATCCTGAGAATAAGTTAATGTTCATGTTATTTAAAAAATAATTCCTTTATGTTTTCATTTTTTTAGATTTAGATCTTTAATCTAAGTGAAATTTATTTTTAAAAAATGAGTCAGATAGAAATGTAATTTCACTTAAAAAATAATTAACCTTGTAATATATTTTTAGAATAATTCTTTCATCAGATACTTGGATGTTACCTTAATTATATACTAAATTATAATATCAATATTGGTCATTTTCTGATTTTCTATTCTTTTTATCTGATAATTTTTGTTCCATTATCACACTGTTTAAAATTATTATCTTTATATATTAACATAACTGACAGATTGAATTCCCCAAACTTCCAAGTGCACTGTGTTCATGTATTTAAATTTTCTAACATTTCTCAACTTACAAAAAAAATTATATCGCTTTTGAAAATTTGATAGAATTTCCATTTAACTTATCACTATTCTGAGAAATAGCAACCTAACACATTTGAGTTTTCACAGTTAGAAATCTTTTATGTCTCCTTACTTCTTATTTTTAAAATAATGCTTATTAAGGTTTTATGATTTATAAACTATATAAATATGTCACCCAAGCATTAACACTTTTATTTATTTTAATGTTAATTTTTCCTTTAAAAAACAGCCTGTCATCTGTTGATGCTAAGTAGATTTCTATTACATAATTTTGAGCCATGTGAAATTAAAATTTAAAAATGTATTATGAGATTAAAAAGATAAAAAGGGTAAGCAGAAGCTAATTACATTATAATGTAACAAAAATATTTGACTGTTTAAAGAAAGAAATTAGTTCCTTTTTGACTATCAACTGATAGCACATTCAAAGAAAACTTAAATCTGTAGTTATTTCTATAGATTTTCTGCTCATTTTTCATTAAAAAGAAAACTAGAAGTACAACATAAAAAATTAGTAACATTACTCATTTGTCATTTCGCACTTCTGTAATTGGGAATGTTGTTGCTTAGGTAAAAGATATATGCACTTTGATTTTGACACATATTGCCAAATTTCTTACCAATGTATACATGCCTGTTTCAGCGCAGTATCAACAACAAAGTGGATTATCAAATTTTAGGATTTTTGCCAATCTGTAAGCATAAAAATGGTATAAAATTTTTATTTTCCTTTTATAAGTGGTTTGAGCAATTTTTCATATATTTTAAGAAATTTTTTGTTTTGTTTTTCTTATAATGACTTTTGAAGTTCTTTGCTCACTTTTAAAATACAGTTGTTGGTCATTTTTCTCATACATTTCTAAGAGCTCTTTATATATGAGAGAGATTAATCCTTTGGGGTTTAAGATTAATTTTCTCCCAGTTTTTAATTTGTTTACAGTGATGTTTTGTTTTGCTATGTGATTTTCACTTATTTTTAAAATCTAGATTGTAAATCTTCAAGATTATAAATCAAATTGTCCAGGTTTTCTGCTTGTACTGTTCTGGACAATAGTTTATATTTAAATCTTTGTTGAATCGAAATTACTTATGAATTTTTATATAAGGTAGGAATTTTAAATTATTTTTCTCAGACAACTATCTAGTTTGTCTTCTACAAATTATCTTTCAGCCATTAATTTGAAATACTACTTTACTTATCATAGACTAAATTTTCAAATGTTGTTAGGTCTGGTTATAAACTTTCCATTATATTCCATTGATTTCTCTGCACCACATATCAGTGCCACAATTTTATTTTAATAATATATATATACATTTATATAGAGAAGAAGATCTATACATACATGTGAACCCTATCTTACTAAATTCTCTTTATAGTAGTTTTTAGTCTATTTTCTTGGGTTTTCCAAGTATACAGTCATATCATACGCCAACGTGACAGTTTTATCTGCTTCTTTCCAATTTTTCTTCTCTGATTCTTTTTTGTTTCTAATTACATTAGCTAGTTCATATCTACCTGACATTTTAAATAATTGTGGGCATCATTGTCTTTTTCCTTACTATTGAGAATGCTTTTAGTGCTTACTGATTCAGCATCATTCTCTCTTTTTGGCCTGAGGTAGGTATAATTTATCATATAAAAATTATCTACTTAGTCTTATTTTATCAAGAGTTTTTGTCAATAGTTTTTGCTGATTTATGTCTCATGTCTTTATGTATATAGAAAAATGATAATATGATTTTCTCTTTAATTTAGAAATAGAATAAATTGTATTAATAGAGTTCCTAATTTTGAACTATTTTTGTAAACTCCACTTGGTCAGGATGAATAATTATTTTAATGTACTGCTAGATTCTGTTTGCTAACACAAATACACAATCCCTTTCCCACGATCTCTAAAAACCCAATATTTTTTCATAACTTTGATACCAAAATTCAGCTGGGATTAAAATGACCTGAGATGATGTGCGACCCTATATTATTCAGTCTCCTTACTCTAATTATCATATATTTTATTGCAGAAATGTTCATGTGATTGATTAAACAATACTGCCCTAGACTCACTGGAGATGTAATATATTATACAATATGAGAACCCCATTCCCTCTCTAAAATCCACAAATCAAGGGTTTTAGATTGGGGATTTAGTATTTTAATCGTTCTTCATTACTAATCATAAATAACGTTGTCTTCTACATTCTTTTTCTGAGTTTGTAATCTTTGGTTTGTATCAATATTACACTCCAGGAAAAAAATAATAAAAAGAAAATTTTGTCCTGTATTTGCTCTGGAAGAGGTTAAATAACAATAGAATGATCTTTCCTTTAAGGTACTGATAGAGTCTATGGCCATGCCACCCTGAACAAGCCCAATCCCGTCGGATCTCAGAAACTAAGCAGAGCTGGGCCTGGTTAGTACTTGGATGGGAGACCACCTAGGAAAACCAAGTGCTGTAGGTCTAAAAAATAAAAATTAAAAAAAAAATAAGGGATTGTAAGCTGACAAAGTTCTTGTAATCTGTGAGGTCAACCAAGGGTTGCCTTGCCTAAAAAAAAAATAATAAATAAAAATAAAAATAAAATAATAATAATAATAATAATAGCCTGGTAGAACCTTTTAAATTATAAAAATAGAATAGTTTTTTTTTGAAAATCCATTTAATAAAGAGGTCCATGAAATAAAAAGCTGAAGTTCTCTTTTTCTGCCTTCTCAGTTCTATTCTTTAATTACTCTACTCTTTAATTCTGATCACTGGATCACCGTTAAAAATTTGGTGTGTGCTCTTCCAGGACTTTCTCTATGTCACATTGAAAAATAATAAAGGGTTTAAAAATTAAAACACTTATTAGCGAGGATAAGTAGTTTTCGTATCTTTTAAACATTTGTATTTTGTTTATGAACTGCCTGTTTGTGTACTTTTCTGTTCTTTTTATTATCATCAGTCTGTAAACATTTAATGTTTTGAAGAGATTATCTTTTGTCTCCCCTTTTTTTACCTTCTCACTTCTTTCACTTTCTCACTTCTATTCCTACAAGTAATCATTGAATCATTGTTAATGTCCTAATATCCACTTAGTTCTTTTCCTATATACATACAAATTTAATATCTAGTTTAAATTGTATACCAGTTAAATAAAAATGTTTTAAATATATGTCACTTTAAATATATATTATGTATATAGGACACATCATTATATTATGTATAAAATAATGTGTAGTCTACTATACACTCCTTGCTTATTTTACTCAGCAAAAAATGTCACGAGGGTCTTTTCAAAGGCTGAAATGTATTTCATTACTCCATTAAAGGACTATTATGTTTCACTTTTTCACTCTTAAAATGCAGTGAAAATTTAGGACATAGATGTGGGACAAATTACAAAAGGTGGAATTGCTGACTTCAAGTAATATGAAAATTTTAATAGAAAAGACCTTCTTAAAAGTTATTTCAGCATTTTCTCAAACCCTTAATACTTTTTCCAATTTGAGGTATCATCAATATCAAATTATTATAAATATAATATTAGTATCTTTTTAATTTCAATCTTCTTAATTCCTGTGAAAGTAAGCATATTTTCATACATTTATTAGACATTTGGTTTTCTTTTGTGAATTTCCTTTACATGACCTTTGCTTATTTCCTTTCTCTGAATTTTTTTTTCTTATTTATTTCAAGGAGTTCTTTGTATATTAGGGATGTTAACAATTATGGGTGTCAAACATTTTCTCCCAAGTACCTTTAGAAGGCATTTCATGTCTCTAAAGTCCCTCTCTCTCTTATTTGTGCACTGCCCACCCCCTTTATTTTCTTCTTCCTTTCCATTTGCCCTTTTGGCTAGTCTGTTTCCTGCATTATTTGTTTCACTACTAAACTGGAAGAGACTAAGGGATAGGAAATTAAATATTTAAACAAGGCTTATAACAACTTCTGTTTAGGTAGAAAAAATATGAAAATTCCTCACTTTATGTGTATGGAGGATATCGTGGGTGTTTCCTATCTCAATTTTTCATGAGGTGACTTCTACTTCAAAACCATGAATAATGACTGACTATATATCCCAGCAAAAATATAGAACCCAATGACATACTGGCTGATAAAATGTAAAAAAATGCAGTTAGTCATTTGCATTCCCTAATGATCATATATTTCACTAGTCAAACATATGGTCAGTTACCAGATATTTGAAATATTTGTATGATATTTCAATATAAAATGTTTTAAGAAGATGCTGTACTACTTATTTTTTTTTCATATTATAAAAACAACAACAAAAAAAGAGTATTATTCATTAATTTACATGTTAAGGATTGGGACTTAAAGATAGATTGAAGTAATACCATCTTGAGGAAAGAAAAACAGTCTGAGATGTCATTTCTTTCAAGAGGCATTTTGATTGCTAGCTCTTGCAGATGTATAAAAGAAGGTGAAGCAAATGCCTAATAATATTTTTAAAACCAATAAATTCCTATGTTGATCTCCTCAATCCTCCCCAAATAAAACAAAACAAAACAAAACAAAACAGTCCTCTTTCTCTTCCCGTTTTGTGTGTGCCCAGCCATTCACATCTTTCCTTAATGTTTCTTTTATTCACAAGAAATTGACAATCTTTTCTTGGTGCTATACTATTTTCTGGGTTGGCTATATTCATTGATAACCACTGGAAATCTTGCTTGAGGTAATCATTGAGACCAGAAAATTAAATTTTTCTCTCTTTTTATTTTTATATCAGTAAAAGAACATTTTAGAAGTATATGTCTTTAAATTTATTCTTAAAATTATAGAGAATAAAGAAAGGCTATCATTGTTTATCTTGGACTTTATAATATAAAAAACACTTATATCTAAAGATAATTGTCACATTTTCATTGGTAAATTATTGTTTTCTGGAAAACTACATTTTTATTTTGTACTTTTTTGTTTTGTTTGCTTTTAAATAATCTGAGAACAAATATTTTTATATTAGCTGAATATTAAGTTTTAAGGAGTGGTAGATTTTATTGCTTTAGACTTTCATTTTATATCTTCAATGCCCCTTGCTCTTGGCAAATTATAATTCAAGAAGACAGAAAAATCAATCTTCATATGCAAAAAGAAAGTATTTGGCAGCCAAGATAATCAGCATTTATGCAAACTGAAAATTTTAAATATTTATGAAGATTTAAGAAAATGTGACAGGACTGTTTACAAATTAAGATCTATTGCCTCTACCTTGAATCCATAGGGTAGATTTTTATCTTTTTTTAACGTAAGGAAATAGGAGCATACATTAAAAAAAATAATTTACACCATAATGGGCAAATGAATCTCATCATGCAGAATGAGATAGCCTTACATGTGTTGGAAATTGTTCTAGTTATATTTTGTCATAATAAATGTCTACTTCTCCTCAGCTTTTCTACAGAGATATGGGGCATAAATTTCTGTTTTCTGGGCTAGTCTCCCTAAGAGGGCAAGCAAGACTTGAGCTCAGCCTGTTGTTTCAATAAAAATCCTGGTAACACTGGCGGTCTTAAGAATTCTCCAGTGGTCCTTAATATGCTCTTCTTTGACAATAATTATACTTTACTTTTGGGCTAAAGTGATTAATCACTGGTATTTAATATTGAAAAAATAACATGTCATAATACAGTATAATCAGAGTTAGCCTTCCTACTAATTCTAATTCAGGTTCATTTCCCTTATTTAAAAAAGAAAAACAAGTTTGCTTAGAAATGGCAAAAGGAAACAGAAGTGGTCATTTTATAGTGCTTCATGAACACAAATTTGGAAAACTTTACTAATATATATTGTTCCACTAGCATATGTTCTTCAGGAATACTAATGGATTACTAATTTATTATATAATTAATTAGAACAATTGGAGTCCATTTATTATATGTTTTTGTACAAAGAGGGTTTCATTTCAAGATGAATTCCTACTCTGGCATGTGATTGAAAGAAACAGAATAATCTTGGGTGACATCAAATTAAGTGTGACTAGCTTATAGTGGCTGATTTAACATTCGACATAGATATTAACTCTGGATATATTGTAGGCTTTGGCATAGGTCAGAATGACGCGGCAGATGCCTGTATAAAACCCATTTTTTAAACACATAGCTTAGAATGCTTTAATTCTATGAGTATTCTGAGTATGTCCAGACAAGAATTTTTAACTGTAAGCATACTTTTGTTTACCCTAAATGTGAAACAAAGCCAACCAGGGCCACTTAGGAAGGAGAGGGGCCTCAAGAACCTATTTAGACAGTTGCTTCTAGAAAAAAATCGGTCTACAGTCAAAGATGTGTCAATCCTGTTTTTAAAGATTGATTAGGTAGCTGATTTTTTCTTCCTTATGTCCTTGGAGAAAATGAAAAATAACAGGTCCCCTTCCACTTTAGACTAACCATTCATATTTTTTATGACAGTTAGGCTTCCCTTGAGCCTTCTCCTCTCCAGGACAAATTATGCTAACTCCTTCAGTCTGTCCTCATAGGTCCTATTTTTCAACCATTAAATCATCTTATTGTTCTCCCTGTATCTTTTCCAGTTTCTTCAAAATTATTTTAAAATATAAAGTCTTAAATTTGATATCTTTGCATTATTAGGTGGGTTAGGACTTCAAGAAGATATTTATTTCCATATTCTAAGTTAGAGAGATGGTCTCTATGACACAGGTCAGCTGAGTGGGAGGGATAAGAAGAAAAAAGAGAAGCCAAGCAAGCAGGTTAATATTCAATAAGTGACTTTAAAAAATCAGAAACTGTAAAAACTGTGCCTGGAAAAATGGCATAGGATTCTTCAAAAGTCCTTTTGGAAGAGACCAGAACATAAAATTATAAAAACAAGCAGAGCTGCTTTTGTGTTTTCTTTAACTAAATAATCTGATACATCTCTTTATTAATATAATTCTGCAAAGTAAAAGATTAGGAGGTGAACTAACAATGTCAAATTCAGGACAAAAAACTGTAATAGTGGAAGATGTTAATTCAAGAAAGGGCATAGGAATTCTGCATCAGACTGTCTTCAGCTTAATTAAGAGCTAGAACCACTTTTTCAAGCAGATTTTAATGCAAAGAAGGGACATTCATGGAGTGTTACCTACCAAAGCTTTATTTTTTGGTAGTATATGACCAATAGGAAGGGTATGGTATTGGATTTGCTGATATACTGTTCTTGGTTTATGGCATTACTTTGTCTTTGCAGCACCACCTTGATTTGGGGTGATTAACATAATGTAGTTATTTGAACCTCTCCATTCCATGAGGGCCAAAAAAGAACCCATAATTCTTAGAAACAAAATCCCCCTCTATAGCAATTACTATGAGAGCAAGATTCCATTATAATACAACCTAGAATAAAAGCCTTAAACTTTCTAGTCTTTTCATACTTCAACTTAAGTGCATTAATAATTGAATTTTGTATTTCTTTGATAACTTAACTTTAAACCTAAATTCTTATCTATGCCCAAAGCAAATACTTGGCATTTATCTTACTCTCTATCCTGGGTTATGCACTATGAAATGGGGTAAACTGCTGTATAGCCTCCACAAAAGAGCAATTGTCACTAAAAAAGATGGTACTGTGTTCTTTCCAATATCCTCCTTATTAATCAACAATAAATAATAGGCATCACAACAAAGTCAGCTTCATGATTCACCCATTGCTAGTTTATTTTCACGTTAAGGTGGGATAAAAATATAAATTGGCCATGCCCATATTGAAAAACCACAGGCAGATCTTAGAGGGCTCTTGTATTGAATGGTGTGTAGTGGTGAAATATTTGTATTTGGCACTAACCCCTCTTTGAAAGCTAATGCAGTATGGTCTTACCATTTTTGCAGACAGGACAACATTGTTCTGGTTCATAGACTGGGTTGACACACTCAGGAACTGCGCAGTCTGCTACAACACAGTGAACTTCATTGCTGGGCTCACAGCGACACCATTCACATGGAGAGGGCTAGGAACAAATCTAAAATTAGCCCCTTTTCTCCTATAACTTAATGCTTGCACATTCATATGCTGTCAGAAGACAAAACATTAGTGTTTATATTGGCTTTAATGTATTGACTCCATTTACCATGGGTATGATCATTCTTCCCCAGTGGAAGGCAACCTAGACATCCAAGCCAAGGTGGGTAGCCACGTGCAGCTCAGGTTGCCATGAGCAACTGAGTGCTCATGTACAGCTTTTCCTGTCTATATTCTACTTTTCAAAGAAATGTTTGGACAGCTAATATGTCATCTCCCGGTTTGGTTTCCAGATGTGCTGACTGATCTGCCTTCCTCTGATAAAGAGGAACAATACCAGAACATATGAAATAAGTTTTTTCTATTTATCATTTTTTCTTCCTAAAAAAATTACTGAGAAACAAGAAAATGGTAAATGGATGTCCTTACTCTTTGTATGAACTCTTTTTTTTCCAAACTAGCTGAGACTCTAAATGGATTTTTTTCAATGCGAATTTTAGAGGAGATTGCATTTGAGGTCCAAAACATCCAGGTACTGCCTCTTGAAAGATTTAGTGCATATCTTGCATCTTGCCATGCTTGCTTTTATGAATAAACTAAGATTGATAGACTTAAATAGCCACTTTTTAAGAAGCAAAGACTCTAAAAATAGAACTGAAAAGTAATTAATTTAGAGGAAAAAATTAAAAAATCAGAAAACAATTTTTGTCTTCACAGTACTTACCAACCAAGAGTGAGTTTGGGATTTTCTGTTTCTTTTCTAGAAACTGCCTATATCACAAACAATCTTAAGCACTGGCCACTATGTGACTTTCTCATTCTTTACAAGCTCCAGCTCTCCTTTCTCATGACACAGAGGTTTAGAATTCTTAATGACAATGTGGAGATCTCAGAAGATACGCAGGTGTATACTTCTCAAATCAAGCCATTTGTTCCTAGAAAATTCTGCCTCCAATCTATGCCACAGTGCCACATTTCCTCACTTCCAGAGTGTGTTAAATAAAGCCCTCTGCCTTTGTCTCAGTGACTACTCTCTATAATTTCTGTCAGTTCTTGTCTCTTCTTGAATCTGACAATTTGGGTAATATTAGTGCTCCTGGACTCAGGTAGTCTGTAGGGGTAGAAACCTTTTAGCTAATTATTTTTAAATTAATTTTGTCTTTGCTTTCTGCTTGAAGAATGGTAATCTAGCTTCCAATTAATTATTGATTTTAGTAGGAATAAGAGAATCAGACAAAGAATCTGTGGGAAAAATATTGCTATTTCTTAACATGGTCAGTAAGTTTGTTGAAAGGTACAGTTAAACTCTTTACCATGTGGTGAATTAAGTATTTCAGAAGAATCTATTGGATTGTCTCGAGCACTGGGATTTTCTTGAAAAGCTCCTCTACTGAATAATCTCAGTAAATGAAGAAAAAGATTTGATACCATAGCACATTATTGGTGGAGGAAATGCTTAATGAGAAAACAGTGAAAGATGGAAATTCTAGTTGCCATATTGCTCCATTATGATATCTTTAATTCTCAAGCAAAATTGTCTGAAGGTGTCCCCCTGTCCTTGATTAATTGCAAAGAAGTATTTTTGCACAGCTTTCTGAAATACAACAAGGACTTGACCTGCATTTACTGCTAATATGAGAGAAGGGAGACGCTAATATCATTGCTTCCACACCCCTCCCTTCCATAGCTGTAATTGTTCTCACTGGTTCCCTTGCTGAAGGAAAGGCTGAATTATTCAACTCCAGTGAACTGATTTGCCATTAAAAATCTCCAAGACCCCTAAATTTTCCAATGCAAAAGGTTTACCTCAAAATAACTATGGTCTTTGAGAAAGATTAGCGGGACTATTAGATTTTAACACAGACCGATGAAGAATGCCATTTTAATTCAAACGTGTTTGAACATCATTAACTACTGGGTATTGTGCTAAGCAATTTACCTGTAGGGACATATTTTTCATAGTGACCCTGTACAGAAAGTTTTGTTATTATCTCCATCTCGCAGATGAGGGAATAGGCTGAGTGAGGTTCAGTAGCTTTCCCTGGTGCTAAAGGCAGTAACAGACAGAGGCAGGATTTGGACCTGGGCTGCCTAACCCCTATACTGTACTGTCACGTGATGGCAAGAATCACTATCCTGTGCATGCTCATCTGAGTGGCTTATTTTTTAAAGCTTTGTACACTTCTCCATGCAGACCAGTTCCTCAAGAATAACCATTAGCAGCTAATAATTGATTTATAGAGGATAAATCAACTTGTTTAGAAAGAGAATTTCAGTAACTGGGTTAGTTAGTGCATAAAGAAATTATTATGAAGCTGCAGAACCTTTTAACATGTAAATGTGAGTAAAAATTGTAGACTGAAGTTAGATTGCCACAAGTCTCACATTCTTGGGGCTTAGCATCTCCAAGCCTTAGAGCCTGGTAGCTACACTCATTGGTATCTGGGAAAAGCACAGATACTGGTCCAGTAAAGACCACAGGACATTTGTTTGGAGTCAGAAGCCTGGATGTGTGTGCACTAGAATCCTGAGAAATACTCTGAGTTAGAGTTAAGAGGACAAGGCTTCCTGTTAAACATATATCTGATTTTTAAGGGATTTCAAATAATGAGAAACAAATTAGAAAAATAAAAATGTCACCCCAGCTGTCAGCAGCTTCTAATCCTTCCTGAACCTGGCTTTATTCATATGCTATCCTCTCTCCCTTCCTAGCTCAGAATCTCTTGTCTGAAACATGTTATTTCCTCTTTTGTTTTATCTTTTTTTTTTTTTTTTCAAATAATATCGCTATTTTAGTCCATTTCTTCTCATCTCAAGCCTCCACATGCCCCTCTCCTCCCTCTCTAAATACTCCATCGAATTTAACCCATCAACCTCTTGCTAAAGCCCCTTCGGTCCTCTTGCCAAGCCTCTCTCCTTTCATAAAGTCACCGATTTGGACATCACTGCTGTTTTCTAGCCCAACGTGACTTCCTTCACTGCCCCTCCTTTCCCCTGCACTTATGAAAAGACACTGATTAATAGCTAGAAGTTTCCTAGGAGTGAGCAGTGTGCTACTTTGACATAAAGTTCAGACTTTAAAAATCCTTCCCATCTTACAGTGTAAAACTCTGAAAGGTTTGGTGCTTTGAATAAATCTTTACATCTTAAGCACCGAGCTGGTTACAGATTTCCTTTTATCAGGCTCTTCAATATGAAAACTATAGATTAAATCTGAAAATGTCCTCATAAAACCAAAGATTAAACAATAAAGCTATCCTTAGAGGAACAGAGGACACAGAAGCAAGTACTTGGAAAAAATTATCCTTACTAGCTTTTTTTTTTTTTTTTTTTTTAAGGAACACGTGAAATTATGTCTAGTACATGACTTTAGTTAGCTAGAGATTTGGTAAGATGATTAAATGACACCATCTGACAATTTTATACCTTTGTCTAAGAAATCTCAAAGAACATTTTATTTCTAAGAAAGCTTTGGGAAATGAAAATTCACTATATATATCTTACATAAATTTTAATTGAAATTAGTGTTAAAGGTCAAATTTGATTGTTGATGTATGTATTAGGTGATCTGAGTATATATTATGAATCTGTGCACCTCCAGCTTAGTGTTTTGAATATCTAATGTGGGACCCTGTTTAAGTAGAAACTATGCATTTTATCTGTAGCTCCTAATATCACTGAATACATAGTTGCATTCTAAATCCAAATGTGCCAGTTGCCCCCAAATTTGAAAGGAACTTCCTGTTATATCTATATCTATCTCTATCATCTCTCTATTATCTATCTATCTACCTACCTATCTACCTGCCTACCTTCTATTTATTATCTATCTATCTATCCATCTATCTATCATCTATCATCTATTTATCATATATCTATTATCTTTTATCTATCTATGTTAAAATAAAAGGAGAATATATTTTTTTAATGTTGGTTTAGGTGACTAGAATTAAAATTTTCTTCCTTGGTATTAGAATAGAAATATAGCAATACATCTTGTTTTCAAAATGGTTAACTTCTAAACACCTTAAAGCTGAAATCCCAATGTCCCTGTCTGTGATTTTTGAGAATTCCTGGAGTATTGGAAGAGAAGTATCAGAATCCTAGAAACAGTAGAATGTTCCATGATTTTTTTAAGTGGAAAAAGTATACTGAGAATTAGTAACTTAGTTACTGGAATAAGAATAATTCCTGAAAAATTATCAAATAAGTTTTTGTGAGAATTTGGAAGCTAAGGATCAACATAGGATTTTAAGAACATGTTACTACCAACTGGTTTCATAGAATTTTCATAATATTTCTAGAAAATGCACATTAATTTCACATTTTGAAAACACTGAGACTTAGTTATCTATACTCAAGACAACACTGAGTCTTTGGTCCATACATCAATATCTCAGGCATCATTATTTACACAGTGACTGTTACTGGCATTGTTCGTGGAGTGCCTAGGAGGAAATGGCCATAGTCTATAAAATTTGCTATATGAACTCAAACCTCAAAGTGACAAGGAACATAGTTCAGGTTACTGTTTTAATTTGGTAAAGTTTAATACAACAAATTAATACAAGTTGAGAACCTCTAAATTAGAAAAAATAGAAAAAATATTTCATTTAGCTGGCTTTGTTTGGGTGGTTGTGGTATCACGATTAAAAGCAAATTATCTTTAGCCATGGTACTTGAGTTCTAGTCCTAGATGCTTTACTTACTAGATGGGAATGTTGAGAAAATTACCTAACTTTTCTGGGTCTTAGTTTCTTAATCTATAAAATGAGAATAACAATATTACTAACTTCATAGTTATTGTGAAGCACATAAAAATATGTAAGGAATATTATAATATCATCATTATCATTATTATTCACTTGCATACTTAGTGATGGCTTTTGGAAAAAATAAAAAGTATAAAAGTGCAAGCATAAGGTTATATTTAAAAGAATATTTAGGTTTTTTTCTCTTGTTTAAAGTATAATCTGATTGCAGAGGTGATTGCAGTAGTTTCATGGGACTTGGTTTGGTGGAGAGATTTGTGAGCCAATAGAATTAATTATGTCAGAAACACGTTGAAAAACACACATGATTAGAAGCTTCTAGATAAAGAGTAATTGTGAGTAGTTAAAATGACCATTAAAAATCACTCAAAAAAAGAAAAGCGACAAACCCACTTTATTTTCTGAAGCCTCATCATTTAGATGTCAATTCAAATGCCCTCTCTCTAGGGAGGTCTTCCCTGACTAACCCTCCATTGTCTCTTTCCATGATGTTGTCCATTCAGAGCTCTAATCAGTTCATGAAATTACCTTATGAATTTGTTACTATTTATTTATTCTTATCTGCCTTCCTCATAGATCATAAGCTTCTTATATAGTATATTGTTCATTGTTATATTCTGAACACCAAGAAGACATCTAGGCATATAATATATATTCGATAAATATTTGTTAACATATGCATAATTATTTATACATAATTTATATTTTCTTATTTGTTAAGCCATATCACTGGGCAGCTTCATCTGTGTCTAAGGGCACTTTAGGGGGAAAGATTTCTGACTATGAGTTATGAAATAACTATTTGAGTTTCAATATTATGGCAATGAACACAAACTCACTCTCTAAAGGTAACTTAAAATTCATAATATCTATCACATGGATCACAAGATAAGTCATTCGTCAAACACTCCATTGACTAGACTATCTAGCAGATGATTGCAGACTTTTATTACATTAGAAAATACCATGATAACTAAATTCAGGACAAGAATATGTGCAGAGGAATTGCTAATTGCTAGAGTCTGAGGAAAGCTCGTCTCATTTTATAATGTGTGTCAAGTTTAATGGTTGCTTATTAAACAAAATTATTTCAGTATATTATAAAATATATTTTAGGAAGAATCCCTGGTTTTAAACATGTCCATTTTCCTGAAGGATGGGTTAGAGTACAAATTCCAACATATTCTGAAATTCTGAGAAACAAAACTTGATTTCTAGAAATCTCTCTGAGTATTCTTGAAGGCCAAAGGGATGGACACCTAAATGGATAGGCTATGTTCTAAGTGCCAAGTTTCAGCACACTATCAATGACTCCTCTTGACCAAGTAATGTTAGACTTTGAATACCATGTGGTGTTCTATTTCTTTGATAATTGGCAGAAATTAAACAATTCGAAATTTGATCTTTACCAAAGATCCCATTAAACAATTTAAAATCTGATCTCTACCAAAGAAAAGCTACTGCTTTAAGAAGCACTCTTCTTTTAGAGATAATTTATGGCATAAATTTCATCACTTTATAAAACAAATCTCATTACTTTCAAACTGTATGAGGAATTTGGAAGACACTATTTCAAAGATGGTGATGCCTGTCAGGAATTTCACTGTTCACTTCATTAAAATATACATTAAATTACAGAGTACAAGAATATTTAGCATCCACTGCCACTCCTGTAGTCAGTAATTTGAGTGTGGCAGGTGTCACCTAACAACTAATGAATCCGATAGGTTTTAACCAAAATTCACAATCATCTGAAAGAAGACCCATCGCATCACTGATTAAAATGCTTCTTAGTGCCCTATGTCTAATAAGACTGTGATGACCTCTTCAGTGATCTTCTCTATTGATTAGAGTATATTTGAAACACTGAGGTTGTAAGTCTCATAAAATTATAAACATGGAACTAGAACTTCTTGAAGAATTTTAATACTGCTGAAGCAAATAAAAAAATCGGATGCATAAGTATTTTTTATAACCACCTCAGTCGGTCAGCAAATGTATATGATGGTATCATTTGAGTAAAAAGTTAAGTAGTAGCTGTTCTGTTTGTTTTTCTGAGAAGTTAATATTTTGATAATATATTCTGGAATATTATTTCTAGGTATCTGTCAAAAAACACTTCATGTTTATTAAAAAAACAAACACGTTAGCCAAGTGATTGTAAAGATTGCACATAGCTCTGTCTATGTAGATAACATAAATTAGGTAGGTAAGAAACTAAAATTCAGAAATAAGATATAAACTTTTAAAATTATTCAGTATGTTGAATGTATATTATATAGATGATAATGTATATATAGTAAACCAAGATAAACTACTTATATAGCTTGCCCTCAATAAATGACCACCAAAAAATTTATAGTGACAATCTAGATATTTATAAACATATTTTACATTTTTTAAAAAATGATTTTTTATAAGAATAACTGATGGTGCTATTATAATGGAATACAGAATTATTGGAGTTAATCTTTTTATTTTTATTTACTCCAAGCTAATGTAAAACTCAGGAATATTGCAAAATGTTTAATGAAATGCCCAATATAAAATTATTAATTACCAAGTAGAAAAAAAGTTCACTCATTCCTGAAAATTCTTCATTATTGTTGTAACATAACAGTGTCATTATACTAATGGCTTATTTTTTCCCTAAAAATATTTTCTCCTGAAAACAATTATTTAAATATACTTTGGCATAGTTTTTAAGGACAGGCAACTCTATAGTTATATACTGCCTATTCTAATAAACAGATGGTCTAATGAATCAATTTTTTTCAATTGTGTTCAAGGAGTCTCATGACAATAAAGTGCAGCTTTTTCTGAAATATGAAGAAAAGCATACAGAAAATATAGATAAGGAGAATGTAACTAAAATATTTTTCTTCAGTTGCAATCACAGGTGCATTTTTTAAGCAAAGTATATTTATCAAGGAAATATCAGTTGGTATTTAAGTGGGGGAGGGGAAAGGATGTTTTGCTGCCTCTAAGATCTTGGAAGGAGAACCCAATAGAATAGACAAAGGCTAGAGGATTCAAGATAAAGATTTTGATTAAGTAGCACACCTATACTTGTGAAATAGCCTAGAAAAGAAGCAGCCTTAAGTCCCTCACTGATAAGCTGGATTGATAGTTGACTCTGGTACAAGAAAGGTCTTTGATAATGAACTGAGTATTTTCAGTAGAGCCTATATTTCTTTCTCCATGCTAAGGATGCTCCACTTATCACCTATTTATGCAATAGGGAAAAGATGAGTAACTGTACAACTTCAAAAATTTTCTCTTGACACTGAAAAAGATTGTTGATACCAGTTAAAAAGCTAGTCATCTATAATAACATTAAAACAAGGCCATGTGTGGGTGGGGGAGAATACATCACCATTAGAATTCTACAACCTGAAAGAATTATGTAAGAGACAAACATACCAGTCCTATTCTGTGGGAAATATTGAAAGGAGGTGATAGCAGAAGAGAGAGATAGCCATAACTCAGCTTTATCTGAGTTATGTGACACTGAATTAAGGGCTTTTCAATATCTAGGAGATAGGAGTTATAGGCCTAGCACAACCAAATCCATTTATATTGGGAATGCCAATCAGATTATTACTTAAGAAATCGCTCTTTGCTCCTGTCTCAGTATTTCTCTGGGCAAAAATTTTCTAAAAGTTGAAATTTTTTCTTCATTTTCCATTTGTTATAACATTCTTTTACATGTTAAGAAGAGGGAGTAATTAAGATGTAATAAAGTATTGTATGATTGCTAATATTAAATATATTAATTTTCAATTTTAAGTCCAAACAGCAGTTTTATATTGAATTTTATACATCATTATTTGAGGCTTAATTCATAGCTCACATTATTCCATAAAAATATATTGAAGTGGCTTATGGGCAATAATGCAAAAGTATATTTTAATTGAAAAAATCTTGACGGAGTAATTTCTCGATGAAACTCTCAACTTTAGTGCATATTTTTGTGCAAGGTACAGCAGAAAAAATCACAATTTTGAAACTATGTATGAAATTTGTTAGTGCTATCACCCAGTGGAATTTGGCTGTACGGTGTAAGCACATTTGGAGTTCAAGTATGCTCTCAAACAGTTGTTTCACCTTGGACAGATTACTTAAAACCCGGGTTTTCTCATTTGTAAGACAGAGGGTAATAATATTCACAGGGCTCTAATTTTCTCACTTGATTCTTATGACACTAAAAGGAACTTGTAAACTATGTGAAGGAACTTATAAACTATGTAGTATTGGTTGAATGACTATCATTTTCATCATAGCTTTCAACTTGACCAGTGTTCCTTTTTTTACTTCCCTTTTTACATTTCCAATGGCTGTGTAGTTCTCAGGGAAGTACCAAATTTATCATGTTATTTTTATTAAATTATGGCATAATCATTTTCTTTATGAATATGAAATATTGAATTTTTAAAGACTATATCTTTTAGAGATTTGGAAAAAACCTGTATTGCATCTCTAAAATATAGCAATGTTTGCACTCAGATCATGCTTAGACTGAGAATGACATTGGACATTTTTAGATAGTTAATTAGATTCTTATTTACAGAAATGAAACTTCAATCTTTAATTAGATTCTTGCCAAAAACAGATTTTATTTTACAGGGTAACATGAGCTCACATCTTTTGGAGTCTTGATTTAAGTATCTTCTAGTTCCAATGTGAATGTCCTAGAGTCTCATTAACAAAAGGAAAATTCTCTGTGATTGTCCTTTTTTTTTCTCTCTCTAATGAAGCTTTCTAAATCTCAGCAGCCAAAGGTTTGCTATTTTAGCAGGAATGTATTTTTAATGTTGGGGACAAATTAAAGTTAGACTGTTAGACTGAATAATTTTAATTTTTTCCTTGTCATATTTAGGAAGGGAAATAAAACTAAAATGCAGTGAAAATAAGTTTGAGAGAGTTGTGGCTGTTCTCCCACTAGAAAGAAAAAAATGACTTAATTTGATAGCTACTGTAAGTTTTTAGAATTGACTATGGTATTTTAAGATTGCAAAAATGATCAAGGGTCATGATTTGTGGGGTTGGGGACTTAAACAACAGATATTTATTTCTCACAGTTCTAGAGGCTGGAAAGTTAAAGATTAAGGTATCCACACATTCTGGTGCTGGTGAGAGCCATCTTTCTGGCTTACAGAAGGATGCCCTCTTATTGTGTCCTTACATAGCAGAGAGGGTGCTAACTCTGGTTACTTCTTCTCTTTTTATAAGGACACTAATCACATCACAGGAGCCCTACCTTCCTGACCTCTTCCAAAAGGAATCACCTCTTAAAGACTCCACCTCCAAATACAAATTAGTTAAAGGTTAGGGCTTCAAACACATGAATACATGGGAGTCATAAACCTTCAATCCATACCAAAGCCCCATAAATTCAAAACGCCTGGGGTCAGAGGTTTTTTTGTTTGTTTGTTTGTTTTTAAATTTTGTATTTATGTAGATTTAAAAAAACTGACCTAAATTTGCAAAAATATTCTTAGCCAAGTCTTGCTGCATTCAGACACAGTTTTTGTTTGTTTGTTTTAATGATTGAAAATGTGCCTCTTCAGATGCATATTTCTTTCTGGCCTTGGGAGTTTTTAAAATGAAACAAATTGAGCCTTGTAAAATGTGGAGCAGGGAAAGAATTTCTCTCATGTTAGCAATGTACTACATTTCTTTCAGAAAGATATGGGACTTAACATAAAATATTTAAGTTATAATTGAACATGTATTCGAGAATATAGAACATGTATACACCAATGAAAAATAAGCCATTTCTATAGATATCCTGCATAATATCTGTAGTGAACTATGGAACCTGGTCAGATGTAATGAAGAGAACACTAGAGTTAGAATCAGAAGCCCTTCCTTCTCATTTACAAAATGAGAAAATGTCCTAGAACTAAATAATTCAATGAGAGAACACTGGTTCAAAATATTCCATGAAATTGTCAGTGATTACTTGTTCTGTCTGAGGCACAGATCTGGCTGTGTCACTTCCCTGATCCAGTCCAGGCTTTGATCCAAGCTCCCTAGCCTGGCCTTCATGTTTTGAGCTGGTGCTACTCTCCCTTCTCTTATCTTTCAGTTTTTGTGTCCTCTATACCCTATGCTCTGGTTACTTGGGTTAATTCACTTTTCTCTGTACATGTTTTACATTTACTTTTGCAAATCTTCCAATTTTGTCTACAATACTTTCATTGCACTGAAATTCCTACTCTTAGGATATCTTCCTTCAGTTGTTGAGACTGAATTCCTCCTCTCTTCATATTAGTTCCTAGAGCAGTCATCACAGGTCATCTGTTATTAGTGGTCCCTGTACTATTCCTTTTCATAGACTAGAAACATGTACAGTGACAGATTTATTTCTGATATATTTTGTTATACCCACACAAGACCCATTACTTCCTCAACATATAAGAGATGTTTAGTAAAATAGGACACTTAATAAAATCAAACTATGGATTATGTCAGTTGATTGAAAACATGTAATAATGGATTAACACCTAAGTAAGCAGATGGTATACATATTTTCACTTAATATAATAGGAAGTATATTACATTAAATTAAAAACACCTACTTGACTTGCTACACCATCAAAAAGGGGATATCAAAATAATGGAAAGTTGATCATTTTTGCCGATCTATTTCATCTGAGAATTCCCAGTAAGTGGAAAGTTATCAAATTATTATATATCCATGCAAAGAGCAAACCTGTACTCCTTTGAGACAAGTGTGCAAAAAGATATGTCTTAACATGTCTATTGTTAAGTATGTAAACATTTAAAAGGCAACTCTACATGCCTTTTAAAATTTACATGAGTGAAAAGAGATCCCTGAGACCACCCACAAGTGAAATAGGTCCTATACCTATCAGTACCCTAAGAATTTGTAACCTTCAAGAATGCAGGTCAGAAAGATTTAATGACAGTGCAACTTGAGGGAAGTAAAAAGGGAAGAAAAATTTAATCCTAGATCAGAAGTTGGCAAACTTTTTTTGTAGATGGCCAGATAGTAAATATTTTTGACTCATGTGTGTCATACACTCTGTGGAGGAACTAATCAACTATGCATTTGTGGCCTAAAAGACACCGCAGACAATTCATAAATGAATAAGCAGCACGGTTTTCCAATAAATCCTTGCTTACACAAAGGGGTGGTGAGCTGAATTTGGCTAATGGATTATATTGTGCAGACTCTTGTCTTAGCTTTTTGGTTTTATGTAACTGGCATCATCATCATTATTATTATTTTGACTGTCACTTTCCAATTAATTTGTTTTATGGAACAAAAGTTAATAAATTACCATAACTAATCACATTAATTGCAATTTGGGGAACTTTAAAAAAAATCAGATATTAGAAGATAAGCTGAGACATAGATTTTTTTTTTATCATTAATGGCCCATAGTAGTCAAAAATAAAAGATTATCTTGAATCATTAGCAAAATATTTCTTAAACTGTATTTCATTGAACTATTATTAACTTCAAAATGTTAATAGATATTCTGAGTGAAAAAAGTTTTATGTAAATTTTTTAAATATTGAATTAAATTCAATTTGGTAATAATAGTAAAACTGTCAGTTTTTATGAATCCCTCTTGTATGCCAGCTTTTTATCATTATCTCTATTTTAGAGATGTGTACACTAAGATATGCAGAGGTAAAGAAATGTGTGCCTAAGTCACTTGGTGGATAAGTGGTAGAGCCCACTCTAAAATCCAGTTTTCAACCACTGTTGAGGTCTTAAGCTGTTGAATTGTGCATACTGACTCTCAAATAAACCTTTAAAAATGCTTAAGCACTGTCAGTATACTAATGTGCACTGCATATTTCCATAAGATGTTTACAAAGTCATCATTTCTCAAATTTTCTTGACCATAAAAAAAAAATAAAATTTTTTACTAAGAATCTTATGGGGTGCTATTGTTCCCTAGAAGACAGTCTAGAAAAGGTTACATTATAGCAACAAATTCAGCTGATCATTAGAATAATCTGGGGAACTTTAGAAAATTATAAATTTAAATCAATTTAATTGGAATTGAAGAGCAACAGTTTGAGAAATGTGGGTTTTCGCAACATTCCTGCCTTAGATATGATCATATACCAATTTAAAGATACGCCTTTGTTCTTTGCTACATAACTAGAGATTTTGCATACCCATCCATTCTATACACTCTATTCCTGCCATGTAGTAAAAAGTGGGAGTTTGCAGAATAAAAAAATCAAGAACACAGTACTCAATTCCTAAAATCATCAAATGTATGACAAGAACAGCTAATTTAGTTCTTTTGTTATTTCCTAGTAGTCTCTGTGAAAATAAATAGGTAATGTTTAATCTAATATACTTTTATCTTATTTTGGCCTATATTGTTTGGTTTAATTACAGGATTTTTCACTTTTAGACAAAGGATCCCCTTTTTATGAGAGCCTTTTGCCAACTTAGAGTACAATTTGCAAAAAGAGCCTATCTGTGTCAGATCAATTTTAGATATGCCAATATTTTATTGTTTTTGTGTACTTGTAACTCTAGGTTGTCATGGTGATAGGTCCTGGTATCACATTTCTATAGACAATTGGCTGAAATAAATCTTTGCATCCAACATATTTATTGGAAAAAAAAGATGCAAACGAGAGGCTTTTCCTGTTATACCTGAAGGTAATAAATGCAGAAAAAATACCCCAGGAAAGCAGTGTTAATATTAATATTGCCTTTGCAATTAATGAGCTATGTCAGGGTACTTTCATCAAGTTTGTGTTGGTCTTGTTTTATCATCTGTAAAATAAGAGAATTAAACAAATAAAGTTCAAATTTCTATGGACAACTCTTAAAAGCAGTGAGGACCTAGACAATGAAAAACAGACTATAATGCTTGTTTTATAAATAGAAAATTTTTATAAACTCATATATTAGAAACCTAATCCCATGACAAGAAATAACACTGGTAGTCAAAGGTCAGTATTAAAGCAAAATGATTTCAAAATCCCATCCAAGTAACATTTAATTCAAAAAATTTTAAGCAGTTAGAATTTAGTTATAAACCAATACTATAATTTTCAAATTCCCAATACTATTTATTCTTCACAAGACATATACAATGACATTATAGTATCTATCCTATTGCTAGAAAGATTAAAATTATTTGAGTTTTGTTTAGAGTCACATGTCATAATAGGGAAAAAATTGAGAGTTGTGTTCAGTGGACTTTTATCCACTTTAGACAACTGTATACACCCACAAAATATCACTTGAAAAGTTTTTCAGGAGATAAAGAATTTTTCTTGTCACGTTAGTTCTTTATTCACTTTTTTCATGGTGTCTTTAAATACTTGGTAAGATGGCTTTATTGTGATGTGCTATATGACAGTCTAGAGGCAAGGAAGTCAACAGTGGAGGAGCATTGGACTGAAATTACTGATGTTAATCAGTAGTGATGGTAAACACACAAAGTAGAGACTCTAAAATAAGTTAGTTCCCAATTAAAAATGTCTATTGTTTGAGAAAGATCACCTGGATAAGCAAAACCAATGATTACTTTAATCTCCTCTTAGTTTTTTGTTCTAAATTCTTCCTTGAAAGCTTGTTAGAGTACAACTAAAAAACAAACCATAAGGTTTTCCTGTGCTGCCCTTCATAAAACACTGCCTGATATATAAATCAAGCTGTAGGAAAATAAAACAAAAACGTGGTCATGGAGAATAAGAAGTAGAAACAAAGGATTTACATAAACTTAAAGTAAGATTTTCTTAGAGTAAGAATATTCTAGCTCCCTCAAATTTCATACATACACATGCATGCTTCAATGCATATATAGTGCAATTTCAATTTAGATTATATAAAGTAATCTACAAAATTATGTAAAATACATAGACCTGATATATGAATATATAGAAAATAGAAAAAATATGCTTGTTAATATCAGACCATTGATTAATTATGTATTTTGGAAAGTAAAGCCACAATAAAATTAGGCAAATTTCTAAAATATCCAAAACCTTGTACAAGTGTAGTTAAAGTTTGGAGACTGTCAGCTCACTCCCTTTTCAATTTCATCTTCTTACACCATTGGAGACTCGGTAAATGGCTGATGGCTGAACTCATGTCTGAAGTAGTCACTAACGGTGACAAGCTCCACAAATCTCAGCTGTGGCTGCAAATCAAACACCAATTGCCCCATGTGCACAGGGCACAGAAGCCCAGTCACAAATCTTTGCAGTCATCTTCTTATCACACAGTTATCACCATTAGCAGTAGCATCTTGCAATATGAAGGACAGTAATAAATATCAGGGGGTGAGAACGAAAAACTATTTCTACATACGGCTAACCAAAGGGCTAGCTGATCATTAATTCTCTTAAAATTTAAAGCAAGACTTTTTTTTTTTTTCTGACTATTTCACCCCTTCCAGGGTTAACTTGGAAGCCATTTATTCTTATTTATTTTAAAAAGTGTTAAATGAAGAAAATCATTCCCAATTTTTACTGGCATTTTTGAAAAATACATTATTGTAAAAATCTGATTTATTTTCTAGATTTACTATAGTTTTATAGAATTAAAAAATGCCAAGTGAGTGCAATATAAAAATAACAAGAAAGAGTGTGAGGAACTTTCTAAATTTAAATTTTAATAAAATTGACATCTAATCTCTGAAACTGGTCTTAGATTATGCATATTAAGGAGAGATTTCCTAGTTCTTAACAAAGATGAGAATTCCCCATTGAGACTACTCTCTTTGAGACTGTTCTGCTTGCTGGGGCGGAGCCTCAGGTAAGCAACAGTCATCATTCATTAAAATGACTTAATCTGTGTTATTTGGTAGCAACTTGAAAGGAGAAGCCATTTCTGAATTTACTCAAAGGCCATTTTAATATTAAAAATCACAATATGCTCTGCAAAACAGAAACTGTATTTTGCAGAGTCAACGACTGTGGAATTGTTCTTAACTGCTCAATGAAAATTCTAGATTATCTGTATTGCATGAAATGATGTTTTCTAGGACTTTCTATAGGTGGCAAGTTACAAATGTCCTGGTGACTCCATTCACCATTTGTTAAGAACTCATAAACCATTTCTTCGAAAAAAATATTTAAAACTCCCACTTATATACTCAAAATACACCCATCTCTTTGTTTTTAAAATAAATGCAACCTTCACACCTCTGGAAAGATGTACTCTGTACTTCTTCGCCTAGTGCGAACTTATCTTAGTTTCCGTGCCTTTCAGAGAAACTGGAGAAATGGCGGGTGGGTGGGGTGCTGTAAAGTCTGTTTCTTTAAGGTGTTAAGCATTATTCCCTTTAATTGAGATTTCTCAACAGCCTCCAGTTTTTCCTGTTTTTGTTTGTTTGTTTGTTTGTTTTAGATATGTGGTCTTCAGCTCCCAGAATATGTTGCCTTCCATTCTTTTTTCCATGTTAAAAAAAAAGACATTAAATTTTCCAAACCTAAATTCAAAAATCATTTCTGCTTACTTTTATAGATTTAATGTTATAATATTGAACGTTAATGATAGGGCATAGCTTAATGAGAAAGCTGGAAAACCTATCTTCCTGAAAATGTACCTACTGAAGAGCAAGTTAATATCAAACCTTAACTGGAATCAACATTTTTATGGATGTGATGATTTGGTAAAATATTCCTATTGATTAATTTTTGTTTTCTTTGCTTTTTTTCCTCAAGATTTCAATAGTAAATCCAAAATTCAAGGCAAAATAGGCGGCTCACCACAGCATGAAAACATGTTTATTTTTAAAAAAGCAACTACATATACACAAAATGTAAGGCATGAAAAAATAATCACACTGAACCTTTAAAAAAAAGAAGTCAGAAACCTGATCTACTGTCTTTGGCCTGCAGTGGGAAAAGGACAAAGGTCAGTGTCTACATAGAAAGTCAAATCTTGGGCAAATTCAAATTCTGAATTAGGGAGACTAATGTTGACTGCAACAAATCGCTTTAAAATAAGAGAGACTATGCAAAAGCTGGACTATATCTTTTAGCTGCATGTAGTATTACATTCAGTGTCTGACCTAAAACTAATCAGTACAAGTTTTAAAGTATAAAAAATATCCAAAAAGGCTAATTCTAGCTGAGTGAGAATTATAAAATTACTGAGAAAAAATAAGAAATTATTTCTCCCTTTGGGAAACTCAGCGTAAGTTGGTTAAGCAGAGTCAAAGCTGACAGGACTTACATTTTCAATCAACTTTTTAGTAGGAAATGCTATTGTAATTTATTATTTATACTCCTTATTTCTTCAAAAATAGGTCCAGTGTCATTTTGCTTGGGTACACATAAAAGAAAGATGAGAGAACCTACTATACAGTGACCTTTATCTTAATACAATATTACTAGAACACTGGAAAACTTAGTTTTCAAAAAGAGTAAAGAGAAATCCATTTCCAGAGCTTGCATCAGTCATGTTGAAAAAAAAAAGAAACAACTTTTATAAACAACTTTATTCTTCCTATCAGGGTGACACATGTGGATCAATTTACATTGGAATTTGGTGATCAGAAAAGATTGAAGTAGGGACATATGGTTTGCAACTGTATAGAGTGAGACAGCACAACTAAAATACTGGGTGGTCATTATAATACTGGGATAAAAACAGAATCCAGGTGAACCTTGGTTAGGAAGTGGTAGGGAGATGGAAAAGAAAGTAGCAAGATGAAAATAGGGGCTTCATGAATAATGTATGTCACCTTAAGGGGACCAAAGAGCACTTTTTAAATGAACCTTAAATGCTTCTTTAACCAATTAAAATAAAGAGATCAACACATAAACAGAAAGACATGAAAGCATTTCAAAGAAACTCTCACTTCTTTATTCTATGGGTTCAATTATAATCTGTCCCATTATGTCACTCACCAAAAATGTATTGAATGTCTGTTATGTTGTCTGTTATATAGTCATGCTTGGGAACAGAGGAGAAAAAAAAAAACAACTCTGTCCCTAGGCTCAAAGGGTTTGCTGTCTACTGGATGAAACAACATTTGGTGATGCCAAATCACATTATTGATAAAGGCAGCAGAGGAGGTGAAGGGCTTAGATACTATAGCCAGGCTATCTGGTTTTGAATCCCAATTCTTATACTCTAGAGCTGTATAATGTTGGGCAAGCTACTACACTTTGATGCTACAGTTTTCTTATCTGTAAAACAGTGCTAATAAAACTATAATACTCACACTGTTATTATGAAATGAAATGCATTTTAATACACGTTAAGGTCTTTACAGTGCCTGGCTATGATTACTATTCTTGTTTTAATGGTGTGCATGGCATGCTGTGAGAACATATAGGAGAGGAGTGATACCCAGCCCAGGATACAGCAGTAGGACAATCAGAGAGGGTTTTCCAGTTAAGGTGAGAATTAAACAAAGTTTTAAAGTAGTCCAGTAGGATTTATATAAGTGTGCAGTGGTGGGAAAGTGTGGGATAGGATGTACAAGTACATGGGGAAGAGAACTCGCTGAAAGTTAGAGATACATGGATAGGTCGATGAGTAGAATCTAGACTATACTAGGGAATTAAGATTTTTATCCTAAATACTGTCCTGAATTGTTTGCCTTTATGCATACTGGTCATCTCATTCTTTGTTTATTGCAACAGTCCCACCACCTCAGCCACCAATTTCTCTTTGTCTCTTATTTAATACTATACTTGGCTACAAGGTAATCTTGTTTAAAAACCATATTTAACTAGGCCATCTCTATGTACAACAACTTGTATTTTATTTCTTGGACTTTATTCGTTTACTCTTTAGACTGAATCTAAACATTTTGGCATAGTATTCAAGTTACTCTCTCCACTATCCAAAATACATATACGAATTTACCTTTCATTACAATAGCATTTTAGTAAGATCCAGCTTCTTGTTATTCTCATCTCCCTCTTCTCTTTGCAGATTTTATTCATCCCATGCTCTGACTTCACTCAACCAGCTTTCTCTGTGGAATTTTAATTTACCCAGATCGATTTTAATTACTTCTTTAAGAATAGGCTCAACTTTGACCATCCTGAAGAAAAATAAATTTTGGCAATCAAAACCTCACACCATGTTGATAAGCTTCTGATGCCACAGTCCCTTGGTGTTGAGCTTCACATTCACATGCCTTACTTTAGACTGCCCTCCTTCTCTCCCTCTGCATTGTCCACACTTTTCTTGTGAGTGGAGATTTTGCCTTTTGGATATTTTACTTTCCAATGTCAGTATATCTATAGTATCCTGTGTACTAAGCAGTTCAATAAATGTTTGTTGGACAAATATATTATATGTAAATATATCTTAGAGTAGAACTTCCTTAATAACATGCCAAGTATCATGTAAAAGTCCCATACATCTTAAAAAATTACTTTTCTCTTCCAAGTTTAATTGAAAGAGAATCAAAATGACAAATTACAGCTGATGTTTACTTGAGTATATAATTCACATAGATAAGTAGAACATTTTAAAAAGGTATTGGTATTCTTTCAACCGAATGACTTAGAAAGTTGGGATTCCATTATAAAATGTAGGTGAAGATATAGAGGAATTAAAAATTTAGAGTAAATCCCTGGACATTAGAGTTTAGAAGGGAAACAACAATTTATTCAATATCTACTGTGTAACTTTGCATAAATTATCTATTAAATCTTTCTAATATCTCCTCCCAAGAGATGTAATTATTAAAATGGTTACTTTATAGCCAATACCTCTCTGGCTCAAAAAAGTTAAGGATTCTTTCCAAAGTCTTACATCCAAGGGATGATTTTGGGGTTTTGAATCCAGGTCTCTCTAGCTCTAGAACCAAAGAGCTTGAGAGTTTATGTAGACTTTATTTAGAATGACAGTGTTTAGAAATAGGTTAAATAACTTGACAATTTTTGAAAACAAACTTTCTTGGTCTCAGTTCCTTTCTTAAGAATTTTCCCTAGATAATCTCCAAAGCTCTTATAACTCTAAATTGTTGTGAAAAACGGAACATTTTTTAAAATCGCATTAAAAAATCTCATAGAGTCAGGTGGAAAAGTTGGTCACATCAGTGGGTTATACAACGGCTATAGTAGGGACATATAATTAGAGTGAAGGAATTAACTTTATGTTTATATCTTTATTGTTTTGACAGGGCAAACAGTTATTACTTTTGAAATAAAATAATATCTAACAAATAGGGCAAAACTATATAGCATTTTTAGTGGTAAGTTGACCAAGTTCAAATAATCCATTAATATGTTTTATTCTTTATTAAATATTGATTATTGAATTATATAAATCTAAGAAATTACATAAATCAGATAAACTTTTTTGCTTGTGCTAGGCTGTTCTACAATGACTTTTTGCATTGTACTCTAGATAAATATGCATATGAGAGAAGAGTGATGATTCTAGAACCAGGTCTAGATCCATGTGTTAACACTTGCTTTACTCCTTTCATTACCCTAAAAGTAAAACTAGCTAATGTTAAAGTGTATCTGATATTTTAGAGACCATAAAGCCATTACTAAATGTACTATAATCTATTATTTGATGTCAATAATGGGAATTTTACTAGACTCTCAAGTCTCTTCTCAATATTGTGCAACACTATTATAATACATAAAAGAAAAAAAGTCCAGAATAACATTTATGTGTAAGATAGTTAAAAATGATAATTATCTTTAAAATTCTCCTTATGTCCTTAGGAATTTAGTTAAAATGATTGAGTATTCTTTAGTAAATTAGAACTGGTTTGTACTCATAACCTGGAATGGACTGAATGCAATGAAAAGCCAATACACAGAATACTTTGATCACAATCAGTTAAAACCTTTTTCCACATATTGACTTCTTCCATGATTTGACCCTTGTAAAGAGGAGTTGAGTCAATGCTAATACCTGAACATTTTCTCTCAAACATACACAGGCACACTAAAAACTAGCTATTTCTTTTGCCTACGAGATTCTGAGCACTTTGTCACTGAACTTGGTTAGATAAAATGAAAATCTTTTATATCAAGCCATCAGTATGACAGATACTCTAAGGCACAAACTGCCATTACATTTAAGGAGGGTAATTTGATATATTAATTTATACCCTCAGGGCTCAGATCTGGCCTGTAGGAAACCCTAATTAAAACTAGCCATTGGAGAAAAGAGACTCTAAGTAGAGATAAAAATGAACTCCAAGTTACTTGAAAATATGATACAAGCATAAAAGAAAAACCAAGAAATACCATAGAGGCTGAGAAATTAGTCTTTTTTTTTTTTTTACTACTTTTTACAATGAACTATTATAAAAATTCAATCCTCTCTGTGTCCTCTAAGTAAAGAGAAATCTAATGATAAGAGAAAAGAATAGGGACCAATGCATATTCTTAATATAAAGACCACAGCTCAGAATTGTGTGTCTATAGCATTTGCATTTCCACACACTGAACAGATAATTCTAGGCTATAGTTAAATGGCTCCAAATACAGGCTAATAAGCCATACAAAATACATTACAAAAGTTAAACATTAACAGAACAGACACATGGCTTAGGAAGAAAATTGTTTCTTTCAGAAAATATATATATATTTTAATAACACAGTAGAATTATTTAAGGGTAAAGAAATGTTAAGCATGTCCCAAATACTACTAAAGAAAAAGGTTATCATGAAACCCTCAGATATTGATCAACAAACCAATTGGCTATTTGCTGACTACAGTGGTATTTATGCAAACTGGAATCATTTGTTGTAAATTAAAGTAAAATTTAAAAATGTTTTTTCAACTTTGATTTTAATGTAGCATTCTACCAAGCATATGGTAAGAAAAATTATTATTCAATAAAAATGGATGTTAACTCGTACCTTAAATTCCTCCAAGATTTTGTAAATTTTCCCATGATATTCACAAAAGTTTTTCACTTCTTTGCACTCAGGACAGCATCCATTGTGTTCCACTTTAGTACATTTTGGGTGAATTTTAGGGCATTCTGGCTGGTCACAAACAGGTCCATCCAGAGCACAGACACATGGACAGTTGGAATGCCCAGGGAAAAATCGTTCTCCCAACTTGTATACAAAGCCGCTGTCATCCACACATCCTTTGCCTCGATAGTCATCAAAGATCAGATTGTCATTACTGGAGGTCTGGTCACCTTCGTCAGCAGGATAGTCTTCATGACTGATGGCAGCAGGGGTGACCAATCCAGGGATGACCAACAGAAGTATGCAAACTTCATGAATATGAAGAGCCATCCCCCTCCGCAAAGCCTTCTGGATGTGCTCCTAATATTAAATATACTCAACTCCTTCCATGGGAATAAAAGAGTGGTAGGCTGAAAATAAATATTTAAAAATAGTAATTTGAGAGAATATAGATTCATTTAAGCCTACACTCTTAATCTATTTGGGATCTGTTCAGAAGATAAACTTCAAATAAACTAAGTTCATGCACTATTTACACTTTATTATAAAGTTTGGAGACTTAATCCTTGCCAATATATACATTAAAATATGTGTTTTATGAAATTATTCCACCTAGAAATCTCCAGCTTGAATTTACCTTATGAATTTAAAGGTCTGGCTTTGTCTAAATTGTAAAACTTGATTTTGCTGAGCCTTGAAAGGTTATTTTACAAGTAGTTACTTACAAATAACTAAAAAATAATTGCATTCACATACTCTACTATTTTTTAAATTGTACCGGTCCGTGATAGAATGTATATATGTTACAATTAATTGTATGAAAACTTGAGAGATGAGTGAGAAAAATTCTACTTCTAAAAGGGAAGAAACCAACATTTTAATATAAATTATAAGTGGGATGGAGATAGTACAAAGGCTTTTCTACTTCATTATGCCCATAATTGGAGAACAACAATGGTCTCAATATAGATTACTTTTCCCAGTCAATATAAATCTGGATTTTAAAACATAGCTAAGAGGAAAAGTAGCACAACTATTCCATAGTGAACAAAAGAAAATCTAAAATAATAAACACTACAAGAGAACTACATGTATTAAAAAGATTTTGTTAAAAAAAAATTTATTTTTATTATTGTCCACACTTTTATTTTATTCAGGAAGTAAGCTCCTAGTGGGCAGGAAAAGTAAGCTCCTAGTGGGCAGGAAAGATGTATCTGTGATTTTTTTTTATGGCAACTTGAATCTAGTATTCATGTAATACTATTTGAATTAACTACTTCAATATATAATAAATACCATTCACACAGTCTCTAACACATCACTCTCTTTTGACATGCCAAAGATATTTGCATGTTGTAAAAAAAATGCCAGTGTAAAACTATTGAATTTTCCTAAAATAGAAATGAGGTATTACCATTACAGAAAATATGCCTTATTAGTTTGGTGGTATTGACTCTTGTAAAGTTAGTATTAGTGCTTGTGTGGAGCATTGCCAGTGGACTAATTTAAATGTTTAGAGTGACTATCATACAAAAACTCTGGAGAAACTGTGACTTTAGGGAATAACAGCTAAGAAAAAATGTTGTTGAATAGTTTATTTTTCTATTTAAATGCTTTTGGCTTTATGCCAATATCACTGACTGTAAATAGGACATATGCAGATCATTTATAAATATTTTATTTATAAATATTAGTTTATTTTCAAGTTACAATAAGAGCAATGATAAACCATCTCTTTTCAGTCTAACATATTAATGATAATTTAAAATAAGGTAAAGATGGCATTAGGAAACTTCATAAACTATAATATTTGCATTTTAAGTTAGATATGCAAATTCTAGTAATAGTAAAATGGAAGGTAGTATATCCATATCCTCCCTCCACGAGAAACTGTCCTCTGATATTAGAATTCTTGTTGGGTATGCAATAATAAAGGAGATGAATTTCTTTTAAAATATGTCAAAAATAATGAGTCATGACAGAACAAAACAAATGCAAGCCTATAATTTTACTTGAGTAGCTGGAAGCTCCCTTTGACAAAGCACTTTTTTTCCCTCTGAAATTACTACAGAGGCCACAGACATAACAGAAGCTTCTGAAAAAGCATACATATATTTTACTAATTAAGGCATGCATTTTATACAGCTCTCAGATATTTAGAAAGTTTATTTTGGAAGAAAAAGGAGCTATTGTGATGCCTTATAGTAGTCCAGTAGTATATGTCAATACATGCAAGATAAGCTGTGTAAAATACCCATATCATTCTGCTTCAAAAAGACATAGACAGAAATGATCTCTTTGCAAGCTACAGGTAGGCATTAATATCTCAGGTTATGGTAAATGTAAACTTAAAGGTAAGAAAGGGGTGTAATATTCACTTTATATAAACATTAAACATGCTTTTATTATGAAATGATTTTTAAATCTCCATGGAGAAAACGTTTTCTTTTTAAAATAACAAAGTTCTCAGGCTACTTGAAATTTTTTTTTCTCTTTATAATTGAGCTGCTCCAGTTCAGTTTAAGACACTATGTATTTAAGAAAATAAATGTTAGAGAAATTCAATAAAATGTTTATCCAAAGATTTTTAGTAAGTAAGCAAACATGGCAAAACAGAAGATCACTTCTCAGCTAAACTTTCCCCCCTCCCCATAATGCTACATATGATTTAAAATGACTGCATCTATTTTTTTTTTTGAAAAAACAAATATAACTCATGTCATAGGATACACTTACCTAATCACTCTGGAGGTAAATGGTGGTGATGGGGGTCATAGACCAATATGAACTAAAAGATCAGGTATGTTTTAAGAAAGCAGTTCCTCTTTAATTATCCAAAGAATACATTTTCAGGCTTGTATTAAAGGCAATCCATTCTCTCTACCTCCCATTTCAAACCACAGTCAAGAAGCAGTCTCCCGCCCTTCCAGAGAGAAATACAGCAGACACACATAAGAAATATGCTTTGGACCTGTCTCCAGAATTCAAAGCAAGAAGCAAAGCTGGTCCTGTAGAAATCCAGACCCCAGTAGCAGAATCATGTTGAACTTATTTTTAGCATTTTCCCAGATCCTTCTATGAAATTTCCCGGCTGATTACACCTCCTCCACACATGAGTTCATTTACACAGTGTTTGCTACGGCAGTAGAGGTGATTTGGCTAGGCTCTGTGGATCACAAACAGCAACAGCATGCTGTAGCTTAAAGCCCACTCCGCTGGCAATAACATCTGCATCATCCACAATATGTTGGTTGAATCCCCTCTTACACACCAGAAAATACTAACTGTGGACGCGAAGGAAAGGAGCAACTTTAGCTGGGTTTCTGCAGCACTGAGAGCAGTTTGCGGACTGCTGATTTGGAGCTCATTCTGCCGGCAGCCGGGAATTCCTCAGCACCACGGACAGCGCCAACTGGCTTCTGAGCCCATCTCCGTCGAAATCCCGAGCTGCTTCTTTAGACCAGGCTAGTGTTCTCTAAGCAGTCGCACTTTATACAGCTGCTGCATACGTTAGGAGGGGGAACGGCATTTTACGTGCGAGATACTTATTTGCATTAAAATTACAATCAAAAGTAAAAAAATAAAACATTGTAATTATGTTTAATGCATTATTAAATGGGCTACGGAGATGAAAGTTGTGGAAGAGCCTTGCATTTAGATTTAAGCCATCTGCAGTCTCTGATTATTATTAATAGATAAAGCACAATTACTGTCAAAGAATCTGTGAAGATGTACGCTCCCGATTCTACTTGACCCTTTGGTTAAAGAAACAATTTCCTTGTGTTACATGGTTAAACTTCAGGTCTTCCTGCAGCTTGAATTTGATTTTTTAAAAAAGTAGCCTGATTCTATTGCAGTTTGTTCTCTAACATTCGAAATCAATCTCCTGTAATTCATCTAGTCTGTCATTAGGCGTCATTGTAAAGCTTTTTCTTCCAAATCCCTAGCAAAGATGCTCTGTCTCTAAAATCTAATCAAAATGAGAAAGAAAAAAATCCAGACACAAATAAATGAGCAGAAAGTTTTTATTTTTATTGGTACCAGTATGAACACTAAAATATAAATCTAAAGCATGTTTTAAAGTAAACCAAAAACATTATCTGCTGGCATATTTAACCAGATTTTTACTGGTTTGGGACATATGAGACATGTTCAAGCCTTAAAGGGAATGCCCTCTGCAGTAGGATATGATGACCATCAAGACCACATTCGAACAGTGCCATCTGAGCCTCCGGAAAACAGACTCTCTCCATCATGAGAAAATACAACTGTGTGAGCCTCATTCTCATGGCCCATCAATTTGTGAATCTGCCCTGATTTAAGATCCAGCAAATGAATAACCCCATTGCCACTTGCCTGAGCTAATACTCGACCTGAGAGAGAGAGAGGGAGGGAGAGAGAGAGATCAAAGTTTTATTTCCAGTGGTCACAGTTTATAAGCAATAGAATATAACAGTTTTGTTACAATTTTAACTCAACAGATTCATTTTATGTTAGATGCCATTCATTAAATATAAACCAACTCCTGTTAGTATAGGAAATCATTCCAGTCAAAATTAAGCCATGCCAATGATTAGATTATAGAAATTTAAAATGAGAAACTAAAATCTAATGCTCTGACTAGTTTATATGCCCTGCTAGTGTCCTTATATTTGGGATTTATAAATAATTTTGAGAATATGAGATTGAAAGCATTAAGCTCTGCAGCTTTCATTTTCAAGTGAATTATTTGTTAAAATTGTTAAAAGCATAGGCTTCAAATGTATCCATGGCAAAGATCTATATACATATAGACACATATAGATAAGAGTATATATATATGTATGTATATATATATATATATACATACATATATATGTATATATACATACATATATATAATTTATATTTTAAAATTGGTGTTATATTAAACTTTTTAAAATAATTATACTAAATAATTACTTAAAATAATAATACACTTTTAAAAAAATTGTGACACTCATTAACTTAATAAATTTCTTTGGACTTGAAGTAAAAATATTTCCATTTCAAAGATGACTTATGGTTTTTTACTCTAATTTAAAATTCAAAATTCTGTTAAATTTTTGTTAGAATTGAGAACTGAATGCAGCACAGAGTATTCTTATAAGTTTTATAGCATATATTTTTGAGTGAATAATTTCCTTAAAGGAAAACTATATATATAAGCAATCCAATTCCAACTAATACTTTTTTAAAACAGTCCAGTAACAAACAATCAGGGAATTTAGAGGTAAGTAAAAGCAACAGAATATGTTTACACAAGTACAGTATGTGGGATAAATAAGTACACTAGTACTATTCATGGGATTATCTAATCAGACTTAGAGGGCATATAGCATCCTTTCAATAACAACATTCAAAATTCACCAAACTCTTTCAAACATGCTAGATACTAAATTTATTACCTGACACTAATTACTCCATATAATCCTTATAATCATCTAATGATAAAAATAATATTAACTCCATTATATAGGTGAATAAAGAGAGGTTTGGAAAGGCTAAGAAACTTGAGTAAGATGATACCCTATGTATGGATGGAGCTAGCATTTAATAATTATAAGCACCTTGAATATATAACCTGAGCTTTTAATTATTGTTTTCCATATCCAGCATAGCATTGTCATCAGTGATGCCTTCTTGACAAATTTTAAGTAGGTGATATGTTATGAAAATAGAATTTGTTTGGTTCATAATGAAAATGATATCACCATAAAAGTCAGAGTAAAATATTTAATCACAGATTATAATCAAAATTGTGATGATTATCTCTAAAACAGAGAAAGTTATAAAAGTAAAGCTAACCATGATAAATATGGTCTATTTGCAAACCTTTGTAACTACTGGGCTTCTTCATCTAGAACAAAACCTGACACAGCAAAGATCTTTAGGATGGATTAGAGTGTCCAAAGCAGCAGATGTGAATATTTATTATAAACCCCTTTCTACTAAGTCTTTGCTGACAGAGGCATTACATATGGATTTCACTTTCAGCCTCACTCTACAGGCAATTGCTGTTTGTGACTTTCCTAAGAATCGAACAAATAACTTTTCTCTTGTAGTCTTCATATAACAGCTAGAAAGATGGTGATTATTTACTATTTTTGAAATTAAACAGAATCAAAACCCATAAAGAAAAAGGAAAGAATTAGCTTTAAATCATTAACTTTTGTTGATGTCAAATCTGTAAAAAGTATAATTAGAAATACTTATGAAAGATCTTGATAATTTCTGAGTTTATTCAATAAAATAGAGAAAATTATAATATTGGAACTTAATGATAGGATTATATAATTCAGCAGCACCATGTCTCAGGTATTTTTTAAAAATTGTCTTTGCTAGAACAGATTTGAGTCAGCAAGTTTACCGTGAGGTTTTTCAGGTTTACTTGAACTAAGGGGTACAAATTTATAATCACATTCAATTTTAAAGTATATTGGAATAAGGTTAAGATGTCAGTGTAAGAAAACTCTGAACTTACCTCCTATCACAGACACATCAAATATACATCTACATATAGAGCAATTCATCCTGAAGAACTTAGGGCTGACTGAACAGCTTTTGCTCAATAAAAGATAGAGGAACTACATAGAGAAGTGTAGGAGAGGCTGTGACATTGTAATCATGGGGACCCCACATGCAACTGGCAGTAGAGAGAAATATCATGGAGGGGCCCTTGGCAAACTCACCTGCTCTGGGGCATAAAAACAAACAACAATTTAAAGGGCTCCTAGACTGTATATGAAAATTCCATTCACTGACCCAAGGCACCAGCCAAATGGATAAATAACCATAAGAACTCCTGGGATATGTGGAAACTCTCTGGGATCAGAGGTACTGCAGAGCACCATTGTTACATTCCTCCTTCATCAGACAGTGAAGGTGGGAGCTTGGTCCAAGAACTCTAGCCACATGCAAGGTTTCCACAGCATGCTTTGGCTACCTTGGCCAATGCCTGATGCAATCCCAGCCAAATGATCCACCAAGTCACCACAGGTGCCTCACACACACACTTCAGCTCCAGTTGGCCTGCCGAAACCACCCAGCACACACAGTTTACCCAGAGGCTGCTCCTACACAAGGCTGCTGCATTTTAAGATCAGAAGAGATAGCTGTTTATTCTAATACAAATAAATAAACAGATAAAATAAAACAAAATGAGAAGGGAATATGTTCCAAATTAAAGAACAAGAACAAAAATAAAAACAGAATAAAAATCCCAATAAAATGAAGATAAGTAATTTACTTGATAAAGAATTCAAAGTGATGGTCTTAAGGCTGCTCACCAAACTTGGGAGAACAGAGAAACTCAGTGAGAACATCAACAAAGAGAAAATATAATGAAGAACCAATCAGAGCTGAAGAATACAATAACTGAAAGGGGGGTAAATATCACTAGAGGGAATCAATAGCAGATTAGATATTACAGAAGAATGAATCAGTGACCTGGAAGATTGAATAGTAGAAATCACCCAATCAGAACAGCAAAAAAAAATTTTTTTTAATGAGGATAGTATAAGGTACCTCTGGGACAATATCAAACATATGAACATTCACACTTCCAGGAGAAGAGAGTGGAAGAAAACTTATTTGAATAAATTATGGTTGAAAACAAAACACTTCTAAATTGGAGAAGAAAGCAGACATTCAGGTTAAGAAAACACAGTGAGTTCCAAACAAGAAGAACTCAAAGAGAAACACTCCAAGACATATTGCAAGTAAAGTGGCAAAAATTAAAGAAAAAATCTTGAAGGCAACAAGAGGAAAACAACTACACATATACAAGGGAAATTCCCTAAGAGTATCAGCCAATTTTATACCAGAAACTCTGAAAGCCAGAAGGGTGTGGCAGGATATACTTAAAGTGCTAAAAGAAAGAAATCTATAACCTGGAATATTCTACCTGGCAAGATTATTATTTGAATTGAAGTTGAGAATAAAGAGTTTTTCAGAAAAGCAAAAACTAAAGTTCATCACTACTAAAACTACTTTATGAGACATGTTAAATGATTTTCTTTAAGTGGGAAAAAAAAGAGCCATAACCATAAATTTAATATATATGTGAATAAAAATCTCACAGGTAAAACCAAATATATAGTAAAGGCAGTGGATTAGACATGTAAAAAGCTAATATAAAGGTTAAAAGACAAACACAATAAATAAATATGGGGTACACAAGACAAAAAGATCTAAAACTATGTCAGAAACAAAGTTTGGAAGAGAGAGGAAAAATGTAGCATTTTCAGAATATAGTCAAACTAAAATGCTTATCAGTTTAAAATAGACTGCTATCTATCTATCTGTTTGTCTGTCTGTCTATCTATCTATCTATCTATCTATCTATCTATCTATCTATCTATCTTTCTATCTAGTTGATATTTATGGAACTTATGGTAACCATACACCAAAAAACCTACAAAAGGTACATGATAAAGAGGAGGAAACTCAAACATGACACTAAAAAAAAACAAACAAAAAACCCAGCATACTACTAAGGGAAGAAGCCAAGAGAAGTAGAAAGGAACAGAGAAAATTTACAAAAACAACAAGAAAAATTAATATAATTTCAATAAATACATACTTCAGAATAACTACTTGAATGTAAACGGATTAATGATCCATTCAGAAGACATAGGGCAAATGAATGAATTAAAAACAAATTTATATGCTGCTTACAAGAGACTCTTCAGATCAAAAGACACACAGAGACTGAAAATGAAGAAATGGAAAACATATTCCATACAAATAGAAACAAAAAGAAAACTAGGTAAGTAATACTCATATCAAACAAAATAGATTTTAAAACAAAGACTGTAAAAAGAGACAAATAAGGTCAATAAATAATGATAAAAGGGGTCGATCCAAGACAAAAATATATCTGTAAATATTTATGTACCCAACATAGAAGCACCTAAGTATTTTAAGCAGATATTAAGAGACATAGAGACCTTGAGAGTTATTTAATAACAGTAGGGAACTTTAATACCTCATTTACATGAATGTATAAATTATCAAGATAGAAAATCAAAGATGAAACATTTGCCTTAAACAATACACTAGATCAGATAGACTCAATAGATATTTACAGAAAATTTCTTCCCCCAACTGCAGAATACACATTTTTTTTTTTTAAGTGCACATGGAATACTCTCCAGGACAGATCCACACATTAGGCTACAAAACAAGTCTCAATAAATTTAAAAAAACTGAATTCATATCAAGTATCTTTTTCAACCATAACAGTATAAAAGTTGAAATTGATTACAAGAAACTGGAGAAAACACAAACATGTGGATACATAAAAACATGCTACTAAACAACCAATGAGTCATAGAAGAAATCAAAGAGGAAATTTAAAAAATATCTTGAGACAAATGAAAATGAAAATACAACTCTCCTAAAACAATGGGATGTAGCAAAATCAGTTATTGGAGAGAAACTTAGAGCAATACAAGCTTGCCTCAAAAAAACAAGAAAAAAATTCAAATAAACTATCTAACTGTACATATAAGGGAACTTGAAAAAGAACAAACAAAACACAAAGTTATTAGAAGGAAAGAAGGAAAAAAATAGGAAAAAATCAATGAAACAAAGAACTGGTTCTTTGGCAAAAATAAACAAAATTGATAAACCTTTAGCCAGACTCAAGAAAAAAAGAGGGCCCACGTAAATAAAATCAGAAATGAAAGAGGAGAAGTGACAACTGACAGCACGAAAATATAAAGGATCATATGCCAACCAACTGGACAACTTAGAAGAAAGAGATACATTTCTAGAAACATACAGCCTTCCAAGAAGAAAGAAACAAAATCTGAACATATTGATTACTAGTAATAACATTGAACTAGTAATCAAAAAAAATCTCCAACAAAAACCCAAGAGCAGACAGATTTACAGGTGAATTCTACCAAACATTTAAAGAAGAATTAATACTTACACTCCTCAAAGTATTACAAAAAAATTCAAGGTAACCTTCCAAACTCATTCTTTGATGCCAGAATTACCTTGATACAACAACCAAACAAAAACTTTACAATAAAGAAAATTATAGTCCAATATTCCTGGTGAACGTTGATGTAAAAATTTTCAACAAGATATTAGCAAACCAAATTCAAGAATATATTAAAAGGATCATACATCATGATCAAATGGGATTTATTCTACTGATGAAAGGATGATTCAACACTTTCAAATCAATTAACATGATACACCACATAATGAAATCAAGGATAAAAATCATGATCACCTCAAGAGATGCAGAAAAAGCATTTGACAAAATTCAACATCCATATACAATAACAACTCTCAACAAAGTGGGTATAGAGGAAACAGACCTCAACATAATAAAGCCTATATATGACAAACTCACAGCTAATACCATACTTAATGGTGAAAAGTGGAAAGTGTTCCTCTGTGATCAGGAATAAAACAAGGATGCTCACTCTCACCATTCCCACCACTCCTATTCAACATAATATTATAAGTCAGTTCTGGCCACAACAATCAGACAAGACAAATACATAAAAGGCATCAAAATTGTAAAGAAAGAAGTAAAACTGACATAATACTAGATATAGAAAAACCTAAATACTCCACTAAAAAAACTACTAGAATAAATTAATTCTGAATATTGCATATTACAAAATTAATATTCAGAATCTGTTGTGTTTCTATACACTAAAAAAAACTATCAGAAAAAGAAATTTAAAAAGCAATTACATTTACAATGGCTTCAAATAGAATAGAATACCTGGAAATAAATTTAACCAAGGAGGTAAAAGATCTGAACTCTGAAAACTATGCAACACTGATTAAAGAGATTAAAGAACACCCAAATTGATGCAAGGATATACTGTGCTCATGGATTGGAAGGACTGATGTTAAAATTTCCATACTACTGAAGCAATCTACAGATTTAAAGCAATCTCTATCAAAATACTAATGGCATTTTTCACAAAACTTGAATAATTCTAAAATTTATATTAAATCACAAAAGATCCCAATTGCCAAAGCAATCTTGAGAAAAAACAAAGTTGAAGGTATCATGCTTCCCGATTTCAAACTGTACTACAAAGCTATAGTACTGGCAAAAAAAACAGATACATAAGAATCAATGGAAGAGAATACAGAGCCCAGAAATAAACCTTTATTTATATGGTCAATTCATCTATGACAAGAGTTGAGAACATACAATGGAGAGATATTGTCTTCAATAAATGGTACTGGGAAAAAAGGTTATATACATACAAATAAAAATTAATCTGAACTACTTTCTTACACCATATACAAAAATAAACTCTAAATTGATCAAATAGGTGGTAAACTGTTTGACATTGATCTCAGCAATATTTTTTTGAATATGTCTCCTCGTGAAAGGGTAACAAAAGCAAAAATAAATATATGTGCCCACATCAAACTAAAAAGTTTTTGCACAGTGAAGCAAACCATCAACAAAATGAAAAGATGATCTACTGAATTGGAGAAGATATTTGCAAATGACATATCCAATAAGGAGTTACTATCCAAATTTATAAAGAAATCAGACAACTCAACTTCAAAAAAAAAATGTCTGATTAAAAATTGAGCAGAAGACCTGAACAGACATTTTTCCCAAGAAGATAACCAGAAGTCCAATAGACATATGAAAAGATGTCTACATCACTAACCATGAGGACAATCAAATAAAAATCAAAATAAAATTATACTTCTTAGAATGTCAATTATCAAAAAGTCAACAAATAGTGTTGGAGAGGATATAGATGAATGGGAGCCCTCAGGCACTGCTGTTATTGCAAATTGGTGCAGCCACTGTGGACAACAGTATGGAGGTTCCTCAAAAAATAAAAATAGAACTAGCATACAACCCAGCAGTTCCACTTCTGAGTATTTATCCAAAGAAAATAAAAGCACTAATTTGAAAAGACAGATGCACCCCTATGTTAATTGCAACATTATTTACAGTTGCCAAGATATGGAAGCCACGTAGGTGTCCATCAATATATAAATGGATAAAAGTGTGGTGTGCTCATGTGCATACATACACACAATGGAATATTATTCAGCAATAAAAATAATGTAATGTTGCCATTTGCAGCAACATTAATGTACTTACAGGATATTATTCTAAGTAAAATAACTCAGAGAAAGACAAATACCATGTGACTTTACTTATATGTGTAATGTAAAAACAAAATAAATGTAAACAAAACAAAGCAGACACATACTCGTAAATATAGAGAACAAACTGATCAGTTTGCCAAAGGAGAGGGAGATGGGGGAATGAGTAAAAAGGTGAAGAGGAACAAAAGGTATAATTCCCAGTTACAAAATAAATAAGTCATGGGAATGTAATACATAGCAGAAGGCATATAGTCACTAAAATCATAACTTTGTACAGTGAAATATGATTATTAGACTTATTGTAGTGATCACATTATAGGTATGTAAATTAGAATCACTATGTTGTATACCTGAAACTAATATAATATTGTATATCATCTATGCTTTAATAAAAATATACTAAAAAATAAAGTATATTACATGGCATACAATATCCGACCACCTAAAAAATTTTATTGGAATTGAGAGGATGCACTCTTTCTAGGTCTGAAGATTTTCAAAAGTACTTACTAGGATGTGTATATTACTATATTAATATCTAGTTGGTATGAGAGATAGGTGGAATTTTCAAAAAAATCAACCTAGTGAATTTCTAGCAAGTGGGGGTATTTATAGACATGTAGATGGGTGTCTTTCTAAATATCCTGATGACTGGCAATAAAAAATAAACCATAATAAATCATAAAATTATTTGTCATCCCAATGTTAGAGTCTTAGTAACAAATTTAGGTAATAAACTTAGCTACATCGAAACTTGGCCAATGGAATTAAAATGTGGTAGAAATACAATTTTAAGTAGTACCATAAACATTTATGAAAATGCAATAATAATGTTAATGTGAAAGCAAATATGCCTCTTAAAAATGCAAAATAAAAATTATATAGTAATTTATTTTATTAAAATGTTGTAAAACAAAATTTAACTCAAATTGTCTGATAACATGTAATTCCTGAATAGATTATTTAAAATATCATTTAGCATAGTATTTTAACAAGAATAAGTATACCAAATTATTAATACACACATTTCAAACATATCACATGGACTGAAAAAGTATAATTAAAACATATAATATAGCTTATCAATGTCAATTTAAAAATAAAAATAGCCAAATTTATTCATAAAGATATTTTAAAATAAAATATAAATATTTGAATATTGAGTATGTAAAAAATTACTTGCTTCTCTTCTTTAATTAATATTTAAGTTATTAGCATGCCCAAATAACTGCTTGCAAAAGCAAGCAGTCTGAGAAGATTAATATAGTGTTTTTAATAATATAGTTTCATATTTACTATTCTTTCACATAAATAACTCTATGCATCAATAGGAAGTGATTATGACTATCTCTTTATTCACACATCTCTGAAAAACTTAATACTTCCTTTCATCTACCAAGACTTCAGAATATTTTCTTGTTGGTTAAATCTGAATCTTTTTTGTTGACCAGTGGGTTTTGCATGAGAATAACATGTTGCCATTTATTTTATTCTACTAGATAAATTTGTCAACTTCTTTTGGCTAAGACAATCACAAAATTTCACCTACCCTCAAAGTATTGCTCTGCTATTAAATGAACCAACCAATCTTTAAAAATTCGGTCTTTCAAATTTTAGTGTCAAGTAAATTTATAAATTTCTTAAGATAATATAGCTCCTTTAAAGAAGGCAATTTTTTTGGGAAAAAAAAAGCTTATAATATCCTGAGCACAGCAGACTCAATTGGGTTTGATATAAAAACTTGAATATTTGAATGTACTTACTAATTTAATCATCATTAGCAATAGAACTCTCGAAGAAGTTCATGGAATGAATTATTTAGTTCATGAAAATCAAGTGGTAAAATTCATCTGGGTGCATATAATCACTTTGGATAAACTAACATAAAATTGAAAACTTTTAATCTCATAACAATAAATGATAAAAAATTTAAATGGTAAAAAATTATTAGCACTTTTCAAATTAAAGAATTTTAAATTAATTTTAGATACATACATGTGTGATGGTAATTCAATATGATTTTGAGGGTATATACCTAGAATAGCCAAGAGTTATCTTAAACTTTTCAAATCTTACTTGCTTCCTAATCTAGACTAATTCTTCTTATGTTTAGGAATTTTGCATGCTGCCCATTATTGAAATATTTTTACACCAATCATAAAACTTGAAATAGTGCATAATACATGTTTGTTACATGAGGAGTTGTAGTGTGATATAAATAGAACACTAAGACCTTTATTTTTTAAATAGTAAGAATATGAGCCCATTTCTTTGTCTTTCAGGTCTACAGGAAGAAGTGTATAGTAGTCATCATTTACTGAGCATCTCAGAGCTCCACATGTTATCTTACCTGTTTTGCACTCGACCCTATGAGATAGATAGCCTCCCTAAAGCTAATGAAGAATGAGACTCTGCGGTTAACCTGAAATTTGTATCAAAATCTTTTATATTCAAAAGTCTTTCTTCATTTATTAGCTTGAAAGTTTCTTTCACAAATTAAGACTCATAAATGCGACATTTGAGAGCTTCCCTATGAACGCCACTAAATTTACTAGGTAAATAGGATCTTAAATTTAATACTCATGTTAATCTCATAATTCTTTTATACAGTGTTGATTTTACTATTTTGTGAGCTCTAAAACATCTATGTTCTTGCAGGAGTCATTTTTCATATATCTATACATATTAATTCTTAAATACACACATTTTCATGGATATATTATACATACTAAAAATCATATCTGATGACTAAAAAGACTTATGTTACATGCCTTCCTATCTCTCCAGCAACATTATCCCCTTAGTTTATTCATTTTGAATGCTATATTCTCTTTTTCCCAGCCTCCAAATGGCAGTAGCATTCATTCCTCTTATTTTCTTTCTCTACAACCTCAACCCAAGTTCTATCCATTCTTCTTTATTAATTTTCTATAATCTGCCCATTTCCAACCATTATATTCACAATATTAGTTAAAATCCTTAAATTTAGATGTCAGGATTATTGAAATGATACCCCAAATGACCTTTTTGTTACAATGCCTTTACTTTTAAATCTACCTATGTTAATTCCTAAGGTGTTTGTTGAATTATATTACTCACATCCTAAAAGACCATACATTTGAATAGAACAACGAAAGCAGCAGCAACAACAACAAAGAGACCCTTTACCACTCTGACATTCTCAGGATTGGTTTTGTTTTAGATCCAGCCATTTCATTTTACAAACAAGACAGGTGAGATAAACTGACAGTTGTAGAAGTCTGTTGAATTATATCTGTGACTTGCACATTTTTACTCTCTCCCTCTGACATTGAATAATGGTCCTAATGTCTTCGCTTGGCTTTTAAGATTTCCACACTCTAAAATGAATCTGTATTTACTCATGAAATTACACTTTTAAGTAAACCCTGTGTTCATCAGATGATTTACCATCATTTCTTGAATATATTTTTCACTTGCCCAACTTTGGTTTGTTGTTTCTATTATTCCTTTTGGAATATATTTTTTTAGTTGTCTCCATGGTCCCTGATCACATCTTCCTAATAAAAGTCAACCTATTTATTAAATCCCAGTTCAAAATGACATTTTTCACCAAGTTGATATATGGCATCGATAAATGATCTTCTTCTTTTGAATGTTTTTTTTTTTTTTGCATTGTATTCATTCCATTCATGTGACAATAGATGCCATAAATAATAGTTAACTATGTATTTGTCCTACCTTCTTAACTTTGACATTACTTGGGAATGGGGGCTACCTCTTTTGTAGTCAGTACTCAGTGGTAAAAGTAACAGTTTTTACAGCTACCTTCTCTGAGTACTTGTTATTTGCCAAGCACTGTTCTAAGCCCTTCACACACATTATCTCATTTTATCCTTACAACAACTGTATCGGGTTGGTATATACCTGAGCTATCCACTATAGCAGCCATGACTCACACCTGGCTGTTGGAATGCATCTACTACAAACTGAAATGTGCTTTAATTGTAAAATGCTCACCAGATTTCAAAGACTTATTGTGAAAAAATATTTCATTAATAATTTTTACACTGATTATATATTGTGATGATGGTATTTTGGATATATTATATTAAATAATACATATTTTAAAAATTAATTTGCCTGTTTTTTTAAAAATGTGGCTACTAAACATTTAAAATTATATATATGGTTCACATTATATTTCTATTGGAAAGAGCTAGCACATACCTCACTTTGTAGAGGAGGAAAATGAGGCTTAGAGAGATAAAAGCAACTTCTCCAAGGCCAAACAGCTTATAAGTAGTGGAATCTGGATTTGAGGCCTGTATGACTCCAAACTCATGTTCTTATCCTCTGCATCATGCCCTAATATCTCCGGATGAATTTTTATTGATTGGCTCAATGTCGTTTCTCCCACTGTGATTAAGCTGCCCTCACTAAAATACAACATGAGTCAGAGTAAACATCTCTTGGGTGTGCAGCTCCAGTTTCCAGATGAATCTATGCTTGCTCCTAGGAATACTTTAAAATTAATTTCTATTTAAGTACAAGAAATGTTTCAAAAATTTCATTTCCGTGGTTACCCTAATAGCATTTATTGACTCTGAGAATCTTACTGTGCAATTAGCTTTCTGGGAATAAGTAAAGGACTTACAAAAGCAGCTTTTATTATTTTAGAGTTCAGAGTCCAGCCATGCACCCAGGATTCAACAGTGCCTTAGTGAGCAGAAAAGACATCTTGTCCATCTTTGGGTAAGTGTTTTATATTGAGATATTATACAAATTTATCATTTTATTTTTGCTTTGGGGAAACACACCAAAATACATCATCCTTTCAATGCTATGCTTTCAACACTGACTAATACCCCCTCAGACTCAAACAGTAATTTTGAATACAGTGAATATATTTATCCAATTTATTTACACTAATTGTTCATGAAAAAAGAAGCAGTTCTCATTTTGTTGAAAGATTTCAAATTAATTTGTTTCGCATTAGATATTCCTTCAGAATATTTTTTAAAAAAATTAAATTGTTAGATTGATAAAGTAAAAATAATTATCTAAGGCAGAGATATTGAGACCTCGATTGTCAATATAACAATTCATATTCTATGAAGTTCTAAATAAAAACCATGAGATGAATGAAACTTAATAATCTGGTGTTCAAGTTTTAAGAAGATACTGATTCAGCAATACTTTCCATGGTAGTGTATTCACTGGACAAAATAATGCCATTTTGTAATGGGACATTGAGAGAAGGAAAACAGGTAGTTTTTCTAAATCCTGTTGATAAGAATCTTTAATTTTTTTTTTGTTGTTGTTATTGGAGGAATAATTCACGATGCTAGTAAATGTATCAAGAGTTAGAAGTTGAGCTTCTTTGGAAAACTTCTTAATTAATCTAATAACATTTACTCATCACTGTTAGCCAAGGCAACTGTTGATACATATATTGTTTGCATTTAAGATGAATTGAGTCCTATTTAATGAGACTCATTAAATGCCGTATCTAATGAAATTGTAAACTTATTGTTTAGAACATTAATTTAGAAGACATATTTTTCTTATTATTCTATGTCTATACACTTAATATATATATTAGTAAAAAGGTCACAAAAGTCACTTACATGTTAGATCCTGCTACAAAAATCTAACTATAACTATGCAGTTTCTTCTTATTTATACCATCAAGAATAACATCATTCTGGATTAAATGTATATATGTCTACGTGAAAGGAATTCTGTTATAAGAAACAGAAGTTGACTTAACACTTTAAGCTTACTCTAAATAATAAAAATGTGAATGAAATACATCTTGAGTAGCTCATTAAAATAACTTCAGTAAGTTCTCATGATGCTTCATGCTTTGATTAAATTTGGAGCAATACATTCCCTCAATAAAACAAAAACACCTATTTTACATTTCATTTAAGTTTCATATATGGATCATAGGAAATTTTTTATCACAAATATACAAGAATAAAGTCTAGAACAATTGTGTGACATATATGAAATAACATATTAGAGAGGAAAAGAGAGGCTTTGATCAATAAGGAAATGATTTTTATACACATCAGAAGCAATTTGAAGCAATTCTCTTGATCAATATAGATAGGCAGAAATGCTTCTCAGCATTTATTACCTGTGGAGAACATTATTGATTAATTGTATTGATTTCTAGAATGCATGTGGAGAGGCATCTGTTGTTTTTTTAAGAGATGCCTCAAAATGAAAAGTATCAAGAAATTATTTAAGTTTTGAGGATTTGCATTAATGGCTCAACCTGGGTCATTACTTTGAATTTTAAAAACACCATTGAAAGAGATGTGAAATCTGATTTAGTTTATTTTGCACCCTATCTCTGATCAATACATTTCAGAAAAAGAAATATATTACTTGGGAATTTAACTTGCTTAAGTCCTAGTAACAATTTATAAACTTTTCTAGTATTTTTACTATGTATACTCTTGCTAAAGGGTCTTAACTTTTCTATTGTAGGTAGTACTGCATGAACAAAGATTAATTTGTGTCGAAATAGAAAGATAGGTTAAAAAATAAATGCATTTTAAATGTCTCTGGGTAGAAAAGAAACTCAAGTTATAAACATGACAATACAGAGAGCTTTAATATCTTATTTTAGGACTGGAGCCAAGCAGGTATGTTTACCTTACTTAGAATCAATAATATGTTTAATGGATACAACAGTTAGAAGTTGAAGATAAAATCTACAATTACTTCAAGTTTATATTAAACGTTATTTACTAAGCATGTGAGTTTAGTTCCACAGAGTATATTTTGTACATTGCCTTAAATAAAATACAGTAATTATTTTTGTCTTTCATATGAAATCCACTCTTGTTTAGGAAGGCAGATCTTTGAAACTCCAGAAATTCCTAAACATTAGCAGGTGAATAACTTCAAAAAGTAAAGTCTTTCCGTGCTAGGAACATAACGTTTGGTTTTACCATACTCAGGTTTCAAAATATTTTCCTCCTATTAAGAGGGCACGAATGAGTATCTTCTTGAACAGGTGCTTTCCTACATGAGCTGTCCTCTGAATATTACAGAAACCCCTTGTGAGATACACCTAAAGTCCTAAAAATGTTCTAATTATTGAATCTATTTAGAAAATCAACAGCCACCTGCTTTCATTAAGAAATCCTCGCAGACGTGTTTCCTAACATGGTCTTCACCTATGCAGCTGATCAGTGTTGAAATATTTATTCACGGACCCCATGCACCTGGAGCTTTTCAATTTCAGAAAAGCTTTTGCTGATGTCAGAGGAAAATTTAGTTTCAGTTCAGTTCTAGGTATCAGATAAGCTATGGTAAAGTGTAGTTCAGAGCAAATCATAGATTGTGGTATCTTCTCCATTGTTCATAAGTAGACATATTTTATACCAAAAATTTAATTAAAACTTTAATTTTTTAAAACTTATTAGAAATTAATAAAATCACCTTAACATTCTCATTTTTTGCTATTTAAACCATATCTTTTACTACATTTTAAGACTCAAAATTTAGTTCTAATATTTTAGGAGATTTTTCTCCCTTTCTGAAGGTGGAATTTTGTCAATGGGAAGAAAAGTGTCAGCTTCTGTTAATGTTGAGGTGGTGAATTATTAATAATTGTATCCTTATTTTTAGAACTTCATCCTTCCTACTCCAGGGCAATTGTTCATTGGATGAAATTGGTTAAGCGAGAAGTTGGCATCACTATACCATTAATAATCAAAAGGATGCAAATATGTAATAAAAGAATTAGAGTCAAGATGATGCCCACCTACCCACCTGAAGAGGAAAGAATGGCTGGGATATCAAATGTTAAAGTCCTAGATGAGTTTGCAGTGGCTAAATTAATTAGTTCAAAGACAGTATAATCTGCTAGTGGTTAGAAAATCATCAAATTCTCTGAAATCATAGAGGAATTAGCCTAAATTAAAAATATTTCTTAATTTATTACATGAGGAAATATAAAAACCTAATACCTCATTGACATGTTACCTTCAAAATGATTCAAATGGTTGATAAAATATAAAACCACTAGTTTCCATGTACTTACCATCTACTTTTTCCTGAATATTTTCTATTACATTATATAGTCCTTACAACTACATGTGCAGAAAACATTATTTTCATTTTACAGATGAAGATATTAAATCACAGAGAAGTTATGTAACTTCTTCAAGATCACAGACCTAGTGTTAGAGCAAGAATACTAACCTAAGATTGTCTATAAACCCTTCCTATTCTATAGCCTCGGGTTTGCAGGGGGGTGGGGGGGGAGGCGGCACGGAGAGGAGTTATGCCGGAAAGCTAAGCTAATTTGGCTGCTACATAAAGTACTAAATAAATTTATATTAACTTATAATTCTGCGAAGGCATGTTTATGGAAGTCTAAAGTAATATTCTAGTATATTGTATTCTGATGAACAGGCTTGTACCCTATAGAAAATTTAAAGCAACAAGTGATTTGTTTGTTCTTTACTCAGTCTCCCTCCATCACACTTATTCTTACCCTCTTAATCTGACTTCCTACTTGTATCAAATGGGCTTTTGCTAAACTCTAGGAGACAATATGAAATGAAGGACACTGATGAATACTTGGGGTTAAAATAAAATGAGGCACAAATGATTTAGATATGTACATGAGGTATAAAAATGTCAAAGTTAACATTTCAATTTTTTTAAAAATAGAGTTTGACTTGTCTGAATTGATGTAATATCAGTCAGGACATTTTCAGTTGCAAGTGAAAGAAAATCAATTCAAAGTGGCAAAGAGAAAAAAAATAGCCGAAGAATATATTTTATAATCCAGAAATATAAGTAGATTAAAACCAGAAATAGTTGGACCAAGAGGTTGAAATGATGTTTATAAGAACGCCATCTCTCATTGGCTCTCAGCTCTGCTTTCAGCAGTGCGAATTCACTCTCAGGAAGTTTCTCTTCACTTGGTGGCCATAACAAGTTCAGGTTCATGGCCCTCCAAATTCCAGGTCCAAGGGGAAAATACCTCTATTTCCCAGAAGTTTTATATTGGATTAAAAAACATTCCCCTCATTGGCTAGCTTGCATTATGTGCTTATTCCTGAATCAATCACTATGGATGGTATGTAGAACTGTGTGATAGATTAAGCCAGGACTTACTGTTTACTACAATAATCAAGAGCACCCAAAGAGACTAAACGGAGATCAAGATGCTGTTATTGAAGAGGAAGGATACCTTGAATAAAAAATAAACAAATAAACCCCACTTCAGATAGTTATTCTTTGTATGCAAAACCAAAGACAATTTTCACATTAGAGAAAAAAAACAAGCCACGTTCTAGGCCACAGAAATGATGATTTATTTTCTTTTAATTTTTTTTCATTTGGCAATCTATCTAATTCCATACACGTACTTCCTGAAAGAATCCTATGGAAATAAACTTCATCTGCTTTACTAGAAATTAGCATAATTATATTTTTAAACTGAAGTCGATGTTTGGGGTCTCTTGATTTACAGTGAGGCCATAAAATGTAAAAAAAAAAAAAAAAAATCCAAGAAAAACTTCAGAGAGAGTGGGGATGAAGAGGGAATTACAATTGCGAAGGAACAGAAAGAACTGATTATCTACATGACAAGCATTCTGTGTTAGAAAATGAAAAATAGTCCATAAAATCAGGCCTCTTTTGCATTAACTAGATACTATGATTATTAATATCTAAATGGCATTTATATACCAGATTATGCCCTCCAAAAGAAACACTATTCCAGCAAGTCACATTGAATTTCCTTTGTTGGAGAATAAAATTGTTATAATCTCTACAATTAGAAACATATCATTGCTTTTATAAGGCTTTTAAAATAATCTCAGTATTTTCAGGAAGAAATTAATTTAAGAAAACAGTCTTTTAAAGGGCTCTTTTATCAGGTTGATATATTTTAAGTTGTAGTAACAATCTTGTACATGTTCAAAAGGACTTGATGTGGTTCTGAAAAGAAATCTGCATACTAAACATATATATATTTGAGTTATTTTTAAAATAAAGAGCCCAGTTTCAGAAATAAAATATAAACATATATGCAACCAAATAGATAAAAGTTATTTTGTGAAGTCGTTATCTTAAAGAAAAAACTATACTATTTTTGCTATAGTCAGTGTTTAAACTTAAAATATCCTTTTAAAATTGCTTCAGAATAAAACACATAAAAATGTGATGGAAGGGGATTGATGAAACAAAACTGACAAAATCTTAATAGCTGTCGAACCTGGCTGATGGGTAAATGGGGTTCATCATATTATTTTCTCCACTATCATGTATGTTTGGAAAATGATATTCAAAGTTTTAAAATAGTAGTTAAACAATAAGATCAGCATCATTACTGTGCAGTCATTTCTTGTATTTAGAACTGAAAAATCCATTTATTATTAAAGAAATGTACAAATTGTTCTAGAACTAGGTATATATACAATGTGTCTAAATAATTACATTAGCAGCTATAGAGTCAGACAGTGATAACTGAAGACACTAAATGTGTTAAAAAATCAGACTTGAAACCTAAGTCATTTTCAATTATAATTTAAAAAATAAAATACATGTCACTTAAGATGGTTTTACTTAGTGCTCAGATGTCGATGCTTTAAATGTCATACTCTTGCACATAATTCTGAATCAGCACTTAAAACGTGTATTCTAAATTGTGAACCACACTATATAATTTAAAATATTTAAGTATTTACATAAAATATTAAAATTTTTATTGTATAAGGAATAGTTATTTACCCAAAGAATCGATAATAATAAGCCATGCTGATATAAAAAATAATCACAGTTGAAATTCAAAAATGAGACTCCTAGAGTCACTATAGAGCTCCAGCTGGACTTAAGAAAAGCTTAAAGAAACAAAAAGAAAGAATTGCCTTTGTAGAATCGGCTTGTACTATGGAAACAAATAACACTAAGATTTTCATTAAAAATTAGTATCCATTATACCCAGAAAGCAGATTGAAAATACAGAATGAATTTCCTGGCTCACACTCTATGTTTTGGCCAATGGTAATGCCCAAATACACCAGATAATTGTACCACCATCTGCTTCACATTGATTATATAGTCCTGGTAGTACATTTCCTATGACTGGAGAGAGATTCCATTAAAAAAAAATTAAGCACAATTTTGACTTTCTTAATTAGGAGTCTCTTCAAAATAGCACAGTATTAGCCTTTTAAAGCTTTTCTTAAGAGCAAATCTTAACTTTGGTGTTTTTGTTGGGGGGGAGGTGGAATTAATCAATATTTTGAATATTTCTCATGTATAGCATTTTCCTTTTTTTACTTCATGTTATGAGTTGTAAGTCATGAGGTGTTTAAAATATTCTTACTTTCAATCAAATGCAAACGTGCCTCTGAAGATATATAGGACTGTGTTTAATCCTGCACATAAAACACATAAACTGTTTGACTTAAATGATCCTAATTCATATGAATGACAACTTATTTTACTGGATAACAATCTGCAATTTGGGCAAAAATACTTATAACAAGTATTTTATCCTTTTCCTAGATCTGAAAATACTAATTCTCATCTATTACATACTTAATCGAATCAATATCTTACCTTTTATTATTCAATAGACTAGTTCAGAAGGAAAAAATAACTTTTTAAAAATTCTATTCTAGATATTCTTGAACCAAACTTTTCTACCTGGTGATAAAAATGGACAAGACAAGATAAAGCCAAATTTTACATATTTTCCTCAGGGGCTGCTCTCCTAAAGAGCCAGACATAAATGTAGGCAAACCGAATTATAACATTTAACCAAAACAGGGACAAGAAATCCACGAGCCCTCTGAGAATCATGAAAATGTTCTTAATCTAATTTTAAGAAGAGAGATTGGAAGACTGCTTTCACATGAAATATTTGCATTTTAAATTAATTTTAATTTTTATTGAGGAAATATATAATATGGTTAAATAAGTCAACAATTTCTATAGGTTTATAATGAAAAATAACACTTCCTACCCTAAATATCACAAAGGCCCATTCCCAGAAATACTTATTTTAAATTCCTCTTAGTTGCTTCTTTTCTCATCTGCCTTCATATTGAGCAATAATATGTAATGCCATTTCTTTATATCAATTTCAGACATTTTCTATGGAATTCCTTTTAAGGGAGAACACTAGGTTCTTCTGTAATTACACCCACTTATCATCTTTCCACCCTTCTGGCTAGTTTAGATCCCAATTCTAGGTTCAGTATTAACAAATTCAGTAGTTATACTACTGTGACATCTATCCAGTTAGGGTGTTCTAATTATATATCCCTTGTATGGACTTAATTGCCAGACTTTAGTTTCTGGGTTGTTTTTCTATATACCTGTCACTAATCACTCCAAAACTCTTCTCTACAACTATAGAACTTCCGTCAATATTATTTTTCTCATGGTCAAATACATCAAGTTTATTTTTGGATCTTTTTTTTCCTGGAGACCATACATTCAAAACAAGAGCTTGGTTGCATAAGAAAAATATATCCTCTCGGGGCTGTTGAGAAAGCATGTATATGGGAATAATATTCTGAGTGGAAGGCAAACTGACATTTTCATTGTGTGATCCTCAAATGTCAGTAAATGTAAGCATTTTCTTTGAGTCCTATTCAACTTTTACAGCAATAAATCCTGACTGGTGGCCTGTGTTCCGGGAGATGGAGGAGGGAAGGATAGAGAATCTTGGTAGTTAAAGTTCTCATTTTGTGTTCACTTTTGTGCCTTGTGTCCTGAGTCCAGAGCCTGTTCCAATTCAACCTTCCCTTGAGGATTGTGGTTCAGAGGGCTGGTTGTTTGCTCGAGCTGGGTAGGTAAAAGGTTTCAGGGATTAAAATTTGTCTTTGTATAAATGGGTCAGATCCATGCCTCATTCCTTGTAGCAAGTGACACTAATTCCAGAATCATTAGGAAGCTCTGTGGTGCAAATTAAATCATTCTGAAGTTTTCATTTTTAGGCTTAGATCACTGCTTTCCCTACTTTGCTAAGTCTGTTACCAGTCCTCCATCTGTTTTCCACTGACATCTCAGGCTCACCATAAAATTCTCTCCTTTATTTGTCATTGTGTATTTATACTCATGTCCTTTTTTTGCTATCATTGTAGTGGGGCTTTGGCATTTAATTTACTATATTTAACACATTTTTCAATACGATATTTACATTTTGGTAAATAAAATGCACCGCAAATTTTTCCATCTGTATTCTATTCAATAAATTAGGTAATCTGAATTTTAAGTATATGCTTTTAAAAATCATATGAGATATTAAGACATTATTTTTTAATGAAAAAGATGAAACCCCTAAATACTTTTCTTTCTTTTTACTTGACCTTCACCCACTATAGGTGTTTTGTATATATTAACCTATTTCCTTCTCAAATCATCCTAATGGATAATTAGGAAAGCATCCTAATGGTTGTTACCCCAATATTAAAGAACAGGAAATTAAACCCATGCAGCTTGAGGAAATTGCCATTTGTCACAAAGTTAGTCAGTAGTAGGAATATTTACATACAAGGTGTTTGGTTCCTTATATGGAACTATTTTTAAAAAATCCAGAGTCAAAACAATCGAGAAAGAACAAAGTTGGAGGCATCACACAGCCTGATTTCAAACTATATTACAAAGCTCTAGTAATCAAAACAGTATGGCACTGGCACAAAACTATACATAAATCAATGGAACAAAATAGAAAACTCAGAAATAAAACCACATATACATGGTCAATTAATTTATGACCAAGGAACCAAGAATATACAATGGGGAAAGGACAATCTCTTCAGTAAAGAGCGTTATGAAAACTGGACAGCCACATGTAAAAGAATGAAACTGGACCACCATCTTACCCCCCAAACAAAAGTAATTCAAAGTGGCTTAAAGACTTAATTGCAAGATCTGAAACCATAAAACTCCTAGAATTAAACATAGACAGTAAGTTCTTTGACTACAGTCTTGGCCTTTTTTTTTTTTTTTTTTTGGAGTTCATGCCAAAAGCCAAAGCAACAAAAGCAAAAATAAACAAGTGGGTCATCATCAAACTAAAAGCTTGTGCACAGCAAAGGTAGCAAATATTTGCAAATCATACACCTGGTAAAGGGTTAATAACCAAAATATACAAAGAACTCATACAATTTAACAGTAAAATAACACAAACAATCTAGTTTAAAAATGAACAAAGGATCTGAATAGACATTTCCAAAGAAGACATATAGATGGCCAGCAGGTACACGAAAAGGTGCTCAATATCACTCATCATCAGGGAAATGCAAATCAAAACCACAATGAAATATCACTTCATACTTATTAGAATGGCTATCATCAACAAGACAAGAAATAACAAATGTTGATGAGGATGCGTAGAAAAGGGAACCCTTGTGCATTGTTGGTAGGAATGTAAATTAGAGTAGCCACTACGGAAAACAGTTTGGAGTTTCTTCAAAAAAATTAAAAATAAAACTACCATATGATCCAGAAATTTCACTTCTGTATATTTTTTCAAAGGAAATGAAAACATTAACTCAAAAACATACCTGCACCCCAATGTTTTCTGTAGCCTTATTTACAATAGCTGAGACATGGAAGCAACCTAGGTGTCCATAGACAGATGAATGGATAAAAAAAGCTGTGGCATATGTACACAATGGAATATTATTCAGCCATAAAAAAGAATGAAATCTTACCATTTGCAATAACATGAGTGGACTTTGAGGATATTATGTGAAGTAAAATGAATCAGAGAAAGACAAATACAGTATGATCTCAGTTATATGTAAAAATCTTACAACAACAACAACAACAACCAACAGATTCAGAGAACAGATTGGTAGTTGCTGTAAATGGGGCTTGAGGCATGGAGAAAATGGGGGAAGGTGTTCAAAAGGTACAAATTTCCAGTTATAAGATTAATAAATTCTGGGGATATAATGTACAGTATGGTGACTATAGTTAACAACACTATATAGTATATTGGAAGGTTGCTAAGAGAATAGATTTTAAAAGTTCACACCACATCTCAAAAACTGTAACTATGTTAGGTGATAGATGTATACTAAAGTTTCATGGTAAACATTTTGCAATGTATACATATATCGAATTATTATGTTGTATACCTTAAACTAATACAATGTTATATGTCAATTATATCTCAATAAAACTGGGGAAGAATAAAATTTAAATAAATAAAATAGAAATTCCTGGGTCAGGAAAAATAATGTATTTTAGTCTGAAATCTCTGCCCTTAACTATATGCTTATAGCCTGTTTAAGCTCAGTCCATAGTTTAGTGCTCTTTTATATAATAGTGTTATCTATATACCTTGAAAGCTCCCATGAGCCACCATGTCTAAGGCCACAGATATCTAATCAAGTGCTCTCCTCATTTGACTGATCCCTACCTTAGGAACATCTCTGGGCTTTTCTCTGCACTTGTTTCAAGACTCTGTCCTCATGGAGCATTCCTAGTCTACACCAATGAGTTTCTTATGTGGTCTTGCCTTTTTTGTCAAGCCTCCTATAGATTGGCAGCTGAGTTTTGGACCATTGTTTTGAGTCTGATCTAGCTTTCATTGCAACGCTGCTTCTGGTAATTTTCCCCTTGGCTCCACACATTGCATCTAGTTGGACGTTAGCACCATGGCCAACACTCCCCTCTAGAACTAGAGCTGTGTTCCCTGACCACCACCTGCCTCTCCTATTTCATTGGGGAGGGAACAACAATGCTCTACCGTCATTCTAACTGGGTGGCATGGAATTTGAACTACCCCTTCAAATTATATTTTTAGTGAAATTTAATTGAACATTCAGAATATGACTGTTTTTAACCAATTTACACTCAAAGTGAGTCTGAGATAAAAATGGGAGCTGGATGGTGTAGAAGAATAGTCACTTGTTTGGCTATCCAGGAAGCCAAGTTTAATTTTAGCCTTGAGAGAATGTGAAATCATTATAATTAAATAAGTATTAAAGCCCACAAGTGAAAAGGATTCTTTTTTCAAAGCTTACCCATTCATTTAGCATCAATTCACAACTGGCAGTTCCTTCTCCCAAATGCCCTATCACTGAACATGCATGCAGAGTCAGAGTGAAATATTTCTAGAGGAGTTCAAATAACTCGGAAGTAGATTATTGCTGGAGATGTGATATAGACACTATGATTAACTTGAATATCCAGAGAAATATAAGAAATATAAAATTTATATGTGTTTTTGGAGAGAAAGATTATATTGTTTCAGACATTTTGTTTGTGGTACAAAATAACGAGGTAGTTGATTAAGAATGATTGCAAGGTATACTGCGCATAGTGCTGGCTTCAATACAAATGTTGGGTAATAACCATTTCTGATCCGAGGCTCCAAGGTTAATTTGAAGTGCACTTCAGAAAAATAGGCAGTCATTTCAGAGTCACTTCAAAATCTACATAAGTTCTGCTTCTAACCAAACTAATGCCTTGACTGAAAAATGTCAATGATACGATGGTCTGAGGTATCTTGAAAAACAGATGAGAATATATGAGGCAGTTTAGTCTTCTGCCTGTGCAAAGAACTGAAAGGTAGTTTTGTAAAATTTAGAAAAAAAAAAACGATTAAAAAATGGGCTTTGGAATTTCCAGTAGAAAATGAAAGCAAGAATTGTTCTCTTAACAAAAGTGTGTTATTGTCAACAGTGGCATCTCTATTAAGCTTGTTCTTTTACCTAAACACTCCTATTACTGTCATCTCTCAGGTTTGTCATTCCCACTGCCCCGACAGTACAAACATTCCACTGTAAAATCTGTCAAAGAGGCCAGTTGATTTCCTACATCTTCTGACATATGCTGTACTTTAATATCAGCCTGTCAGAACACCTAAGAGAAAGGCATCTGCTTTCATACTTGGAGCTGAGGCTGGGAAACCATCACACACGCTGTAATCATTAGCCTTGCACTGCTACAAAATTCTGCCTTTTAGAACCATAGAATTTCTTGCTGGAAAATGCTGTTGGTGTAAATATATCATGCAAGTTAGACTGCATATATTTTGGTGGAACTAGTTATTTCGAAAAAACTTTTTTTCTGGTGCGAATATCCTTTCATTTATTTTTATGATAAGTTGTTTTAAAATGTGTATTGGATTTTCCTCTGCCACAATCAAGTGGTACCTGTACAGAAGTCAAGAGAAATATTTTTGGCTTGACTTGTCTTGATTATATTCTATTCTTATCGGTTATATATGCCTCTGCATCCATCTTAAATTTGTCTTATCTAAGGAGGAATGTTCCTCTTGGTTTCAAATGGTGACTGATTTAAGTAATTTCATGGTGATTTACTGGAAAGTCTTTTATTTACTAAAGATGGTTTTCCTGGCACCCCATTGGTAGGTCATTGAGCTTTTATGTTCTCTCTTCTTATCTGGTTCTTTCATGACATGTTTTTATGGGATGCCTGGGGAGCAGTCTATTAATATAAGGGATGTTCTCATAAAAGAATGTGGCTAATTTTGTAACAAACACAACAGAACTTCTAAACCAGTACATGTTGTGTTTTCACATAGTCACCTTGGGAGGATGTAGATTTATCCCCAAAACAATTACAGAATACCTTCTTTGGAATGCCTTCAGAGTATACAGCAGCACAGGCTTTTATTCTCTGCTCAGTAAAGTTTATTTTAGTTTTTAAAATTTAAAAGTTACACACTATCACTGTAATAATGAAAATGCACAAAAGTGCCTAAAAGAAAAATGATGATCACAACCCCCCCCCCAATACATACATCACAAAACACACTTTTCCTTAACCCCTGGGTTAACTTGTTCTTTTACCTCTAGTAATATCTCATGGGCATGGACAGGTTTACCATTAAATAAATGAACCATAACCTTTTGGGCCCTTCACTTGGATGAGTCCCTTCTAAGGCCTGGGATGGGGGAAGTCTTCGCAAATTTTTAATTCATATATATATATATATATATGAATATATATATTTATGGGGTAGGCTCCACCAAGTATGGATCTATTCCTGAGCATTTCTAGGACAGTATACCTGGAATATGCACATCCTTTTTGTTCTAGCATTCTCACAAATGTGAATCTCCAACAGGAAAGAATTGCCAAATATATAAATATGTACAAGAATAATTGTAGCATTTTAAAGATATAAAATATGACAACAACCTGACTTTTCATAACTTGGGGAGAAGTTAAAAAAATTATCATCCAGTTACACTTTGGAAGATAGTATGTGATTTTGCAATTTCTAAGTGATGGTAAATCGGTTCTAAGAATAGATTTTATTTTATTTTTTTAAGTCATCAAAATGTATCCAGAGTCTGGTGGAAAAGAGAGCAGCAGGTGGAATAGTATTACTTTTGGTTAAAAATTATAATGTGATTACCAAGTCATAAAATTATTTTATTTGGCCAACTTCTTCCTTCAATAGGCATGCATTAAGAATCTGCTTTGTTTTGGGTATCCTGATGGATAAAACAGGGCCCCATTTTTAAAGTGTAAATAAGATTTTCATGATAATCCCAACTTAATGCAGTGACAGACAGCAGTAACTCAATGAATATTTGTTAAAAGAATAAGCAAGTGAATCAATAAAATGCCCTACTAGTATTATGTATATGGCATCATAGGAGCTCAAAGAGGGGTAAATATTAGTTACTTAAAGGTATCAGACAATACTTGCTTCACAGAGGATATGTTTGAGCTTAATCTTCAAAGATAAAAAAAAAAAAGATTGAAGAGAAAAAAGAGTAAACAGAGAACATTTACGGTAGAAAAAAGTGGTATAAAAAACAGAGATATGTGAAAGAATTTGACTTGTTTGGAGAAGTTCAATTAGGTTTACAGTGCAGGGTATTTGTAGATGACTGATAGAAGCTGGGATTGGAAAGTTAGGCAGATGCCAAAGGGAAGTTATCCTTCCTGTTCCATAGTTTTATACTGTGTCCTTATTTTCATTCCTCAGTGGTTCCTTTTAGAACAAAGTTTCCTTATAGGATAAAATTTGTTTTCCTTATTTAGCCATTTTCCCTCCATAGACTGTAATATTCATTATAAAACAATATTCATAACTTTTTCCTTTCTGAAGCATATTATGAGATGGTTCTTAACCAAGGTATATACGTGGTAAGAGCCAAATTAAAAGATTAATAGAAAACCAGGATAATGAAAAAAGACCACAAATAAATGGCAACCAGAAAATCCAGCACAACGTCTTCATTATTGAACTTCAAATTTGGATCTGTGCTTGCTGGTAGCAAAGCCAAAAAAATGAGTTCATAGTTTTAATAAAGAGATATCACTCTAAAAACAACAATATCCTTTGAGTCTTTATGTAAAGAACAAGATGTTCAGAACACAAACTCTAGAATCAGAATGCCTTGGTGGTAGTGACTTAAGATCTCTGTGCCTTAGTTCTTCATATATCAAAATGGAGAGTGTGTGTAGCTTAAATGAGATACTAGTGGGTAAGATTTCCATAGCGTTGAGTGTGAGCTGGGAACTGATCTAAGTACTTTACATATGCTAAGTCATTTAATTATCATTATACCTCAAAGGTGAGAGCTGTTATCTTCTGTCCCATTTAACAAATGAGTCACTGAGAAGTTAAATAAGTCTCTGAAGAGCATATAACAGTGAGTGGCAGAGCCAGAATACAAACCTGGAGCCATGCTCTGAACTACAGGCTATGCTATCCATTTGAAAGAGTAAAGCTGTGAGACAGTGCCTGGCACGCCATGAGTGCTTTATATCTAATGAATATTAGTGTTAGGATAGAGGATGGAGAACGTTTTCAATATTATTTGAAAGCAAACATAGTCATAGATTTTCTATGGCTGTCTCTCGTTGCCTATGTTAAAAGTACAGTATTAAAATGAAATTCATGACAGTAATTCTGCAAAAGGTAAATATAATGTGTTCCAAGTATGAGGACTTTAGAATTCCAACTTGACCCAAGGATGGAATTTAGAACACATTGAAGAGTAACTCGATTGTATGTACTTTAGTTACACTCTCCTAAATATGACTTCTTTTAGTTTGTCTCGCATTGCTGACTGAAGAAGCAGCCATATGCTTTGGAAACCAGATCAGCAGATGGCATATTTGGCGACCTATTGCATAAATTGAAGAAATGTGAAAAAGTTTTCCTGCCTGGAAAACATATTCTGCCATTGGCGTGTATCTACCTTCCACCTGGAAAGGGATGCAGGGTGTTTATCAGGAGAGGATCCAAGATACTTATGACACTTATATACATTTCAAGTGGGATAGGGAGGTGGAAAGTAGAGGGAGTGGTTGTGAAAAAAAATTAGTTAAATCTTCCTACTTTGTGGAAAATGTGGCACCACTCTGAAACTCAGAATGGTTTTCTGAGTGAAGGTCACACTGGAGAAACAAAGGCAAAATTAGAATAATATTCAAATTAACTGTCCTATTTACCTTCCATAACCTGGTATGTCATAGGATCATCTCTAGACAAAAAAATTAGTGCTAACAAGTGGTGGTATCATTTAAGCAGAAAAGGTGAATTCCATATATAAAATAAAAATTATTGGGGGAGATAATACCGTAACAAATATAGTTCAAGTGGTGTCATGCTTGGGTAAAAAAGAAGTCCTTCAAACAACTCACATATCTTTGTGTCCAAGATCAAGGGGGAATCTATTATATTTTAATAGTGCTTTTAATTTTGTTCCATTTGATATAAAGAACAGAGACTTGGTTTTAAACAGAGACATGGTCTTAGGTGAGTAACTCATCTTGAAAGTAATAATGCTATTTTAGGAGTTCTGGACCCTGTGTCCTAAATATGTATTAATCACCTGGAGAAGAAATACGTCAGTGATAACAGGCTAAAGGGCAGGTTGTTTTATCCACAGAGACTTATAGAGGGTTACCATGTGTATGGATTGGTATAACAGCCCCCTCCAATCTCCCAGCATGCTCTCTTACCTCTCTCTAAACAAATACCCACACAGCAGAGTGAGTTTTAAGAAATCTAAATTTGATCATGCCACTGCCTGTCCTTTGATGGCTTCCCATTTGCTTTATGGTTTACAGAATCTTCCTTCTATTTACTTTTCATATCACTTGCCATCCCCTCTCACCTTCTGGCTTTGACAAATTAGCTTCTCTCTGGCTGGAATGTTCTTTTCTCCAAGTGTCTCCTTTTCCTTATGAGCTTCCTTCAAGTTCTAGTCTAAATGTTCCCCCTTTTGGGAGCTACCTTTGATCTCTCAAACTATAGTTAGGTCCCCTTTTTTATGCTTCTGGAGTACTGTACTTTTTTCCAGACCATGTGACATGTACTTATTTGTGATAATCTTATATAATTATTTGTGATAATCTTATATAATTACTTAAGTATTTGTGATAATATTACATACTGTCTGTCTTCCCCACTAGACTATAAATTTACTGAAGGCTGGGAACATGTCTGTTTGGTTCACCTCTCTATTGCTAAGGACGAGCACTGTGTGTGTGTGTGTGCTCATTAACAGTTTGCTGACTGAATAGAGTTGTGTCTTATGGGATAGGAGAGTGGGGTAGGAGCACTAAGGTAGGGTGAGAGCTTTGGCATGAGCAGAGGCACAGAGGTGGGGATCCCATGCAAATCTTTGGGTTTGTAACATGTGGTGCTTCCTTATGAAAGGCCTTAGCAGTAGTCATGCTTGGAAAGGCAAAAGGCTAAACCAGCTGAGCTCATAGGATCCTATCTACTGTAAGGTTTCCTTTATCTGGCACATCTTCTCACCACTTAGAGGAAAAGCCTAGTCTTTTGCTGCATATCGGACCATTATTTGGAGACATAAAGGGACATGACAGCAGTGCTCTTCATTTTAAAAAAGGCTCAGATTCAATATGGAAACTCTCGGTGAGCATACACCAATGCCATATGCTTGATGGATACTCAATAACTAAGCCATCGTTTCCAAGACAGAATGGTGCCATATCTAAGAATCTCTCCACCACTATTATCTTTTCAAGCACACCTTCTTCCATGAGCGCATTTAAGTCTGAAGGCTATTATCTACAATCACGAAATCTGCTACACAGAGCAGCACCTGTCATGAGTTATAAAGGTACTTATTACACTAATGTTGAATCAATGGATAGGGAACCACAAGAGTCTAAGGTTAGTCCTGAAAAGTGTAGGTTCTATTTTGCAAATATGTTGCGGTTTAGAGATACTGAGCATTTCTTCACAGTGAAGCTATGTTAACAAAAAGCCATTTGCAGGGATGGATTATGCTTCTTCGCATATTTGTAATGGAATTTAGTTCCTATTCAAACATGAAGCAGGTTAGAACCATTTCCTATTAATCAGATTTCTTTGAGGATTTGATCTTTCTGCTCATTGGCATCATTTATGTGGGTGAGCCATAAATATTTTAATTATTTTCTATTCACCACATGACATTGACTCTGGCGACAGGAGGGATATTCGATGATTCTGTTGTTGCGAAAAAGCTGGCTAACAAATCACCGTGATATTTACTTTTCTTTTTCCAAATCTACAGGGAAATAAATTTATGGATCACTTAACCTTTTGCCCAAGGAACAAATCCAAGTCAGTTCTGAATTAACATTGCTCTGAGGATACAAAGGGAGGTCTGGTTTTCAAAGCAAAGCTGAGAGTTAAGGCAACAATCCAGATAATAGAGGCAGAACTGCTTGTCCTCACCTGAATTAAATAATTGTTCCAGCCCTTAGATTATTTGCATAGACATCTAACATAGTGTTTTTTGTTTGCTTTGCTTTGCTTTATGCAGCTGTATGAAGTAACAAATTGCCTATTGCTTTGAATCAGAATTTCCTAAGGCCTGAAAAATCTATGGTCACCTATGTCCCACTGGAGATGGAGCAGATGCTAATGCTCCCACTCACCTGGAGCCCCCCGGCATGTCTTCACCCATAGAATCTGGCTGCACTCAATACCAGAACGTGTGGAGCATGCATTAATAATTTTGTAGATGGTTATGATTTCTACATTACATTACAAAGTTTGCCGAATATGCTGTAAATATGATGTTACAGCTCCCTATTCAAATAATAAAATCTCCTGGGCATTCTGAAAATATTTTACTCAAAATGAAAGATGCTGGCAGAAAAGAGGCAACCATCTTGGGAATTATGCCTCCCCATCTTTCACACTCTATATGGGAAGAACTTGCCCACATGAAAAGGGATCTTTGCTCTTTCATACTTGGAATAACTTTCTCAAAAGAAAAGCCCTTCTTGATTTTGCAAAGTTACCAAAAAATTTGGTTTCATGCAGGAACTGTTGGAAATCTAGCTGTGGCATACCTTTTCTTAATAGTAACTGGGATGTAAAATTATTTAGAAATGTCATATGCCTTGTACTTATATTCCTTTGAACTATTCTTTGAACACCCTCTAAATATTATCTAAAACACATGGTAATCAATACTTTGAAAAGTATTGCTTCTTAGAATTGTTGTCACTAAGCATGGCAATTTTCCTAAAAAAAAAAAAAAGTGTCACTTTGGTTTCCTTTATGGGCACAGTGGTACCAAGAATTCCCTTAGGATCTAGAGGAATGTAGGAGTCATCCACACCCAGTGGATTTAGTAGCAAATCGGGACCCCTTTTCCCTTATTCACTGAAACTACCTTAATAAATTCTCCTCTGGAGAGCAAGAACCAATTACACGAATACAGAAGCATGGAAAAATGGTGACCACATTCAACTCACTGCTGTTGCCAGTTGTATACTGTGGTGCTTATTTCCATTCTGTGATTTCATGTCGCAACTACCATGGGGGAAAAATGTTTTGTGGATCCTGAGAGCCTCTGAGCCATCTCATTTTAAGGTATGCTATGTTTTAACTTCTTAATACACTAATTTATCTCTAAATTAGAAATAAATTAAACAATGTATATGCCAGTAAATTATCTCTGGGAACTGAATGTAACAAGTCTTTACCTTTTTTATTAAAAAAATAAAAGAATCCTGGGTTCCATTCTGTTGCTCGCTTTCTGCATATTAAAACTCTCACTCATTATTAACAGTTCTTGAACAATAAAGCAGAAGCAATCACACAGGACTACATAAAATGTAATTTCAGTAGAGTTCAATAGAAGTGTTTCCAAAAATTGTTTTAGGCATTTTCTTGAAGATTGCCAGAAACTAGAAATGCTTTTCAAACACTAACATTTTGCAAAACCTGAAAATTCATGTGATGCTTATTGGGTAAAAAGATCTCTCATTTTTACCAAATGAATGCCAACAGTGGAATCTGCATTATTTTAAAGGTTGTCACTATAGGTCTAGGACATCTGGATCTGCCTTAAGGTATAATGTCCCATAATCTTTGTTGGATAATGACTCGAATCTAGACCCTGGCAACAAGCTCATCATCTTGCTCTATCCTTGCCTTCTTCTTTGCTGACAAAATGTTTACTGAGTTGTCCACTCTTTCTCATTGATTTAGTCTCTCACATAACAATCATTTGTTGTGGGTGGGGTGTTGTGCTTGGAACTGGGGGTGCAGTGTTCATAACACGCAGCCTCTCTCCTCGTGGAACTGAGTCGGACCCATTCATACCCTGTGCCCTGGATGCCTGGCCTCTCCTGGGCTGTAGATATGGCTGAAAATGTCCCCTAAAATAGGATATTGAAAACAAATTCTTCTCTACCTTTGATGTTAATTCTCTGCAAATGCTTAGGACTATGACAGAAAAAGGATATGCTCACCTGGCAAGCCATAATCAGTTCTGACAATCAATGTTATTGCTCTCAGATTTCACATTATAGTTAATTGGGGGTAGAGCAGACCTAAGGGGGCTATTAAGTCACTAGTTCCATTCTAGCTTTCTTCTGGAATTAGGCCAGGGGGACCATTCCTCATCTCTATCTCTAATTCGAACAAACTTGAAAAAAGTTTGATGTTTCTCAGATGTCTCCATCTCCCTATAGGACATCATTCTGGGATGAACTTTAAACCACAGGGATAGTGTTAAGATGGGGCGACTCTTGCAGTTCAAGTCTATTCCAATGCCCAACACTGTGAGTAGTACCTAGGAGCACAAATGGAAGAAAACAGGCTTGGGAATCATACTGCCTAAGGTTAATAAATGCTCTGACATTTATGTGCTTTTCAACTTAGTTCTCAAATTACCTCTTGTGTAAAACTGGAGAAAAAAAAATGCACTGAAAATTGGAGATTCAATAAAATAGCTTATAAATAAAGTGTATAGCATACCATATAACTACCCAATTAATATCTCTTCTGTCTCTTTTTTTTTCTCTCTCTCTGTATTACTTTGCCTGACTAGAGAGCTGGGTGAGTAGGAAAATCCTAAGAACTATCTCATTCGATACTTATACAACATAAATGAAGAAGCAGATTTTGATGCAGTAATGTATATAATGTATTGATTTTCAAAGGGAATGTACCATTTGGGGAATAATTCACAAGAGGCTATTTGGTGGCAATCTAATCCAGAGTTCAGAAACCTGCAGCAGGTATGCCAGACAGTGCAATGATGAGCCAAGGTACTGGGCATGTTGCCATTCCCCAGGTGGAAAAAAGTCCAGACTATCTGCCATTCTGAGCCTGGCAGAAGGAGTCGTGAGTTTCTACTGACTGCTGCTGCTCCTTCTCTTATACAACTGCCCTTATAGAGCAAGGGAAAACATTGCCAAGTAAAATATGAAACTTGCTTAACCACTTTCATCCCTACAGTTTCCTAATTGCAGGATTTTTTTTAGATGCTTTGTGGGACTTTGCTCATGTGCTATCTGGATATCTTCTCCTCTCTTTTCTAACAGAGCTCTGATTTTGTTCAGAAATCTGCCCTGAATGTAGTCCCTGAAGGAAGCTCCAGGGATGGGTTCTGCTTTGTTCAAGTCTATCAGGGTAATTATGAGAAGCCTGGCTCTTTCTTCCTAAAAATGAACAAGGAAGCATTTAACTCCAATTACTACTTGCAGCTTTTCCAAATTTATAAGAGAACTGGTCTGAGGATGAAGCCAATAAAACATAAATACAGAGTAGAAATGCAGAAAGGAATTAAACAGTATCATTGATGATATCACTGAGACAATGGAGGAACCCATTCGGCCTCATGTCAGACTTCCTAATATGCAAAACCCATGCACTTTCTTGCTGTTAAAACCAGTCTGGGTGGAGGTTCCTACTATCTGAAGCCAAATTATCCCTGATTGATTTACTTGTTACATTGATTTCTTATTACACATTACCATAAACCCAGTGGCTTGAAACACACACATTTATTATTTTACAGTTCTGGAGATCAGAAGTGTAAAATGAGTCAGCAGGACTGTATTCTTTCTGAAGATTCTATGGAAGAATCTCTTTGCTTGCCTTTCTCAGCTCCTAGTCACTTCCCACATTCCTTGGTTTATGGCACTTCATCACTCTTACCTCGACTTCTGTCATCACCTCTCCTTTTCTGATTCTGATTCTCCTTTTCCCTCTTATTAGGACCTTTATGATTATATGGAGCCCACTGGATAAATCTATAATAATCCCTTTTGCCTGGTAAGGTAACACATCCTGGAGTCTGGGGGACGCGGGATTAGGACACAGTATCTTTGGAGGGAAAAGCATCATTCTGCTTGCCACGTGTGCTTAACATAGCCACATTGCTATATTCTTAAGGGGGATTTCTGTGGTCTCTTACCAATGAGCACTACTAATATCATTTTACATTTTTTAAAGTTTGTAATTCAGTCATGTCATTTAATTAACACTTATAGAACACAATATGCTAGGCATTGTGCTAAGCAACTTGTTTACAAAGGTGAATAGGTGCTTGTCCCTTTTTAAAAGGGTAAGACAGAGAAGTGGGCAGATCTTATTAGAGGATGTTCAGTGCTATACTAGAAGCTATATGAACAGAAAACTCTCCATTTAACTGCCAGGTGTAGCTATTTAGTTATAATCAGATCTTTTCAATCACAGATATAAATAATGTTATTACAACATAGTATCATCATCAAGAAAAATACAGTCTTAAACTAATCCATTTCCAATGTGATCCTATTATTTTGAATTATGATTTTTAGATTTCTATAGGTCGGGTTTCCATAGGTCAAGCTGGCATAATTTGAGAAAATGCCTATGAAGTGTGGACCAGATGATTTTGCACAATATATTTAAAAGATAATTCACTTCATAATCTATTTATTCGAACAATATTTGCTGAGTTACTAAGTTACCAGAAGTACACTGTATCCCAGAGGCAATTCAAACGTGATTAAGATACCATGCTCTCTTGTACTTTAATTAGAGATAGAATAGGTATACAAATAACTAAAATACATTTAATGCATCTTGAGATATTTAATTCTGCCATGAACTGTGCCATTCTCAGCTTATATTTTGTTTTTCAGCATTTCTTTTCATTTTTTTATCTATTATTTTTTATTTCTTCCTCTTCATTATTAAAAAATTTGAAAACACTGAAGGTCACAGGAAAACAAAAATCATCCATAACACAACTGCTTTAACAATAGCATATCTTTTAAAACCTAAGACACACTGATTGTAAAATGCATTCCTATTTTATGTGCCACTAGGAAGAAAAAAGGAAAAAAACCACTTTCAATTAATGCAACACTATAAATTTTTAAACCATTCCCAATTGTAGAGATATTGGCTTGTGAAATTAGGAAAATCTTCCCTCTCCATATATCTCATTTCAGAGGTAACCACGGGGTTTATTTCAATACCAACTGTAGATATGTGGGGAAAAAACCTATGGGAGTATGATGTATAGTTCCCAATTTTCCATGGTTAAGAGTCTGTATGCCTAAGATACATAGATACATTGATAGACAACAAAGCACAGCAGGGTTACTTTTTCCTTTTTTTCACTGTTTCCACAACTTGACCATATATCTAAAACATTTCAGGAATGGTGCTGTAGAACAGTGTTTTTGCTTGTGTGTGTGTATGTGGTGTGTGTGTGTGTGTGTGTGTGTGTGTGTGTGTTAGTGGAAGGAGTACATTAAGTGTCAGCATACATTCATGTGCTAGTTGAGCGTCTACTCAGTGTTGGAAGTTATATGTCATGAAAAGCTACATTCTACTCTCTAGTAGTGAAGAGCTTACATGAAAGACAAGGTAAGGAAAAAAAAAATAGAAAAATTTCTGCCTCATTTTGTAAACTGGTTTTTGACAACTGTTCCCTAACAAGTTTCTGGAAAAACAAAATATCTTAGAGATAATCCAACTTTTACATTTTCTAACAATTCCACATATTTTCTTGGAAATCCAAATCCTTTATTTGCACTAGAAAACTATTTAAATTAAAGCTGTTACAAAGTTAGCTGAGTTCTAGAAAAGCCAGCAAGCTCTAGAGAAAGGAAATAAACTGAGGCTGCTGTCCTCCTAATTTTTAGCTTTCGAGTAGCTGAAGATGTTGAGTTCTACGAGTGATTAAAGGAAAGAAGCTCTATTCTGACCTGTGAACTCAAAGACACCAGGCTTATCTTGAGGATATTTCGATATTAAATAACTTAAAGCACAGTGTATTTTTTTACAATGTACAAGATGGCATCCAACAGTCACCTAATAGAATTCCGAATCGGGCAGACCTCATCTCCATTTCCCAGGAAGTATACACACCAAAAATAAAACACACTGCCCTCTCTAAGGAACTTAGATTTATTGAGTGCTTACTAAGAACCACACATTGAGCTTAGATGATTTTGTTTGTGGTGCTTTATTTAATCGAATGAGGTATGCATCTACTTTGATGTAACTCTGGTGCAGAAATCAAATGTTCTATTTCATATAATGATTAGCTGAGTAAATTACTCTAGTGCAGCTCTGTTTGGGATCCCTGATTATTCAACACATTTGCTTTTGGGGCTGCAGGTGCAGGCTGCCTCTCCAGCATTTTGTATATTTTGAGAAATTTAGAGTTTTTGATGTTCTGCTTGGCTCCATTCTATTTGATAAAAGAGTTTATGATACCAAATATTTTAGAGGAGAAAGTTTTTTTTTTCAGGCAGCAGGAGCTAGAGAAATGAGTTGGTAAGGGATTTAAATGCAGGCAGACATATCTTTTGTATCTGTTAGATATCCAGAGAGGTTAGTGTTCTTATGCTGGTAGGCCCTCAGATTTGCTATCCTGTTTAATGTGTTCTCAGATATATTTCATTGAAAAGATTAATTTTAGCATCTGCCAAATAGATTTTGGACAAATTTGCTTGCTTGGGAATTTGATCTGAAGAAAATGATTCTGGATATTTTTAGAGTCATTTCCAGATTTCCTTCCTGGCTTACCACTCGTTGCCAAGTAGAGACACTTTTGGATGTTCATTTAAAATAATCAGCATAAAGTCAGTGTTTAGAAGTTGCCCATAAGATAAAATCCAAATTGTGTGCAGTTCCAGGTAGGTGCTTTGCAAGCTGGCCCCAGCCCATCACTAGCCCCATTTCCAGCAACGTTGTTCCTTATTGACTTTGCATTGTTTTGTTTTAGCATTTTATTCCACTATATTCTAATTTGATTTGTTTTTGCCTCTCACTAGACTGACAAAATCAATGGTAAAAACCATGACTCTTGCCTCCATATCCCTAGAACATGGTCATTTTTGTGCACATAGTGGGTGTTCAAAGAATTATTTGCTGAATGAAGGAACAAGTTCACATTATTTTGATTATAACTATGATTTATAAAACTGTTACTGTGAGAAAGTGAAATCTGAACTTCTTTTAGTTCATTCATCGTTGGCATAAAATAAAAAACAGTGCATCAAAAGTAAATTATTCACTTTCTTGACCTCTGCCTCTTTGTGAAAGAAGGCTCCTCCCTTAAAGTTTGCATTCCCCTCAGTAAAGTTACACGTCTCTCTGTCCCTGTGTGTCTCTCTCTGTCTCTGTCTGTCTCTGTCTCTCTGTCTGTCTCTGTCTCTCTGTCTCTCTGTCTCTCTGTCTCTCTGTCTCTCTGTCTCTCTCTCTCTCTCTAATGAACTACCAGACCTTTTGAATTAGAAAGTAAGGGCCATCGTTTTAGTGGAGTGGGGGCTTTGCTCTGACATTTCTGTATTCTTATTTCTATACATTAATCGTTAAGAAGTTGAGCATTATAAATCATTGGCAGTATAATAATTTATTTCTATTTTGAAAAGTAATAATTAATTAACTTGGATCCCATACAAATATACTAGATTTGATATTGTTGTGAGAGGAGGAGCTGCATCCTAAGGTTTATCCATGCAATGTGTGGCTCTTGTAATTAGTTTCTTTACTTTATAGACTTGTCTCATGTAATCAATAGTATCATGAGAAGAAAACATAATTCTATATTCTTGCTTTGGCATATAGCACCTCCTTATCATCTTCATGATATCTGTTGGTGGTAAGAAAGTGACATTTTATTAAAGGTGTAAAATTGCCCAAATTCCTCAGTATTATTAGTTTATTCTGAAGGCAATTTTTCTGAAGCAATTATTTCTCTTTATTAAGAAAGTACCAGTCTGGAGGCATATTTAAACTCACCAGGAGTTCATAAATAAGAAAAACATATAATTTTATTACATTCTTTGATATACTCTCCTCTGACTGTCTCATAGACTTGGAGTCACTTAAAACATTCATCATGATTTTTCTTCCCTCTTGAATATTGCTTTGTTATTCTAGAGCATCAGTAAATGTAGGTAGCACCATTTGCTTGTATGTATATTTAAATATCTCAACTTAAATAAAAATTTGATTTCTGACCTCAAAAACAACAAGATAGGTAATGGAATCTTATGGTATTTATTTTTGGAAGAACAGTGATAACAGAGGAAGAGCTGAGATTTTCTACTACAGGCTGGCCCCAAAATTTCAGTTTTCTTACTCCTTTTTCTAAGAATTATGTCATTACGAAATACTACAAATAGAAGCATAATATATCCTTATGCTCTAAATTGGGACCATGTCATCTTGAGATCTTTGAAATTCATGTAATCCTCTCTGAGCAAATGAGTAAACAACACAGAGAAAGCGTATATGAGCAAGTCTTGACACCCACCTTCGCACCTTCAACAAAAAAATGGCTTTTTTTTTCTGTCTGAAACAATTTTCAAGATACAGTTCAAATGACATTAAAAAGGAAAGTTACTGTTTATTCTTTTTCAAGCATTTGTGGTATCCTTAATTACATGGAGTTTCATTTTCTTTGTTTTAGGAAATTATGTCTGATATTGTTTAATTCTGAAACTTAAATGATAGAGACTAGTTAGCAACACCAGTACAATGTTTTAAAGAAAGCTTCGATCACTGTTCATCCCATTTGGCCATGAAAGAAAATAGAAATCATAAAAATAGTCTGTAGTATATTCTATTATAGAGACAGAGCATAAAACAGCATGGGATTTAGGTCTCTAATGAGCTTTATATATGATTCTCTAACTTCAAACCTGGTGTGTGAAGAATCACTAACATCTAATTGCTGAAAGAATCTGCTACATGTTATATCAATTTATTCAAAACAGGAGAGACCTAATAGGAGAGACCTATGAAATTGTGATATAGGTCTAGTAATAAGATGAGGGAAGGTCTAGTAATAAACTATACACAACACACACACACGTGTTTCAGAATCATCTAATATTTACAGGACAATAAATTCACGTATGCCAAGAGTAAGAATTATAATGTTTTCAGGTTTGACTGCCTTTATGGACAACCTCTGGCACAGAGCCTGACACAGAAGTACAAGCGCTAATATGCAACACACGGCCATTAAATAATTGAGTAGGCTATTGCTATACAGAAACAACAGATTTTCCCCATAGCGTACTTATATTAGTGCAACTTCATTAAAGAATATTTTTAGAGTTATCTTATATTTTGGAGTCCTTCAGTCAGGGTGAAAGTCCCTTCAGAGCTCTAAAATTACCTGCAACAACCATAGTGGATGGGAACTACAATCCTGGAAGTTAAATATTCAGCTGCAAATTGGCTTGGGAGCATCAAGGAGTTTGGGACTTGTATAGAAACCATGATTAAAATGTGACTTCATTTATACATCACCACAACATAACCCTATTATTACAGTGTGTTCTAACACATGTTCTTGAGAAATGCAGCCGGTTACGTTTTACAGGAAAGCTGAACCCTTAAATTAAGATCAATGCATGTTAGGGTGAGCACTGCTGTTTTGAAATGTGAGGCACAGTAAGAGGCATGTCAGCCATTGAATGTGGTTAAGGCATGGATGGGAGTGGTCAAATAGATACGGCCCAAACATTCTGTTGTGCCATTTTTTTTTTCTAAAAAACACTCTACTTACTGAAAAGTAAGAACTCTACCTTTTCTTTATATAATGTCCAACAATTTGGAAAGGTTTTATGGCAGAATTGAAGAATAATAACTGGAAAAGATGGATAAATAAGCTTAGTCAGGAAGCTAGGAGGGAAAAAAAAAGCTCGAAGGGAGATGTTATAGACATCACAGGAAGGTATCATCAAGAAGTAAGTCCCAGGCAATAAAGTCAAGAGCTGCAGATATAAAGATCAAGTAAAGTGTTATGGCTTGCTAGTCACCAGATCATTTTTGACTTTTGAAAAAGAATTTCAATACTGAGTTGAGAGTGAAAATATATTTTTAATTTTTTTAAAGGGTGAAATGGATTGGCTGGGGGGGCAGGGAGGGGAGAGATAATCCACAGATTAATGATACCAGAGGAGAAATAACTGAGAGAGTATCATCTCATAGGAGGCAAAAATGGTAAGATCAATATTGCTAATAGAGAGGCTGATCTTGGAGAGGGGTTGCTTCTTCCCCTGAGATGGCCTAAGTAAATATTTAGGTAAGTTTGTAAGAAAATTTGAGGGGCTTCACAAGCTCATGATTTATATTCTCCTGATTAAAAACAAACAAACATGTCATCTACTGAGAATGAGGAACCAACCTGGAACACATATCTTGGAGGAAAAAATGAAAGATAACTCTTCATTTTATGGATAAGGAAACTGAAGCTCTCAACATCACAAACCTAGTAGGTAGTAGAACAAGATTCTGCTCCAAGTTAGACTACAAAACATTTTCTTTTTATACAATCTTTAAGTTTGAACAGTTTTTAGGATGACACAGGGTGGAGGTTGATAAGAGGCATGGCAAAAGGTAAAGGAAAACAATAGGATTCAGGGTCTAGGCAACAGCAGATGAAATAATTGCTCATGGGGTTCTGTTGTGAAGGTTAAGAAGTAAATCCAAAATGGGAAAATATGAACTACATGAGTGTTAAGGATTTCTGATGAAAAATTTTTTTGATAAAGAACAGACTAAGGGGTGATGGCGAATTGGAAAGCTAAGGTATTTCAGGCAGAGATGGGAATTTCAGAAAATTCTAAGAGGTATTAGCTAGTAACTAAAGTTCGTGGTATGGTCAAGTGACTTGAATCTCATCACAAGAGTACAAGAAATCAAAGACTGTGAAGTTAATTAATCAGGTGGACCATGTTGAGATTTGCTCAGGAATAAAGGTAATAAGTAGTGGAGAGAAGATAACTGAACTAGGTACTCAGCCTTCAAAAAAACAGGAATGATGACTTAGAGTTTGTTGATTAAAGTGGAAATAAGTTGATATCAATGAAGCTTTGCTTCAAATCAGGGTGAACTGCTCTAGGCTACTTTGAGACAAATGGTCTGGGATAGGATAAAGTAGAACAAAATATAGTAAATTTATCTTTATAACCTGAAGCAGAGAAAAGAAAAATGAACAGTCTCCACTTGTGAAAACTACAAGTGTGGCATTATTATGAAAAAACACCAAGTTTCAATTAAGCAAAGCAATAAATGAAGTGCTCTCAAGGGAGAAAAAAATATATTCAGAGGTTTCTTGACCACAAATTAGAAAATTGAAGGAGGCATTATAACAGAAAAAAATTATGGGACCAGGATGAGGTGAAGGGAAAAGATAGGATAGGAAGCTGAATGGAATGTATTTGAAAGTGTGAGTAGAGAAGAACATGGCAGGCCTAAACAGATGTGTGATAATTTAAGGAAGAAAAATGTATCTAAGGAGGTCAAGGAACGTGATTTCAAAAATATGTCAATGAGGGATTAATAAAGAGCATTTTGTGATATGCTTAAAGGGAAGGCTCATTGTGCTTTATACAAAGTCGAAGGTGTGATAGAAACACTTCAGTATTGAGAACCCTGTCTTTAGAAAGAGAACATTCTTCTAAAGAGAACTTTTTCTACCATAGCCACACAAAAGCCTTCAAAGCTTTTTACCATGTTTACATCATTCTGGCCTTTAAGATATAAATCAGAGAATTGTAGAAACCTGTTCACATATTGTTAGAATAAGATTTATTGTGGGAAGAAATGGAAATTAGTAGAATTTGAACATTTAGAATAACTATCCAGTGTTAAAAACAAGGCAACAGACCTAAAATGGAGTTGTTTATGCTAAGCCCCATATCAATCACCAGACTGAGACTTAATTACAGTTTCAGCTCTCCCCAAAATGAAATCTTAAACCAATCAATCAGGAATTGCCTAACTGGCACTAGTTAGGTAATCTGACTGACTGAACACTGCCATCCCTTGATGGAAAGTGACCTTGCCATATCCATTTTGCTTTTTTGTCTAGTATAACTTCCTTGTTCCCACTTCCTTCTGCCTATAAAAAAAGCCTTGGAGCTCCTCTCTATTTTCAAGACAAGATGCTGCCTGACTCATGAATCACTGAATAAAGCCAATAAGATCTTTAAAATTTACTCAGTTGAATTTTGTTTTTAACACCAGTAAAAGCATTTTCTAAAAAAAAAAAAAAAAATGGAACTGGTTGACATAGCCAGATTATAATCAGAAGACAATGTGTCACATCGAAACAAGCAGAAGAAAAAAGGACATGAGAGACTTGGGAGTGTATTTATATGAAACAACAATACTATTTTGTCTACACAATAAAAAAAAACATGTTGGGAGGAAAGGCATTATTTTATTTACATGACTCAGAGTTTAGTCCATATTCCCTGAAGATTCTTTGAATTCAAAGAGATTTCATCTCTTTTCCCTGTAGAACGCTACTTGCAATCACATATCACAGAAGCCTTTTCTGCTTTTAGCTCTTTACTAAGAGAAAGTCACAGTACTAAAATGTTTTTAATGTATTAAGCTAATTAGAGTCAGTCAAGTTTGATGTAGAGTTTCTTTAATTTCAGGGACTTATTCCCTCACACCATCATAGTATATGTGGTTTCCAATGCACGTGAAGGATGACAGAGCATGCTTTAACAAAGAACAAGTCATTACAAGTGCAGTTAACTCTGAGTTGTTTGCCTTGTGATCATAAATATGAAGTTTACTGTCTACATGACTGTTTAGGCAAGTTACAAGCTTTACTCCCATAAGCCATTTTTAAAGATTTTTTTTTACCTAACTCTTAACCCTTTCTTTACGGCAGCATTAAGATGTCACAGGTTAAATTCTCTTACAGGGTAATGATTTTAAGATGATAAGAATTTTGTCCCTGCCAACTTTTAAATCCTGTCTCCCACTGATTCCCGACAGAAACCCTCCTCTCTAGGCATACCAACGAGAAGTGGTTGGAGAGAGGTGAAGAGCAATAGAAGAAGGCTTTCTCCTTCCTTATCATCTCTATTTAGCTGAACTTGAGAATTTAAGGTTTTGAATCTGAAAAGAGTCTTTGCAATAGACTATGGGGTATAACACACTAGAAAAGACTGCTTAGTGTGTGCGGGGGTGTGAGAATTCACGCCAATAAATGTGTTTTTCTGCACTACATTGAGCCATTTGGGTGCACTGTGTAATCTAAGTCACAGCAGATGGTGGGAGTTGAGTAATCGGCATCTAATGCCAGTATGTCTTCTGAGTGTGTTTACCCTTTTCCCCAATGTTCTAATCATTTCCTTCCAAAAACTGGAAACTCATTGAAGCAACAATCAAACCATGCTTTGGTTGATTTTAACCCAAATATATTCAATGTATAAATGATACAATGCACAAAATTTAATATAACACACCTATTAAATTTCAAATTCCCTTGGTGATTGGAATTTTCATTTAAGGATCTTTGGACTCTTTCTCTCCCTCTCTCTCTGAAATATATATTGCATATACATATACATAACATATATATTGCACATATATACATGTACTATAGATATCAATTATATAGTATATGTAGTTATATTATATGCTATATATATCTATATATGATATATACATATCATACATATATACATATGTATATATACATATGTGTGTGTGTGTGTCTGTGTGATACACACACTTATACTATATCGGGTAATCTTTCTCTGAGGAAATGTTTAAATATATCTGTTCTTGGTGATATTTTGAAAAAGATTATACCAAACTACTATCACTCAACGGAAAAGTCTCTTACTAGAAGCTCTATACCCACTATCTGACCATAGCCACAGTTTCAGTAATGCACAGGAAACACAGAGTAAAGGTCTTTTAAAGATACCTGACAAATACAGTTGTCCTGATGACCGGCTTCTCACATTTTTCCTAGGTATGTGTTTATAGAATTTCTTTTTATTCTCAGTTGTAGGAATAAATTTATGGATGCTTTATTAAGGCTACTTAGACTTTTAGAATAGAATGCATAAGACTGCCACTTTAGAAAAAAACAGACATTGAAGAGAGTGAAGAGCTAGTTTTATATGACAGAGTAATAAAGATGTCATCTTTCCCTGCAATCCCATTTTTGAATTTAATTTTTCACAAGAAGGGAAAATTAACATATTGCAAAATACATAAAATATAGTAATTGGGCATCAGTCAACTTATTGTTTTTAATGGAAATACCGTGAAAAATCATAATTTTAATCAATTTTGGTGAACTAAGTTTATTTACTCAGTTCTTAACACTACGGTAGATTATATAGAAGGAATACTCACGCAGTATGGATTTTCTTCTGTTTAAAATTCTTAAGGTTGCATTTCTTATGTCTTGTTTTAATTTTGCTAGTCACTTCATTGGTAGTGTTGCTTTACGTTTCAACTGTTAGATTATGTTTGGATGGCAACTTCTAATCAGGCAAAATGGCAGTCATTCCTTGAAGACTGCTGTTAGCAGGTGAATTTGATCCTGAATATCTTACCAAGTGACAGTTCCCTAAGTCACTTAATAGGGAAAGGAAAGCAATCCTGATATAAAGAATTTAAGTAAGTGCTGGTATTCAAGTTAAAATTCATATTTGCTCTTCAAACTCACTATGTCTAAAATTGAACTCATAATCTTCTCCTACAAACTTCTGCTTGCTCTTGTCATTCTCTATCTCTTGTTAAAAGTAGGCGCATCCTTTCTGTCACTCAGACTTGAAACCTCAGTTATCATCTTCTAGCAGCCACATTCCTCAGTCCTTTGGACGGTACTCTTACAATGTGTCTCCTACCATTATCTCACTCTTTTTTTCATTTCTCATTTACACATTTCTTCCTTCTGGACTGTTGAAATATCTTTCTATTAGCTTTTGCAGCCTACATTCCATTCCATAAGCCATACTGACATCAGAGTAATTCCTAAAGTTATAAATTTGAATAAGCTACTCCTCTAATTACAAACCATATGTAGCTCACCTCTGCCCAGAGGGAAAAAAAATAGAATGAATATACTTGTCCATCATTCAAGGTACACCATAATCATTTCCAGTCTGCCTTCCAAAATATTTTCCATGAATCCTTCCTCCAAAATGTCCCTATATTTTAGCTGAGTTGGCCTTCTGGGTGTTCTTAGAAAATACTCTGTACGTCAAGTTTAATCAGAATGCCTTTCTCATCACCCAAATAGAATCCATTTCTAAATCCCTGTTCTAATGCTGTCTCTTACATGAAGCCTTTAGTAAACTCACACCCATCCAACAACCAACCAAGCACTCCTGCCTGGCGTCCCCAACATCCAAATATTGTAAAGATGGTGAGACTACCAAATATAAATAACATTGTGATGCCTATCCTCAAGAAGTGAAATGTCTACTGGGGAAAAAATATAAAAATGAAGAGTAACATCAATATAATAAGAAATTTAAACTCTTACCTATGTTAGAGGTATTGACAAAGTAATATGGAAACAGAGAAGTATCTTTTTAGAGACAAAAATTTTTTTATAAAGCCAGTGTAATTTGAGCTATTTCTACAAGTAGAACACAGGAAAGGGATTCCACAAGGAGGAAACAGCATCCAAAAGCAGTAATCTATTTAACAAATACTGTGAATCTGCTATATGTAAGACATTACTAATTACTGGGGATAATATAGGAGGAGAAACAGAGAAGAGCAGGAAGAACTAACAGACATGGTTTAGTAGAACAAAAAGATAATGGTAACTCTTTAGTCATATGAGGGTATAAAAGTGGAAAAGTCTATTAAGACTTTTGTGCTTCTTGATTGGAAGAAACGATAAACTCATTAATCAAATTAGAGAATACCAGAGAAGGAATATGTTTAGGTCATTTTTCAAGCTATTAAGTTTTAATTATATGCAAGATGTTTACAACATTGAATGGAAAAGTGAGTCCATAGGCCTCATCATTTAAATATTCTAAGGCATGGGGATTTTTTTTTTTTTAAGGTAAGATATACATTAAGACTACAGGAAGTGCCTTAGAAACTAAGAGAAAAGATTGTCTAAAGATACAGGGAGTGGTCAACAGCTTTAGATAATGAAGAACAGTCATGTAAATGATCAGATTTAACTATGAAGAGGCCCTTTTATTTTGGTCTTTGAGAGCACAGATGTAAAAAATGATGACAGTCAGATTGTCACAGTTTGACTTGTGAATGAGAAATGAGAAACTAAGGTGGTAAGCAGAGATTTCTAGCTCAAAAAGCTTTAGAACTAAAAGGAAAGTAAAATATAGATATGTTCAGGAAGAGGTTATTTTTGATGAGGAGGAACCATGAGTAAAGTGGTAAGTTGAAGAAAACACAGTAGTGGAAAAAAAAGGTGGAGATTAAAGTTGAGGGAGAGAATGAAGAAATGATGGATCTGACTCTGGAGAGTTAGGAGGGACTGGAATGAAGAGTCTTGGTGGACAGAGTGGTCTAGGATAGTAGACAAATAAGGATGAATGGCACTTCAGTTAAGTTTAAAGGTAGGAATGAGAAAAGTTGGGGGAGCTCAATGGCTACAATTTTATGTGTGGGCATGAATGATTCCCGTGTTATGGCTTTTTGTATTTCTTTCGAAGCAGGCATCACATTTTACTGTGAGTCATAGCTATTTCCATTTGTATTTTAACTTCCCCATACAACTATAAGTTGCTTAAGATCAGGTACCACATTTAGTTTTCTTGTGTTTCCTCTAAGCACTTAGGGCAGCCAGTGCAATTTGGGGGAAACTGATATAATGTATTTTTGTAGCTATCTCATTAAATAACAACTAAACATATATTTGTTACATAATCCTTTACTGAGTAGCCACAGTGAAGAGGAAATCATGGGCATAACACTACGCTATGGGGCTGGAGAAGGGGGGAGATTGTCAGGACTCTGCATTCAGGAAAAAAAAAATAATAAAAGTGAAAATGGGGTATCAAGTGGATCTATCCATACAGTATAACCAGTGAAAGTTATGTTCATATATTTGATTATCTTTCGATACTTTTCCTCTATAAAAGATTATATTACTGTTCAAGGTAGTAGTTGCCACTCCCTAAGGAAGGACTGTTCAGACTTTGCCATAAGACTTGCTTCGGCCCTTCCATGAGAGAGAAGTAAACATCCATGTTCTAAGGAACTCAGAAATGGTTGTATAACTTGCTTTGGCCAATAAAGTGTGGAAGTGACATGTTTTGCAGATTTTCTCTTTTCCTCCTCTGCCATGAGACTGACAATATCCCAGATCAGTGGCTACTCTTCACCCTGTCTGGTGCTGAAGATGACATGAAGCAGAACCTCTGCCATGGACATTTATGAGACTCTGAAATAAAACTCTGTTGCAGTAAGTTGCTGAAATTTTGGGATTGTTTGTTACCATGGGAAACAATCCTGATATATTTTCCTTCCCAGACCTTCTTCTTGAGAAATCATCTGAGATACCTGGAATTGTGAAGATAAAGGGCCTGTTGCGTGGTACACATTCAATCTAGCTGCAGAGAAGAACAAAGTAATTTAAGAATAATATAATTATCTCTAAGTAGAATATAATTTGAAGTAGATTTGTCAGAGCTATAGGTGGGGATTGAAAGCAGGTGAGATAAATAAGTCAAAGCCTCAGAAAAAGTCTATCTGGAATTGAGTTTTAAAATACGAAGGGGAGAAATTAAAGAATGAGGACATTTTCTCAAACATGTATAATTTCATGTTCAGAATTTTAAGAGCCTTCTAAATTTTCTAATTTTGAAAGTCTAATATTTTCTAAAATAATCTTTCAAATTAGTTCTCTATTTAAACAAAACAAAACAAAAAAACAGATTAGATTAAGGAGTGATGCAATAGTTGGACTAGCAATTCACATTCAGTATGACTCCATAATAATAAACTTAGTAACAGAGACAAAAACATAAATTAGTGTGTGTATGTGTAGGCATGTCTGTGTGTTATGTGGGTGTGGGGGTATGTAGTCTAATAATTCTACTTTACTTGATATCAATATTTCTAAATGATACCATTATTGGTGTCCCGATCACTTAAAGAACAATATTAAGGTTACAGTAGGAAAAAAAAAAAAGAAATACAAATCAGAGATTAAGGGTTTTAATTTACTGATCAATACTGAATTGTCTACAGCTTCTGATTAGTATGAGGCAAAAGACAACTTTAAATTCCCAAAACTGTATTATACTGAAGTGGTTTCATTTAGTTTGAAAAATTATGGCCCAAGTAGCCTACTTTAAGTATATAACTTCATAGTGATGAACTTTTAGGATAAATGAATTTGTATCTACTTCAAAATATCTTGTAAACGGCAACAGAAATTTTGCTTAACAATATGATAAAATGGTTATAGAATTTTGCTTCTGTGAAAATGTTAGAGCTTCCAAAATTTGTTGTAAATTATCTTAGAACTTGTTTATAAAGTAGAAGTTCGTGGAAAGTTATAGAATACCTAGGCTTTTCAATTTGTTTACTATCTTTAAAAATGGCATGTCAATACCCCAGAGTGAGTTTATTTTTAGTGACTTTTTCTGTCTGTAGCTGTTTAAGAGTTAAACAAACAAGCTTGAATGCCTAAAATATTTGTTTCCCTCGTCCAAAAGAATATAATTTAAATCTATTAAACTATTAAGTCATATTGATTTTTAACAATTCATAATTCATGTGTTATTTGATAGGTAGAGCCATTAAGGTGAATTTACTGATGACCCTCCTCCATATAAATCACACATCATCTCATCTCACCATAAATATGCTTTGTGCCCTATTCGGAGAAACGACACAAGTGATTTTTGGCTGGGGGAAGGTAACAGGGTAAAACTTGCATATCAAGTTCTGTTCAAGAAGTTAACTCAAGGAAAATTTCCTGCTTATTTTTAGAGTACAGCCTGAGACCGATCTTCATTTTGACAGTGCTCATTAGCAAGCCAATTGTAGGCTAAATACTCTCCCTCAGAGGGACTTCGAACAAGTCAGAGCTTATTAGCACGGAGTCCTCGGTGGCTAAACAAGTCTCCTGCAGATTATGCAGACCAAACCTTTTTTTAATTTAAGTATGGTTTTAATGATTTCTCACAAAAATTTTCTCAATTAGAGTAAATTGACACTACATTTTGCTTAATACATTTAATTAATTCTTTAATGATATATAGGCATTGGGATACATTCTGTTGCTCTGACCACTTATTTCTCTGGAAAATTATCTTGAATTTAATTTAGGCCTATGATCCTCTGATATTTTCTCTATTAAAAATGTAAATAGAACCCTGGAGCGAATAATTTGATAAGTTAATAGTTCATCCGCAATTGATGTAGAAATACAGGATAGGCATGGCCATGAGAATTAAATGCTCTTTGAAAGGCCAAAGTGTTAGATTTTTTTTGGTTGTTCAAAATATTCTCTCTGTGCTCTAAAATTGTATTAACTCTTTAGTATCACTGAAATTCCTTTTTGTTGTTTTGTCAAACAAAATAATGACTCCTCAAATGCCCAGTATAATTTTAGGAGAGTAGTTTATTTGCCACACACAGGAAACAAAGTCTGGATTTGAGAAGACGTAAGTTTAAACCATGACCTGTCACTCACTAGCTTTATGAACTTAGAAAATTAACTTCTCTTAGATTATTTTATTAATATAAAATGAGGATAGAAATGGTATTTCACAGAGTTGTTGTAGGGGATTATAAAATTTGATAAATGTGAAACATTTAGAGCAGTCCCTGATACATAGTAAGCTCTCGATAAAGATAAGCCTATATTACTATTACTATTTGTTGTTGTCTATAAAACAGGAATAATAAATATTTCACAGGTGGTCCCTATCAGATGCTTTAGTAAGCATTTAACAATTGATCCTTCCTTTCCCCTATACCTCTGTGAGGTTGTGAAAAGCATTAGCAATTTCTATACAAAGAACAAGAGCAGCAAATTATTCAGTGAGTTCCTTGTTATAAGGTCATAGATTCTTAACTAGTAGGCAAAAATTATTGTAGTAGTATGAAATAACAATGTGTATTGCAAGGGAAAACGGAAAATATCCAACAAAGAGTCAACTGATTACCCTAACAAATTAGAAGTACATCCTTCCTCCTGTTATCTCTTTCCCAACTCGCATCATTATTAGAGTCTCTGTAGACTCTCCAATATGAAATAAAGCCACCAGAGCTCAGAAGACCACACAACCAGAGCTCATACATCTGGAGCCATAGCTAAGCAAGACCCTCTGCTCACAGGGGTGGTATGAGCATCAGTGATTAACAGTGACTAGGTCTGTGGTTTCAGAGTAGGTCCTACAGGTTCTTTTTTTGGGCAATATGATAGACCAAATGTCCAGAGAACCTCTCCCAGTACAAAACACATAACAATACCATACGGACTATTTTAAAACAATTTTCAAATACATTGCTTGACTTGCAGGGAAGAGTAGGCTAAAGTTTAGAAAAAATATTGGTAAGCAAAAACTCTGAAATATAGAAGATTGCTAAACCTTGAGTTTGCTCTAGGGATCTAGCTGCTCATTTCTGGTGACCTCGTAGAACTTGTTCTTTAATAGGACAAGTGACCTTGGTCAAAAAACAAAAAACAAAAACAAACAAAAACCAAATTTGGCCCAAACAAGGCAAGCTGTCAAGTCAGAGACTCATTTAAACCAAGGTGCCCAAATGGTGACACCAAGACCATCATATATGAAAGCCAACGTTGTGTACTGCACAACCCTAGGAAATGTTCCTTTCATGGACCACAGTGTGAATGTGGCCCACTGAAGCTGTAGATGGCAGTTCTGGGAAATACCAACACTTAGGGAATTAGAGAAAAACCTGCCCTTCGAAAAGATACATCAAGGACATGTGTGTGTTCTAGTCGTGCCTCTGCATAAAGAAGCAAAGATTTCTCTTTTTAAATCCCCTGAAAACTCCTAATTATAAACTCACATGCCTAAGAGTTCAGGCCTCAAATTCACATCAACCATGTCACCTGAAAACTCTTGAATTCAATTATTTGAAGTTTTCTTGGGAAAGTAGCATCTCTAGGCAATGGTCAAAAGCACTAAATCCTCCCTAAAAGAGTTTTTAAATCCAATCCTCGAAGAATTCTGATGGGACAAAAGTCACCCTAATCACAGAATAAATTGGGTAAAGAGTCACATGAGGAAGAAACAATCAGACCCATAAAGTTCGAAGACAATGATATTGTCAAAGAGAATATAAAATAAGCATATTGAATACATTTAAGAAAATAAAAGACAGCACATAAAAACAATAAAAAAACAAGAGACCATACAATAGCTATATTTAAAAAAGAGTCAAACAGAATTTCCATAAATGAAAAAAGTGAATGGATGAAATTAGAAACTCAGTAGATGAGTAAAGAACAGATTAGATACAGGTGAAGGGATACTGAATAAACTTGTAGATAGATCAAAAGAAATCAAACAGAGGTGATAAGAAAAGATGAATACAGTGAAGGTATAACATATTTCTCATTCACATTCCAGAAGGAAATAATAGAGATGGGAAAGATACAGTATTCCAAAACAAAATCATAATTTTCCAGAACTAATGAAAAGCATTGATCCTAAGAATAATGGATTGAAAATGCTATCCTCATAACAGCAGTGGGAACCAGAATAGACAGAATTATCTTCAAATTGCTGAAAGAAAACACTTGATCTACAAATCTATTCTAACAAAACTTTCAAGACTCTAGGCAAAATGAAGGCATTAAAGACGAACACTGGAAGTATTTCAGGTGAACAGAGCACCAATTACATATCCAAAATGAAATGGCCACATAAAGAAGGTATGAGATGGAAGAAGAAAACTTGAACTAAAGAGAAACTAATCATGTTGATAATACTAAATCATTAAAACTTTAACATTTAGTGTTAAAAAACTCAATACAGAATTAAAATACCACCTTATAAAATTTAGTTGAGAGAGGACCCAGTGGCTTGAGTTAAATTGTTTAAAGGCCTTTTCATTGTTCTGTAAGGAGTTAATAATTTACCTCTATGGTAAATATTTACATTAAAATTTCTAGAGTAAACACTAAAATAATAGACATAAAGTACATAACCTCTGAGTTAAGGGAGAAGAAAATATGAATGAGGCAGGGGTTTTAGTACATCCGAAAAAAGAATAACTTAAAAATGTATTTGAAAACATTAAAAAATTTTATAACTGCTCTGTTCTCTAATACGCACTAAATGCCTTTTATAGAAAAGTTTGATAAATTATGGGAGCCTAGATATTTCCATACTTTCTTCACTTTATGTTTTGGGTACACATCCATGCATGCAATTTTACTTATGGACCAGTTTTTCTCCATTATTTTTTACTCTGTTCAAAAGGATAGAGAAACATGTTTACTGGCTGTGTTTACTCCAGGGGGAAAATGTGAATCTTCTCTGAAAAACGAGAACAACAAGAATCACATCAATGGAAATGACTATTTTCTCCACTGTATATTTTCAGATGTATATTTCTCACTAACCTAATTCAATCATAGCTAAGAGACATGTTGTCATGCTTAAAACATAAATATAATAGAACCAGATTAGAAATTGGTGGCTTTGCTATATTTTACATGATAATAACTGCAATTACAGCTTATCACTAATCGTATAAATAACATGTTGATCTTCACATGGCTAAAGGGCAATTGAGATTCAGGAGAAGTTTAAATATCTTAGAATTCTAAGTGAGGTGTCTTTATGGAATTGCATCTTTCATTCCTGGATGATTTATCTGCCTATAAGCACTTGATCCTTGACTGACTGGATATTTTGTTATCTATGAAATGCAGTGCTTAATTTGCAAAGGTAGTATCTGATCTTTAGACATCTCTTTTGAAGAAAAGAATGGGTTTATTAAGACCTCTATCAAGGACTGCTCACGTCCCTTGCAGATAGGTCTGGGTACTGAAACATTTTACAATTTAAACACCAAATTGTAGGTTCGAAAATGTGACTTTTTAAAATCCTTGATGATCTTTTGTGCGTGATAGTCAGACTTAGGAAATTTATTATACTTATCTTTCTATGTTCAGTGTTATCACATGACTTAAAAAATGAAATCAGCGTTGATTTTTTTCCCACAACAATTTCATATATAATTAGTGGTAAATTTAAGAAATGTTGAGTTAATCAGCTTGATTTTTAGCCTTTCAGCAAAGATACCTCCCTCTTTTTTGTCCGTAGTGTTCTAGGGCTTAGTATGAATTTTATGTAATAAGGAAACATTGATGGTTGGATCAGATCAATACTTAGATTAAGCTCCATTTGTAACAAGATGATGTAAAAGAATTCTATAGGATTTCTCAAATGAAGAACGAAGAAGTACTGATGTTTGTACAATGTGAATGAATCTGGAGGACATTATGCTAAGTGAAACAAACCAGACCAAAAAATAAAGGACAAATATTATATGGTACCCTTTATATGAGAAATCTAAAATAGTCAAAGTCGTAAAAACAGAGAGTAGAATGATGGTTGCTAGGGGTTAGGGGGAGGGGAAAATGAGGAAATATTGGTAAAAGTTTACTTTTGAAAGGTAAGTCCTAGAGATCTACTGTATTACATAGTGCCTGTAGTTTATAATATTGCACTGTATATTTAAAATTTTATTAAGAAGGTAAATCTTATGTTAAGCATTCTAATAGTAACAATGAGGAACAGGAAGAGGGAGAGGAGAAGCAGCAGTAATAGTACAAAAGGTGAGAGGAGACTTTTGGAACTAATGGATATATTTATGGCATAGAGTTTGGTGATGGTTTCACGGGTATATACTTATCTCCAAACTCATCAAGTTGTATACAGAAAATACTTATAGCTTCTTGTATGTCAATCATAAGAAATAAAAAACCAGGAAAGATAGAAATAGAAAGGGCAATGACTTATATAAAACACATTAAAAAATTTGAGAGAAAAAAAAACAGAAATGGAGGATCCTAACATCTCCATTTAGATCTAGAATCATAGAGAGTTATTACCATAAGGATGATGACAGAGTAACTATTTGTCATGTTTAAATGTTCCCTGCAAAAATTATGAGAAAATAATTGAAAGCATATTCAATCTGAAATAAAATGTATGTTAAGTTAAAAAATTATCTTGAAGGTGGCATAAAATTTAGGGGAGTGAAAAAGTTTACATAGCCAGCAGGAAAAGGACAAAAATTTAAACAAAAAGAGAGAAGCAAAGTACATGGACTTAGCAGGATTTGAAAAGTATACTTTAAAATGTCAAACAATCTAAAAAAAATAAAAACTTAAGAGAACACTAAAATTCTATAAGCGATATACAAAGAAGAGAAAAGAAAAAAGTATGAGGCAGGACTAAGTGACAAATATGCACGCGCGCGCACACACACACACACACACACACAGAATCGGGAAAAAAAAGCATTAATTTTCTTGTGTGACAAATGTTACAACTCTGAGGTCTGAGTATCAAGGCAGGATTTAAAGGCTGGAGATTCGAAATAAAAACAAAATGTCTTTAAGGAGAGTGCTATAAAAGCATTTGTCAATTCTCAAGTCTATTACTTAATCAACGGAACTAAAATGTGATTTTTTTCCCTTCAGATATAGGATGATAAAATACTGTCTCTCAAATATGTCAAATCATTAAAATTAAAACTTTGAAAATGGTAATATCTCTGGAGATCCAATTAAGAATATCTAGAATACCTGATTAACAAAAATACAACCCATATGCCATTTAAAAAATATGTATCATTTTTTTCCTGATGTAAACATAATATGTTAATTTTAGATAGACAACTAAAAAATACACAAATAAAATTATCTCCTATGTCACTACCAATATTTCAGTGTTCTATATATGTACATAAATAATACTATATATGTATGCAGAAATATAACATGAAGGTATATAATTTGATAGATAACTAATATATAGACATAATTTGATAGAATTGCTAAAGCTAAAAAGACTGACAAGATTAAATGTTATCAACTGAAACTTTTATACACTGCTGGTGAGAATATAAAATGATATAAACAATTTGGAAAAAGATCTGGCAGTTTCTTATAAAACTAAACATATACCTACACTATGGCCCAGCGATTCCACTTCTATGCATTCACCCCAATAAAATAAAAATATATGCTTACAGAAAGTGTTGAAGAATGTTCATAACACCTTTCTTCACTGTGGCCAAAAGTTAGAAACAGCCCAGGCATCCATCAATAGCAGAATGATCAACAGGCCATAATATACAATGGACTCAGCAACAAAAAAGAAGTAAACTACCAATACATACGACAGAATGAATTAATTTCAAAAACATTACAGTGAGTGAAGGACTTACATAAAAGGTTACACACTGTATGATGCCATTTCTATGAAATTCTGTATGAGGCAAAACGAATCTATGGATTTTCTACATATATGATCATGTCTACTGCAAATTATTTACTTTTTCCTTTCTGATTCTTTCACATTTTGTTTATTTTTCTTGTCAAGAAATGGTAAGAGAACCTAGAGATTCTGGGCATTTGGCTGTTTGTCCTCAGGTCTGATCTACAGGGAGCCTGTTCCCGTGTAGGTAGCAGACGCAGAGCAAAGTACTAAGGGGTTTGGAGGCAGGTGAGAAAGAGTCTGAACACATGTGTAAGATCTGTCTGACACAATGTTGATATTCCCCTAACTGATTTATATATGATAGCAACTTAATCAGCACATCAGCATAGTTTTGTGTTTGGGTATATGTGGGTTTACGTACATATAAATATGCCATTTTAAAACGTATGTGGAAAAGCAAAGGATCAAGACTAGCCATGTTAATATCGAAGAATAAAAATGAAGTGGGAGGACTTCAGATATCAACACTTATTAGGCTACAATAATTAAAATAGTGTTTAATTAGTGCAGGATAAACAAACAGATCATATGGATTATAAATTTTATTGTAAAGGTAAGATAATAAAGCTTCTGGAAGGTAACATAGAAAAATGTCTTCACAACCTTGGACTAAATATTTTTAAACAGAAAAAAAGTACTAAATATGAAGTACAAGATGGATAAATTAAAATAAATTAAAATTTAAACATTTATTTATCAAAAGACATTTAAGAGAACAAAAAATGAAACAGTAGAATAAAATACTGTAAAACATTTATCGATAAAAGGCTTTTATAGTCAGGATATATAAAGAACTCCTACAAATTAATAAGAAAAAGATTGATAATTCCAGTTATGTATTACTGTGTAATGAACTACTTCAGATCTTACAGGCTTAAAATAATAATCATTTTATGATACGTCTCATAACACTGTAGGTCAGGACTTTGAGCAGGGTGCTCTGGATGACTCTTCTGTCCCACGTGGCATCAGCTATGTCACCTGGTGGTATTTGCTGGCAGATGAGCTGGTGTGGAAGGTCCAAGACAGCTGCACTTACATTTTTGTCACCTTGTTAGAGATGGCTGGGAGGCTGGTCCCAGCTGGTGTGGAACACCTACGCCTGGCTTCTCCAGCATGGTATTCTTGTAGTAACTGGGCTTACTATGTGACCTGAAGTCTCCAAAAGTGAGCTTTTCAGAAAATAAAGAGGAAGCTTCATGGCCTTTTATGACTGAGTCCTGGTAATCATATAGCATTTTTTTTCCTACTTGTGCTCTTGGTCACAGCAGTCATAAGCCTTCCAAGATATATGGAGAACTTTGTCCCTGCTACTTGACTGAAGGACTGTCAAAGAATTTGTGTCCATGTTTTAAAACTGCCAGAGTCCACCCGCTAGTCACAAATCATTTTCATTACTTACACATGAAAGATGCCCTTATCCTTTTTAAAGACTCTTATTCCCTAAAGTCTCATCCAGTATGGCTGAGGGTCAATTCACAGTTTTATCTGAATCATGCCCGTGTGTGGTAGATGCAACTCAGGGCTAGTCTCTAGGGCACTATTCTTCTTCATCTGACACATTGTGAAACAGAAACAAGTTATCTGCACCCCCCTCCCCCACCCACCCAAACCGCCAGCAGCACAACCAGCAGATGATGGTGGAAATGGACACTCCTGCTCAGAAAAGTGGGAGACACGAGCTACATAGTGGTCGCTGGTCTACCGTGATGCTGGAATTCAGCCCACCATATATTGCTAGTTCCTTGCTTAGGTTCCCAGATCTGTTTCCCTGAGAATTCACAGCTCTTAGCTCTGCCCTCTCACGTCTTGATTCTAAGTCATCCTTTTTCCATAGAGAGTAGCTTATGTTTACAATTGGGTAGTTTTCTCAGCTTGTTCCCTGTCCATAAAAGTTTGAGGTTCAAATCCCTCTTTTCATTGTATATTGTGTGTATCCTCTCCAGTCCAAGCTATTAAATTTCCTTTGAGCTCCTTATATATAAACTTATAAGCTAATCTGTTAGATAAAAGATTTAATCAAAAATCTTTAAGATGAAACCTTTTCTACCCAGGGTTCATTATGACAATACCTTTAGGACAACACCTATAGAAGCACTATGGTCTAGCAGAGATGGTCTTAAAATATATTCTTACCATTCTTGGAGGCTTTCTTGTTTAAATGAGAAGGTATATGAGGGGCTAGCTTAAATATTGCTGAGGTCTTAACAAAGAACCTTAGTCACACTGGGATTCCCTGAAGGCAATCTTTCACTGGCCGTGCCTAGGATTTGATCTTTGCTTTGAAGCTATCTTTTATTTTAGAGGTAGTTTGCTGAAGGTAAAGACTATTCTGGGCTTTTACATTTCCTAAAATTTTACAAAAAAAAAAAAAAAAAAGAACAGTTCGTTCTTTAGTTTGTTCATCTACATCTGTCTAGTCACTCATTTTATTACAGGAGGTAAGAAGCCAGGCAGTGTGTTTAATGCCCTGCCCAGAAGGCGCCTCAGCTTGATCATTTAGTTTATTAGGCACATTTCTTTTTTCTTTTTTCTTTTTTCTTTCTTTTTTTGTCATCACAGGCAACAGTTTTGCCAAACTTTCCACAGTTACATAACCAGAATTCCCTTTCTTTCATCTCCAACAAGTTTTTTTATTTTCTTGTTTTCTTTTGAGCCTTCATCAATAGCCTCTTTGAGGATAATGGCCATTTCCAAAATCAATGCCACATGTTCTGGTTTTATTATCCCACTTTCAGGTAACAGATTCTGTTTCAGTTATCTACCGCTGCATGAAAAACTAACAGCACTTAATGGCTTAAAAGAACAACCATTGTATTAATAGTGACTTAATGAATCAGGAATTTAGGCTGGCCTAGGTTGGAAGATTCTTGTTCCAAGTGGTATCTATAGAGGTCATTCAATGGTTTCAGCCAGAGAATAAGGTAGTCTTGGGGGTCCAGCATAGTTCCACTTATACATCTGATGCCTTGTTGAGAGTGGCTGAAAGAGCGAGCTTAGCTGTCAACAGGAGTCCTTACACATGGCCTCCTTAGCACTGTTGTCTCAGAGTAGTTGGAATCACTTGTGATTCAGGACTCCAAAAGCAAGTTTTCCAGTGAATTAAATGGAAAATAAATGACCTTTTATGACCTGGCCTCAGAAGCCAGGTAGCATTACTTTTCCTCACTATTCTATTATTGAAAAAATTACAAGCCTGTACAGATTCAAGATGAGGAAACATAGACCCCATCTTCCAATAGGATTACCAAAGAATCTATGGCCATGACTTAAAGCTATTAAAAGACCCAGAAGAAAAAATAATCAAGAAGCTTAAGCCAGATTTCATTCATAAAAAAGAAGATAATAATATGATCAATAAACATTTAAAAATGTGCTCAAACTCATTAGTCATCAGATAAGTGAAAATTAAAAGCATAATGAAGCACTATTATGCAATCACTGGAATGGCTAAAATGTAAAAGACTGACAAGACCAAGTGTTTGAAAGCATATAGTAATTCTCATGCACTTCTGATGGGAGTACATTTGACACAACCATGTTATGTAATTGTTTGGCATCAATTATTAAAATTAAGCATATACATCCTATGACAAAATATTTTACACTTAATTATAAACCAATAGAAACGTATCACATGGATACTGAAAATTTATACATGAATGTTTATAGCGGCATTACTTGTAAGAGACTAAGCTGGAATTGACTCAAATATTAGTCAATAACACAATGTATAAATAATTTGTGATATATTCATAAAATGGAATCCTGTATAGCAATGCACTGAATTCACTATGACTAGTGAAAAAAAAAAAAGATGAACCTCTCAGATATAAGGCCAAACATAAGAAGCTGGGTACAGAATATATAGTATTTATGTGCAGTTCGATAACAGGTCAAACTAATGTATGATGTTATAGGAGGGCCATGGCTGTGGATGAGTCTGAAGTCACAATGGAGTTATCCTGGGAGAGGGCTCAAGCCAGCTCCCCCACCATGAGAGGAGCCGTCTACTGGAGAGGACACCGGAGTCCAGCAGGGAGGCCCGAGGACAGCACATCTGATAGAGGAACTTGGTGTTTGAAGATCTTTGGATCCTGAGGGAAGTTTGAAAATTCCTCTTCTTCCTGAACCCTAAAATGTTGAGGGGTCAGGATAACGGTTCACACTTGGGATGAGGGAAAAAAATGATTGTAGGGGTTCATAGATTGCTTTTCTGGTGCTGGCATTGTTCTACTCTATGTCCTGAGTAGTGAGTTCATGGATATGTTCCCCTCACTCATAGTATAATGCACTTAGGGTTTTTCATTTTGACACAAGTTATATTAATTTTTTAAGTATAACAGATTATACATTGGAATATAAGAAAAGTTAGCAAGACTGTTTAGGATAAAATTTTGTCCAGGCAAGAGTAAAAAGAGTATAAGATAAGGCAAGAACAGTGGGAAAGGAGGTACAAGGCGAGATGAGAGTCGAATGGAAACTGGTTTAATTTTATGTCACTAAGAAAGACAAAATAGGAATGATCACATCCAGGAAATCAGAAATACTTATAGGGTCTGCATCCATAATCAAAACAGGGACTAAGAGCAATTAATAGCCCATAGTCCAGGAAGATGGCAAGTCAACTTCGACAAAGTCTGCTAGAAAACTGTTGAAATCCAACTTTGAAAGGATGAGGCTTCTAAGACACCAGTCCTACAAGTATTAGAAAGACTAAGGTCTGGAAGCAGAACTGAGATACTGAGTTAGGTCATCAAATAAGACTGCTGACTTGATACTTCACTGTACCATTAGACTGTAAGTTCACTAAAGATAAGGATTATTGTTTCCCATGATAGTCTAACAAAGTGGCATGTGCCTAGAATATGCATACAATAAAAAATGATAAATAGTTCAATGAATAAATGACTAGAAAAAAAATAATCATAATAATAAATAATCTCATTCATTGGAGGTTCAAGGGGAGACTTAGTCAAATGTGCATAAATTAACATACCAGTTACCAGAACAAAAGGAGACAGTTTATATCACATGAGGAACAAGATCATCTGTGGCTGGTGATTCAGGATTGTGTCTATGTTTTTTTTTGACAGAGGTGATATTGGGACTGTCTGGTCTGAAACCATAAACAAGTTTTCAGTAGTTCCAGCTTTGTATGTAACTCAGCTGCAAGAACAGAGTCGTGCATATAGAAATGGCTTGTGTTAAATTTCCATGTTAAAAACCGTACATGAACTATAATTCACAGGATACTTTAGATAAGATCATGTAAAAAAGATTTAAATCTAACCTTGACCTTTATTATTTATTAAAAATAAGAGAAACATTAAACTTTGAAAAGACTGACCTTGCTTCTGGCTAATATTAAAGGAAGGCATAGGATCATATTGATTGAAGTAGGTTTTCAAAAGAATCTGTCTCAAGTTCTTATTACAGCAGTAAAAATAATAATTTCTCCAGGAAATTTAAATCTACAAAATAAGCAAGAAAGTCTATACCCAAACTAAACCTTTTGATTTTTTTAAGCTTTAAAAGTAGAGTCAGGTTGAAGCTTCCATAGTACTAGGAAAGCCAGTTTCTATTTCAAATACTTCAAAGCTATGACATTCTTATTTTTAAAAGTTAAACAACTGAGAAGACTTTGACTTTATTAAGCATTATCTCCACACAAGAAAGTAAGGTTTTGAAAGGTCATTCAAATGCACGGCATCTACACATATCTCTTCTTTTCAATACATACTGATACTTTCTCGAATATAGAAGAGTATTTTCAATAAACGGCATTTGATGAGAAATGTGCTTTTACTGAAAATATGTGGGTTAAGAGAAAAGTTCTGTGGTAGAAATGGAGACACTATTATTAAGATAAGAATAAAAAACTCATTTGTTCTTCATAACCCGTTTGAGTATGCTCGGGTTTGAGACTCAGAACTGCATTCTGAATACTATCACCTGGGTTCTATCTCATCGTTAATTCTCCCTTATTTAAGCTCTGTAAGCCAGATAGGCAATTTTATTAATTATGCTCAGTAAAATTATTTACACTATTGGGAGTTATGGCTTATTTAAAATTTAGAAGTTAATTTAGGGAGTATTCTGGAGTAGAAACTAGATTAACTAAATAGAAAAATCTTTTAATTATTATTATTTTTTAAAATTTAACGCTCTATTTAATGCCCTATTGTATCTAGGTTTATCTGGTTGCTTTAAATGTGTGTTAGTTCCATAACCAACTAGGAATAATAGTAAGACTGACATATAACAACTATATTAAAATGTTATCTACAAAATTATTATACAAAAATCAGCTGTTTCTATATACTTACAAAACTATTTGAAAAATAATTTTAAATATCCCACTTACAACAGGATCAAAAATAATAAAATACTTAGGAACAAACTTAACCAAGAGGCAAATGATCTGTATGCTAATTAAGAATTACATGACACTGATGATAGAAATGAAATAAATGGAAAGATATCACATATTCAGAAATCAGAAGAATATTGTTAAAATGTCACTACCCAAAGCCATCGATAGAGTCAATATGATCCCTATGAAAATTCTAGTGGCACTTTCCAAAGAAATTGAAAAAAAAAAAAACCACCTTAAAATTCATATGGAACCACAAAAGAGCCTGAAGAACCCAAGCAATCCTGAGAAAGAAGCACAAAGCTAGGACATCACACTTCCTGATTTAAAACTTTATCACAAAGCTATAGCTTTCAAAACAGTGTGCTCTTGGCATAAAAATGGACACACAGATCAATAGAACAGAATTGAGAGCCCCGAAATCAACACACACAAATATGATCAATGAATATTTGATAAGATTTCTAGGAATATTCAATGAGGGAAAGGATAGTCTCTTCAATAATTGTGCTGGGAAAACCGGATATGCACATGCAAAAAAAAAAAATGAAATTGGATTTTTATCTTAGACCAGTTACAAAAATAAACTCAAAATTAGTGACTTAAATTTAAGACCCAAAACTGTAAAACTACCAAAAGAAAACATAAAGGACAATCCCCTTGAAATCGACACTGGCGATGATTTTTTGGATATAACACCTGAACAGCAGCAAGAAGAGCAAAAGTCAACAAGTAGGACTAAAAAATTTCTGCACAACGAAAGAAACAATCAACAAGATAAAAAGGCAACATATATAATGAAATGGAAGAATATATTTGCAAACCATTTCTCTGACAAGGGGTTAATACAACTCAACAGCAAAAAATAACCCACAAAAAAAATCCATTAAAAAAGGGCAGAGGACTTGAGTAAACAGTTTTCTAAATGACCAACAGGCACATGGAAAGATGTGGAACATCACTAATTATCAGGGAAATGCAAATCAAAACCACAATGGGATTATCACCTCACCCCTCCCCGCCCCCCATTAGGACCTTAGAACAGCTGTCATCAAAAAGATGAGACAATAAGTGTTGGTGAGGCTGTGGAGAAAAGGGAACTCTTGTGCACTGTTGGTGGGATTGTAAATTGATACAACTGCTATAGAAAACAATATGGAGTTTTCTCAAAAAATTAAAAACAGAACTACCATATGCTCCAACAATCTCACTTCTGGGTATATCTCCAAAAGAAACTGAATTACTAGCTCAAAAAGGTAACTGCATCACCATGCTCATTGTGGTATTATTTGCAAGAGCCAGGTCATGGTAACAACTTAAGTGCTCATTGATGGATGATTGGATTAAAAAAAAGACATTACACACATGTACAAATATTATTCAGCCATAAAGAATGGAATCCTTCTTTTTGAGACAATGTGAATGGAACTTGGGGGGCATTACACTAAATAAAATAATTCAGAGAAAAAATATTGTATATTCTCACTTATATGTGGAATCAAAAAAAAAAAAAACTTACAGAACTAGAAAAATAAATATTGGTATCTGAGATCTGGAGAAGTGGGAGAAATGGGGAAATTACACAGAGGGTACAAACTTCCAGCTATAAGATGAATATATTCTCGGTCTCTAATGTACAGCATTGTCACTATAATTAACAGTAGTGTATTGTCGGAAATAAGGTATATCTGACAAAGTTTTTATTTTTAAAACATAAAAATGTGGCAGCCTAACCCTGCCTGGCCATTTCCTGCTCAAATAAATTTATTCCTGACTACCCTCTCCCCCACCTCAAGGACTCTCCAGCTCACATCTGTTGATTCATGGCTTGCCAACCAATTAATGTTCATCCTTATCTCTGTAGCTGTGTAGGAATAACAAGACTGTACGAACCTGCCTGTTATGTTACAATCGGGGCTCAGCCTTTGGTTAGGAATCTGCTGAGCCGGTGCCGGGATCAATAAACGCTGCTTCCTGCTTATAGCCTTGGTGTCCTGTCTCTACACAAACATGTCAGGATTTGTAGTGTTTGCCCATGAATTTTATACTCTGGCTTTTAAATTGAACTTTTTTTCTATTAGTTCCTAATGGCTCAATATAATCAAGTTTAAAATAATATGTTTTACCGAAGTCACTTATGCTTATAAAAAAACAAATAATATAGACAAATCGATTGTGAAAAATACATCTCCTGACACCTTTTCTCCAGATACCTAATTCTTAAGTTTCTGCTTTTAGCTCTACACTTAGTTCGGCCACTCAAGTTAATAGCATACAACCCCATTTCTTGAGGCAATACTTTTTAATTCCTCCATATTAAAAAACAAGGGTTATTTCTCTTACAATACCCTTTCTCCTTTCTCCTTCTTCTAATGTTTGACAGCACCTTAAAATTCATAAATAAGAGAGTTGCACTAAATCAGTCAAAGTGATAGAGACAGAGAGCAGAACAGTAGATGTCAGGGGCTGGAGTTAGGAGAAAACAGAGAGGTGTTAGGCAAGGGTACAGAGGTTCAGTTATTCAAGACGACAAAGTCCAGGAGATCTATTGTACAACATAGAGCCCAGAATTAACAATACTGTGTGTTCTACTTAAAATTTTGCCAATAAGATGGACCTCATTAATTGTTTTTAACACAGAAAATAATAAACAAAGAGGTTGGGAAGAAACTTATGGAGGTTTGTGGATATGTTTGTGGATATGGATATGTTTACAGCTTATATTTGGATGTATATTTACCTCCAAAATTCACTAAGTTGTATATATTGATATATACATCTTTTTGCATGACAATCATACCTCAAAGTTGTTAAAAAAAAAGACAAGTTGGTAACACAAGAAGTGTCAGTTCGTAAAATGAAAAAAAAATTATAAATTTATTTTGTAGGAATGTAGATAAGTTACATGCAGGCAAGAACCAATAAGCATGTTTTATTGATCCTAGAAGCTTAGAAGTGCTTTGTTTCACTAAGATAGACGTGTTAAAGTTCTGAGATGTTCTCTTAAAACAAATTTCCTATCAGACATTTCCTAGAATGGCTTGACTGTCTTGAAGAGATATTAAATAGTGAGGCAAATTTAAATTACAGAATTATTTTGATTTAATCGACAGAAGGTTCAGCCAGTCTAAATCCTATATTTATTTTACAACACATTTAAAATTAATCATTTTTGTTTTACTGTCATTTTTATTTAGTCCTAGTTCATTACAGACCATCAGACATTTGAGGTATGAACAAAAGAATTAACATATGCCTTTATAGTACAAACAACAGTTTGGGGTTAATTTGGTTGTTTAGTTTTCTGTGATGGAGGAGTAGCAGCCTGTCTTAGTTATATTACAAAAAAAGGCAGCTTGGTCACTTCTTGGCTGATAACCCAAACTTCAGGCTATTGCTTAACAATGAATATAATCAATCTCTAAATAGTATCTTACTAAACCCAACCCTCTTTGAGCAGAAGCAATCATCATAGCTTCATCTGTTTGGGTATTTATTGATTTTTTTAGTCTTTATTTATAATGTCTGGTTGCTATGGTCAGACACCCATGATGTATCAAAAATGTACTCTGTTGGCAGAAACATCATTTATGCACTTCAGAAAAATGAAATCAATACTAACCAGTATTAATAAAGCACTGGATTGGGTATTATAAAGTGTCAAAATTCCTGGTCCAGACAATTATAATTAATAGTTGTGTAAGGAAATCATTAACAATAACGACTATTCTTTTGTGGCAATTCTACATACTGGGACTGGGGCAGCACAAAAGAATCATAAATAGCTGGGATTTCCAATAATTAAAGACATACTTTTAAAAATTTACTTCTGCCAAACCATTTTAGAAGCCCTTTAGAAATAGAACAAGTGGACAGAATTGAGGTTTGCCTTTTCATTCTATCCTGTCCATCCTCATTTAGAAGTTATGTTGATAATAAAGACAGAAGCAACAGAAGAATCAAAAGATAGAAGGACCAATCTAATTTAATCTCTTAACTAAAAGAATCCTAGTGGAGGATTTTTTCCCCCTTTGGAGGTTGCAGGAAATAGATATATTATCAGTCAAACTGGATTCAATTAATTTTATAGATAATTCTCAACTCTGTCACCTCCCTTTTCAGATTTCAGGAGCTGAAATAAACTGCTTACAAATGGAATAATGTAACTTTCAGTTTCAGTGGATGGTATCTTTACAGTATCAAAAAAAAAAAAATCAAGTATCCTATTTGCACAGCTTAGATAAAAGTCTCACTAACCCTAGCACCAATCTTGTTCTTTGGGAAAAAGCTAGCCTTTTAATTTTTAGAAGAAATCCAGGTTATTGGCTTAAAAAAAAATTATCTAAGGCCTCAAGTAATTCTTTAATCACCTGGTTTCACCCTCTTGTTTTCAAGGAGAAATGTTTAGCATCCACCTTAAAAAGAAAGAAAAGAAAAAGCCCTGGATTATAGTGTTTATTGATTTTCAAAGTGTAAATACTACCAATGTAACATAGCTGAATGCTGAATTTGAAAGAGATGCACACAATTGACTCATGAGATACTCAGATCTCACTGATCGGTCTCTATAGCTATGGATTTCCTTGTTAAAAATATCCACAGGAAATCTGTTTTGTTTTGTCTTGTTTTCCCTACAATATCAGAATGGTGGAACTAATTTTAAAAGAGCCAGACAACACTATTTCCTAAAGGTATTTCTAAATTAATTTGGAATGTAATAGGACTTGACTGTCCTGAAAGTCAACAGTGTGGAGAAACCCTCCCAATGGCAAATATTTAGGCCGTGTACCTGATTAATCCATTTTATGGAGAAAGAGGAATAGACTGAAGGAAGAACACACAAAGGCTCTGTAAGTGGCAGGGAGCTTACTTGGTTGCTCTGAGGCCTGGAAGGAGAAAGACTGGGGAATTGAGGACAAGGAGAATGGAGAAGATATATGTAGATAGACCTATGGGAATAAGCATAAAGCACCATCTTTAAATCACACAGTAATGCCCTCAAGAGAGCATGTATCATCAAAGAGGCACAAAGAAACAAAGCAGACAGATTGACTAGGCAATTTGATAGTAGCCAGTATTTGTCATCAAGCACCCCAGTAGCCCAGGTGTCAGGGATGGAGCCACGTGCAGACCAAACATTTTGGGATTCCATTCCCAAATGCTGATTTAGCTACTGTCATTCTGAATGTACAACCTGCTATAGAAAGAAACCAATGTTAAATCATTAATATAGCAAAATGCCTCAAAGAAACTCAAAGCTACATTGTGACAAATGTTTTTGTTAGACATTTTGTATATTGCTGAAAAGGTAGCCTTTTCTCTTGACTTGAATGAATGCATTTCCCAGATATAGGTTGGTCTTTTCTGCCCATAATACTTTGAAGAGCCCCATCATCAGAGGGCTTACAGAGTATTTGTTCAAATGATATGGTAGAACACAAAAATAATCTCAGACCCAGAGACTTTCTTTACAGAAAAGTAGGTGTGAACATGGGCACAAGATGACAGGACTCACAAGTCCTGTTGTATACTCCACCATGCCACAGTTGCCTGCCTTAGCGTTACGGAATGACCTTTTGAAATCGCAGCTGAGAGGCCAGCTTGGAGAGGATATGCTGCATCAAGGGGGGGTGGGGCATTAATCCCAGGAACCCACTGTGGAATTTTTGCTTTCTGTTCCTGAAACTTTAAGCAATGTAGATGTAGTTCCTAGGGAGGAAACGTTTCAACTAGGGGGCATAGTCAGAGTCTCATTAAACTTTAAGCTACGACTGCTACCTCATGCTCCTTGTGCAAGGACCCAGTTAGACCCAGTTAGAGAGGTCACCACCTCAACTAGAGGAATTAACCCCTGATAATTCAGAAGAGGTAGGTCTCTGTTATACAACGGGATCAACAAAGAATATGTTTAGGACCCAGGTGATCTATTTTTGTATTACATAGGTTTTCCCTTATTCAATTTTGACTGCAAATGGTAAAGCAAAGCTACCATAGCCTGAAAAAGGTGCAGTGACCAGGAGCTCAGACCTGTTAGAAATGAGGGTCTTGGTCACCATACCAGACCTACAGGGATGTTAACCAAGGGTCACAGAAATACAGAATGGTAGTACGAAGAGAGAATCAAGCGGTATCAGTTGCAGTCTTAGGAACAACCACATTGGTGAGGTTTGCCCTCTGTTTTAAAGAAACTTCCTCTTGTAAGTTTGTGCAAGAAAAAGACCAGCCAAAACCTTTGACGTTCTTTTCTCAGAGGGGGTAAATTTATTGTGTGAAGAAGGTGGATTTAAAAAGCATGGAGGTGAGTTCTAATGGATACTGTGATACCCACCGACCCCTGAAACCTCCATTCAGGGCCAACATATTCATTCCCCCAGCTGTTGAGAGCGTTGGCCTCTAATAATCCACAGCTGGGTTAAACTCCAGGCATAGTCCTTAGCTGAAAGAAGGTACCTTGCCCAAGATATTGCCCCCTCCCTAAGGCCAGTCAGAGCTTTGGTTTAGGACAACTCTGAGGGGCCATCTCAGCTCCAGAGGTGCTTATAGTTTTGACAGAGGCATCTTTTGCCAATGCCTTGAAACTTCTCCCTCTGCCCAGTGCTTTTTCTCTGTTCTCTTATAGTTGTTCCCAAGAGCACTTTCCAATAAGCCTTCATCTCAGAGTATTTCTTGTGGAATTTGAAGTAAGACAGTGCCCTTTCATTTTCTCATAACATTTCCATTTTCCTAATTTATCTTCTATTCCCATGGAGTTAAAATGTCTAGCTGTGCTTGTCCCATAAACTTTCCATTTAAATTGTCCACTTTCTGTCCTCTTTTATCTGTTTTCTCTTCCATTTCTCTCTAATGGTCCCGACACACCTGGACTTTAAGTTGACATCTCATTGATGTTGTACAGGCAAAGTTGGGACCTTTGCTAAAAGCAGTCTTTTATAGTTTTGTGATTTTTCACCAGGTTAGGATACTATTACAGGGCAGTGTTGCACTGATTTATACACTCTAGGGAAAGTACCTGGAAGAAAATCCTACCTGAAGGGAGGGCTTTAGCGGGAACGAACAGACAAAAATGCCACATTCTGAAACTTCTTTTTCAACCTCTTTTTCTAAGTAGTTGTTATTTTTTTTAACCTTCCATACACAGCAGGTCAAACATTTGAGAAGTCTAGAAACTTTTTGACTATCTATTCTAGAAAATTTTTTATTTCCCTTCCCATTGTTCAAATCTGAGGAGATTTTAGAAATTCTAAAAAGTAACATGCACAAGCATCCACTAACTTCATTTTGCGTGTTTTTTTTTTTTTTTTTTGACTCTTTTGGGTTGCTGCTTTCTCAGCACAGAAAACACTGCTATTTGTTTCTATCTTACCTATTCAGTTGTTTGATTTAATCAAGTAGAATAAATGAAGAATATTGAAGATTAAACAGACTTCTCCAAAATAAAGAGATGCTAATGAAGACAAGTTAGAAATATACATAAAATACAATAATGATCCTTTTAAGGATTGGCACCAAAGGGAAGAAAACAATTTGAGTTTTTTGAACATAATTTTCTGCTATGTTGGCCCCATCGTGTCATACTCTGCACCCTACAGAGTTGATTTGAGATGGAACAATCCTCTGCTTCAAAGGCAGCTTTGTTCTCAGAGCAGCTTTGCCTCTCACAGTAGTGGCTGAGAAACCTTTGTTTCTGCATCACAGATCTGCTATTGTTCTTTTTGTCATAGAGATGTGATGCTACAGTGATACATTTCTAATATCTTGATGTCCTTGGTTGTGCAAGTCATTAAGCTTCACTCTACCTCAGTTTTCTTATCTACATAATAAAGAATTAAGGCTAGTTTCCTGAAGAGTCACTTTGAGTGAACTCAAAACACACACATACACCTAGAATACAGGAAAAGATACATAAAGTGCTTTCACCTAATAAGCGCTTGGAACATAGAAAGTAGTCAATGAATGTTAACATTTACTATTATGATAATTACATAAAATGAAGCTTTTATAAAGTAAAACACTATAGTAGAAAATACTAACCAAAAGTAGAATCGAACAATTATAACATCATCAAAAGATAAATTAAAAATTCTCTGATTAATATAGATACTTCTTTCAAATCACGTATATTTTGAACTTCTGAATTTTCTGAAGTAGATTAAAAAGTAACTTGTGATATCAGATTTAAATACATATATGTCCAACTGAACTGCCCAAATGTGTAATTTTCATCTTTTGGGAAGTTCATCCAAGAGAATTGTGGGAGCTTGGGATTCAAAGTATACTGAGACCCAACCTGATGTCCTTCAACAAAATTTCTCTTAAAGACTCTATGTGTTACCAATTACCTTATGCTCACAGACTAATACACAGTATGGGTTTCAAATGAAACCGAATGAATTCTAGACAAATAGCTTCCCTTTATTTTTTATTTAAAAGCCTGCTCCTACGATAGCGTCTCCAGGAACATACACATAGATGACACCGAATTAACTGACTGTCAGATCATTCATTCCATGATCTATAACCTACCCTGCTGATGCTCTAGTATCAACCAGACAGGTGACTGATTAACCAGATGAGCCTTTTGCAAAGTTCCCTGCAGGCCGACAAATTCTAGACTTTTCAATCAGGAAGGAGAAATCGATTTCAGAGAAATGAACATTTGGTGGTAGGGTAGGCGGGGAGGAGAGTCTGTACCATGTTCTACTGATTACTCTCAAAGAATTGCAAGCTGTCCCAAAAGCAGACCTTTGACAGGCTCATGACCCACGAGAATAAAGATAACTTCTTTGATATCTAGAATCCGTACCTTGAGATTCCATACGGCTAACTTCATTGTTTGAATTGCACTTGCAAAATTATACAATGGCTATGAGGCTACTTGAACAATTAAAACAATTAAAATATCTTATTATTTTAATCAAAATGCAGGCTTGAGTGAATATATTCAACAAACACTGATTGAACTCCTACTACATAGATTAAACTCCAAATACCATGTAGTAATGACCATAGTGTCCCAGGGTCTGTGCTCTGAATCTTAAAATATTGCCTCAATCCTCACATTGCCCAAATATTTTTTTTATCCCTGGGAAACTAAGGCACAGAGAGGTTAAGGAATTTAGCCAAAGTCTCATTCTTCCTAGATAGTAACACCACAATTCAAGCCTTTGTCTATATTCCAACAGAAATTGTTTAACATTTATTCTTACCTGCTCCCTATTTTTATCATGTAACTGGAATAAGTTGTTTAATTAAATTGGTCAGGAGCACTGGTGTTTTATAAACACAGTCTATCTTGATTATAACATGATTATTTTATAATTCTTAAACTTTTAAAAACTAGATATCGCAAAAGTATTTATAAAAATTCTTCACCTTATTCCAGAGAAATATATTGATAAAGTTATTGCTATACAATATTCAATATTTTCATCTAACAGTTTGTCTTCCACGGACAGTGTGTAACAGTTTGACAACTAGTCAGCTATTGTAAGCCTTAGTAAACCAACACTAGTAAGTGAAGTGATGTGGTATTTGACATTTGCTTCTGTCATGCTGGGCTGTGCAAACTTAGGTAAGTTACTTCACCACTCTGGACTTCTCTTACATCTTTAAGATTAAATTTCAAATATCTGTTATTCAGCTATTTCATGTGTGTTTGCTTTTTGCTTACTGTATTAGTTGCCTGTGGTTACCATAACAAACGACCACAACTTAACGACTTAAAACAATGAAAATTTACTCTCACGGTTCTGGAGACCTTTCATCACTGGTGGCTACAGGTATTTGTGGCTTGTGGCTGTTATTACTACAACCTCTGCCTCTGTCTTCACATCGCTTCCTTCTTTGTATGTTAGCTCCTCTGTCTCTTATAAGGACACTTGTTACAGATTGAGGCCCCACCTGTATAACCCAAGATGATCTCATCTCAAGATCCCTAACTTAATTAGACATGCAAAGACCCTTTTATCCCATTAGGTTACATTCACAGGTTCCAGAGGGTAACATATCTTTTGGGGGCCAGCATTCAACCCACTGCACCTGCTAATTCCCGGTTTTCTGGGCATGGATGCCAGGACTATTTTTGTAGAAACAAGTATGATACCCAGTCTTACGGGGGGGGGGGGCGGGGGACGGGGGTTGGCGGCAATTTAACTGGAAATCAAAGTACTGTAAAAGTGGAGGTTATTATTATCCTTTTCAAGTTAAAATCCTCACTTCTTTTCCTGCTTTTTGCTTAAGTATGCTAATAAGAGAAAATTAGATATCACACCAATGTGTGACTAGAATATATGTCAAAGGAATCTGATCAGTAATAGGGAATTTCCTGAGAATACCTGAAGAAAGCATCAATCAGAAACACATGTTGATCAGGATGTTTTCCAAATAAGAGTAAAGATACTTAATGTGGCATGATTTAGCCCAAGGACAAAGTAACTTGTAAATGAATTAAGTTTGACTAAGAAGTTAACATCTTCTCAAAATGATGTCCCAATGATATCATTATAATAATAGAATGAGCTCTTTGCATCTTTAAGGATTTTCATTATAATACACTCCCTTTCCCTACCTTAAAAGTTCTAGAAAGGGTAACGCCTTGTAGTTTAGCTATTAACACTTGGGAGAACATGGATTTGTTCCTCTCTACTCAAAGTGTGGTCCACAGATCAGAGGGTGCAGTATCACTGGTAACTGGATAGAAATGCATAATCTCAGGCCCTACCCAGACCTATCAAACCAACAAATACACTTTAACAAGTTCCCTAGTAATTAAAAGGCACATTACATTTTGAAGAGTTAATTCTATCCTTTCCAACTAGTATAACATGTTAAAACAAGGCATTTGGTACAGTAGTTCTCAAAACGTGGACTACAGGCTTATGTTCATTTATGACAAGGATCACCAATGTGTAATAAAATGAGAAAAGTACATTTATTTAGTGAGTTTTGCAAAGCTAAACTTATTGAATTTAAAGAAATGCATTTTATTCTGATATTAAAAGTTTCCTATTCATTTCTTTTATGAAATTATGATGATATAAGATGGTCATGTGCAGTATGCAGACATGCATGTATGTGTGTGTTTAACCCTTTATTTACAAGAATAATTTGACAAATACCCTCAGTATTTTCTCTTTTTAAATTATTGATACATAATCCAAAAGTGGTGTGGATAGAAGATTCACTGAAGAGAAGGGAATAAATAGAACAGGAGAAAAAAGTGGGTGAGGCAGAATATCAAAGATGATTTTTTCTTTACATTTTTTTCTTAACATCTTCTTTATTTATTTATTTTTTCTTTAGGCTGGACCTCTTTGTAGAGACCACATAGATGCTTGACAAATTACCATAATGCCACTCAGCTTGGGAGTATTACTTGATAAGCCCTTCTTCATGCCAGTGATGTTCACAAAATACAGTTCATCTCATGAGCTACTGGAAAAATGTCTTGTGAAGCAGAAGACTATGGTATGGAAAGCATTCTTAAGTTCTAGGATTTTCTCAGAGGCGAAATCTTGCATGAGAATGTTCATCAAATATCTCCTTTTGTTGTTTGAAAATGGAAGTGTATGTTTGAACCTCACTCTTTGCTTTAGAGGTGGCTCCATTTCAATTATCTTTCATCAATATCGAGACATTAAAAACTTTAAAATGAAAACTATGCAAATGTAAAACATTTCCTCAAAAGTATATTTTGAAGGAAATATTAAGAGGAGGTGAAAGGTGAGGATGAGGAGGTCCTTGAAAATGAATATCATAACATTTGTGCATTCTATCAACAAACTAGTGACATTTGAGATTGCTAAATTAACATTTTAATGTTTCTGAAGTAATTCCCACAAACCCCATTGTTTCTAACATAAATGTATACTGTGCTTTCATTAATTAAAGGTTACTCTGTAATAGATTCTTTTCTCATTTACCAAAGATCAGACCTTTTAATCATTAGGACAAGCACGTTATTTAGTAAATAAAAAAATACTTATGGATCAAAGACCAAAAAAATTTAAGTTTGAAAAGTTATTCCTACACAGCTTCCTTACAAATAGTTAATGTTCCTTACCTTTCTCATAAAATTGGGGGCAAAACACAAATACATGGGTAAATAAACATTCAATCTTTCCTAGCACTTGCATCTTATAATGAATAGTGTGATGAGTTTTTCAATGTTAAGAAAATAATAATTTGCTGTCAGTGGGGATGGGAGAATTTTGTTTATTAGTTTAGTGTGATTCAATTTGTGAGAATGTGCTTCATTGATCTTTGCAAAAGAACTTTAATTGGAACTGAATATCACAATCTATTTGCCACACCAATGAGCCCAACTTGGCGCAGTTCATTAAGTACTACACCTGCTATTAACTTTCCATGGGGAGCAAAATCCTTGATTTAATATATTTAAGGATGGCTAGGTGGGAGCTCAAAAAACAGTAGTTTGAACTACTTATTTCTCCACTCAGTAAAGTTGTTGAAATATGCCCCAATTCCCTGCTTGCAGTAAATATGATCTAATACTTGATCAGGATATCTCCTTATCCTTTTATACAGACAAATTATTTTCTTAAAAATAAGTGGAACCATTTAAATAATAATCTTAAAAACAAAAAACCACTCACAAATAAATGAGGTAAAGAGTGTTTTTTAATACCAGGGCTCCCAGAGGTCGCCAGATGACCCTTTAAAAGCAATCTGAAACTCAGTGGGGTGGGGAGAGCACAGGAGAAAGAACAGGCTTTTTATATTAGGATAAAAACCATAGGGCAGACACTAAATAAACAATATCAACAGCTGCCCTCAACAGGACAGATACACTTCAACAAATAATTAAGAAACAGCGGTGGAGAATAAGCAACAAAGCACTCAATAAATTCCTTCGGATGGAAGAGCTAAAAATAATGGGGTGAGTAACCAAGAAAAACTTCAGAGCTTTTAGTTATTTGAAAAATGAATTCTTATATCGGTTAGTTACTGGATTTGTAGAGACCCTCTGTGCTTAAGTTTGAAACAAAAGTAAAGCCTTGAGCTTGGTCCCCAGGTGAATCCATAGTGAAGCAATTTTGGCTCCGGGCTGTGGATTTGTGCTGTGATAGTGAGCACAATGAGGTTACTGTCAGGCAAGGCTTATTAACAACCCACTCATTTCCCCTGGAGAAGTAACTCTCCCTGTGTAATTTTAATTTTTACAAATAATGACTAGCACTTTTCTGGTGGTAGATGAAGTGAGAGGATAACTCTTTTAACTATAATTTAATTACAGTTGAAACGTTCCCTAAAATTTATAATTTAAACTTTTTAGAGCCAAATGTTCCTGTATCCAAAATATACTCCCAACTTTCTATATAATTATAGAAAATATAATTTATTTTTGGGAACTATACTTTGCTATCAATTTTTCTGGGATGTATTTTTTTTTTTTCTCTAAGGTAAAGCATTTCTATGTACAAATTAGAAACATGGGATTTAGGTCTTCTCCACTCCAGCTAATCAAGGGAATTTTGTCTCTTTAAAAAGAAACTAATCAATTTATTAAAAATTTATAGGTACCTACCATTTTCTTATGGGACTTCAAGATTAGGAATAAGAAGGAATGGGGACACAGAGATAAATCATATGTCATTAACACTTGCAGTGATTTTAAAAATGTGACACCTGGTTTTCACTTCAGTCAGACCAATGAAATCAGAATTTGGGGAGGGAATGACAGTATATTTGAATTTCTTGAAAACTGCCCTAGGTAAATTTAATATGCAGTCAGGACTAAGAATCTTTGGAGGAGTGCAAGAGATAGACCAGAACCAAATAATTATAAATCAATATGTTAACACCACTGATAGAAATTTATACAAGACAGAAAAGTGTGGGAGAAAACCTACAAAATTACTTCTCTGATTAAGCCAAGACAGGTTTGGAAGAGGGGAGTTGGAGGTTGTTAGTTCTTTCCTTACACAACTCTGTATATATTAATTTGTTGGAAAATAACAGGCGTTACTTTTATAACTTAAAAGTCAGCAATACATTAGAATGGTTGGAAATGTTTGCACAAATTATTATAGTAGCATAGGAAAAAAAAATGCTAATCCAGGTTGGGGCAATAGAGGGCTTTCTCAAGGAAACACAAATTTACCCTTAAGGATAAGTGGAATTATTTAGGCCCTTTACCTATTAATCAATTTGAAAACTATTTTGAATTTTCTTATCAATATGATATTATTTACATGAATATAAAAGGAGCTTATTTGTAACATTTATTTAATTTCCAATGATATTCTAGTTAATAAGCAAAAATATTCTAATAAAGGAAATTACGTTCCAGATTTATTATTAAAATCTGTTAGTACTTTTGTATTTAAAAAATGGTCTAGAATAATTAGGATTCATGTTACAATTCATAACATTCACATTTTTTTTACTATACAGTGGTTTCAAGTAAATTAAAATAATTTGGGCAGTAGATCAATTTACCCTCCTGAACAAGGCCACCACCTCTGACTGTGTAGGTTTCAGCAGCCCTGCTTATTATCCCTAGGTAGATTTGTGCCAAGAATAGTGATTTGGAAATACGAACATTAACATCAACAGAATGCTTGCTTTATCCTCTACAAAAGAACCTACTGATATCTTCAGTGGTCAAAAACAGTTAAATCTCCAATCATAGTCCTATCCATGCCATGTTTTGGGGGAAATAAACAATCCTACGTCCCAGAGGCCTTGCTTGACTATTTTAGCCCTCATTGATCTAGAGTTTCCTCCATTTATTGTGTACACTATACATCAGCACTCACTGGGCTTATCTTCAGTATTCATGGTTTATTCTGACTGGTATTAGTATTATCTCCCTGTTTGAATTTCTTGAGATCAGAGACCTTATTTCCAACATGTTAGGTTTTTAGAAAGTATTTGACTGGCTTAATCACAAGGTTTGTGTAAGATGGGAAATTTCAAACGATTTTTTGAAGAGAAGTTTAAGCCTGCTGGTAACAATGAGTACGTCTGTTCACAGGTCTTGCAAATTCCTTCTTCACCTTGGCTAAATAAAGATATCTGTTCTTCCTTGGTCATTGCTCTATTAAACCCCAAATGTGAAATTCTCTTAATCTTCTCTTGTTAAACCCACAAACCTTCTTTCGATTAAGATGTTCTAATTATTCTTTCTTTGATAACGATCATCTCATTCTTTCTTTTTTCCTGGTAAGTAAATAAGGAAATACTGTTTACTGTAGTACTTTAACTGTATTTAAATCTGTAGGCAATATATTTATTTACTAACATACCAATGGGCACATGTGATTCTATAAAGGATTTTAGAGTTAACTTTTATAAGGTTGCCAACCAAGACACTTACAATTATTTTTCTTCATTAAATTTTATTTTGCAACTATGGCCTTGTAAGAGTATGATTAACAAGAAAGGGATGTAGATGAGCAGAGCGACAATTAAGCAGTGTGCTTTGTGAAGAAGGGTTAGTGTGTCACAGGAGCAAATAGGGGCCCTTAACCCAGATTGAGAGTACACAAAGTTCTGAAAGGAAGTGACGAAGCTGGAATCTTAAAAATGAACAGGACTGGACCAGGTAAAGGTAGAAGTGGAGTAAAAATTTCCAGGTAAAGGACCCAAAGGAAAAATCATGGCAATGAGAAATCACAAGAGTCACTATGGCTTTTTGAGTAGGCTTGGAGTAGGGTGAAATAAAGACGAGACTAGAGTTTGGCAGGGGTTGGATCACACGGGGCCTTTAGAGCAACGCTAAATATTGGCACACTAAAATATATAGACCAACCTCACCTGGGTTTGCATCCTGTGTGTCATTTCATGGCACTAGACAAACAGTTAAGGAGTGTGACAATAGAGAAATGCTCTGTGGTATAGGTGAAGACATCTTCTTAAAAGTTTATTATGAAAAATGGTTTGCAAAAATGTTTCATTGTTAATTTATCATTGCCATATTATCATTTCAGAGATATATTAACAGCAATTGATTGATGACTAAACCTTCCATCTATTCAGTAATATTAACGAACATCTACTATATTCCAGGCATAATGTGTTAGATGTTCTAGTGTTACAAAGATGCAAAAAAGAGAATGCAAAAAATCTTTTTTGTATTGAAGCTACAAAAAAGAAAACCACAGATTCTGTCAATGACACAAATTTCAATTTCTGTCATTGTTTCTGTCACCCAGCCTTGGCCATTAGATCAACTTATACCACTACTTCCTATTTCCATCTAGTTTTCCATATATAGTCCTCTATTAATTCCAATTATTATTCTTTTGTAATGGCTCCTTCTGCCTGAGTCATTTCCTTGCTTTGGGATTTTATCATTTCCTTTTGAACTGCGTAGTATTTCACTCACCGATTCCCTGTCTTTAGTCTCTTCACCTCTTCCACTCTCCTATCCCACATTGTCCAAACCATATTAGTCTTTCTGAAACCCTGATTTCGCTCTTTCACTACTCTGTTTAAATTCTTCCTCTGACTTTCTGAGTTCATTAATATAAAATTCAAATAATTTAGCCTAACGTTAAGGAACTCTTCAGAATATAAACTCAGCTCCACCTTTATGATCTTTTCTCTACCTTGAAGCATAACTGAGAGGAGAAGGGGAAAGAATTGCTCATCCAGAATACATTCTCAAAACTGGCATTATTTTCAAAGTGTATTTAAGGTAATATGTCCATTTACAGGTTTCTAGCAACATAAGAGTGTTTTAGAAGAAGCAATGTAAAAAGCCAGAGTTTGACATAAAGAAAGCTAAAAAGTGTGGCATCTTTTTAGCTGCTCTTAATTGATCTAGCTCCTCGCCCCAGGCTTGCTGCCCTCCAGGTTAGGTTCTGATCTATGACAGGAACTCTGCTAGAGCCAAATGAGTCTATTCATTGTTCTCTGAAGACGAGACACCTGTTCTTACCTCTGCCCACCCCACCTTCAGACTTTAAAACACCATCCTGCTACATTAGGTCCAGTCTAAATTCTGAGCTTCTATGGAGTCTGACTGTTAAGGAGTCCACACCCCTCATCAAGTGCAGTTTCCAGGAGAGTCAATGAAATTATTCAGGGAGCAGGGGCGGGAAAGTAAATCAAATCTTCCACTATTGCTTAAGTTAAAAGTCTTGTTCTCCAACATTTGCTGAGTTTCCTGTTTCTGTGAGCAGAATTATTATTCTTCTAAGTATGGAATATCAGTCATAATTGGCACAGAAGTACATATTCCCAGGTGCCATGTTATTGCATGCAACAGATGTTTCCAGACTTGTGGCAAGAAGTAATAACCTGTCAGATGCTGATGAATCCTGGTTTCTGATCATGTCTTACATCTTAAATATCTTCTGAAACAAACATGTGCCTAGTAATTAAGAAATATACCTAAGTTACATGAATCAATTGCCATCCTCCCTCGAATACTTCCTAATTCATTTTCTCCAACAGAATTCTGATTTTGTCCAGGTACTTGGAGGCTTTTTTGCTTCAGGGGAAATAAAGGTTGGTTACTCTAAGCCAATTGTGGTAATTCCATTTTCTTGACAGTGATTGGTTTAGACAAGGACATGTGATGTAATTCGGCCTAATGAGCCATAAAAGGAAATCTACTGGGGAGAGTGACTGGAAAAGTTTTCCTCGACTCTGAAAAAGGGACACAGGCAGAGATTAGTCACTTTTTTCCTGCCTATGGCTGCATATAATGCTGGGAAGCATAGTGGTACTAGAAAAGCAAAGCCAATAGAATTGTGGAGAATGAGAATCTTGACATGGTGAAAGTAATGAATTTATTCTACAACTTCCTCTGATCTACTCGTTTTGTGAATTAATAAACACTTCGTTGTTTATATCACTTTCAGAACTAACCATTGGGTACATGCAGTCTAAAGAAACTAAACTGTTCTAGAAATTTAGTGATGCAGGTTTGGGGATCTTAAGTAATGGACAGACATCTCTCAAAAGGCAGAATGAGTCAAGGGTTTTATTCACTTCATTTGGGAGACCATCACTTGGTTCACACTATAATGATGACATTTCTGGACTTGGATCATCTTTGAAATTGTAACAGAGTTTGTTTTCAATAGAGCATGTGTTCAAATTACTTTTCATGTTAATGTTAATGACATACTTGGTGGCAGTAAAATGAAGTGGAAAGAACACTGGGCTGGAAGTCAGAAGACTTGCATTCTAGTCCTTATACTGACACAAAGTCTCTGAGTGACCTTGGTCAGAAAAATGAAACATTTTCTCTTGGATGTGGTTTTCTCAAATGCTAAGTCAGGAAGCTACACCCTGCTATCTCTATGGGGTTCTGGCTCTAATTTCCTAGAGTGCAAACATACCTACAATTTGCATCCAGGAATCAGGAGCAGGTACCACAACATGGGGTGTTTCTAACAAGGGAACATACTTTATATGCTTTCTACTACGGCATAAAGTTTTGTTATTAATTCAATAATAAGAGCTTATTTTATTAACTAATTTGGATAACAGTGCTGTCTGCACAAAGTCTGGAAAATCAGGCCTACTGACTATTTGGTGAATATAGCAGACATAAGTGTAATGGTAGGAACATGATATGGGTACTATATTAGTTGCTTTTAAAGCTATTGGATGAGGGTCAGCACATGAGGATTTATATCACATAATCCTAACAGAATCTCAAGACAAAATATCCAAATTAAAAAAAAAAATTAAAGATCGAGGATCTTGAAATCTGGTTAAGAGTTACAGATATTAATGTAAAAAAACATTTTCTTAAAGAAAAACATTTTATTCAAATCTCAGGGTTTACAGAAGTAGGGGAGGGAGAGGAAATTTCTTCACAGTTACTAACTACAACTTTCATTACTGGTCATTGTTAAAAGAGCCTCAAATAAGGTGCTAGCAACAAAGCAGGCAAGAGTAACTGCTTGTCATTGAACAGTAGCATGATAAGCAAATGAAAATTAGAAACCATAGTCAGCTACCTGCTGATGAGGTTAAGAGATCCTCTTGCTCAGTATCCCAGGGATGACCTAGAATGTCCTCCCACCTCACTCAAACTGGTTTTTTATGTTATCTCTGACATAGCCTGCCTTTCTTAATAGGATTACTGCTGTGTTGCATTTCTAGGGCACTGTTTTGCTTTATTACGGCTTTGCACAATAGGCTACCTACAGAGGCACTCATTAAGGCACTTGAGATTCATAAGCTGGAAAGAAAATCTAAAAAAAAAAAGGTCAGAAGGGAGCATGGTCACCAAGGTGACCAAGGCTAGTATAATAAAGAAGCTGGTTATACAGGAGACTACAAAATCAGTACAATCTCTTCTTTAGTTATTAATGCTCCATGAACAAAACAAGCTAGTGCAGATAAATGACAAGATATTTCCAATCTCATTTCATTCACCACTATCATTGAATTAGAAGCCAGAGGTCCGTACTGCCTTGAAAAGTACATTTCCATATTAAACTAAGTCTGAACAGCCAAAGCCAAGAAGAGAAATATTTACGCATGATTTGGTAAAAAGAAAAAAAACGTATTCACTTCAAACTAGCCACATTGTCTCTCTAGATGACCTCATATTCAAGGTGAAATCACTCATGGCTTTACTTCCATTTGGAGGGATACAGAGAACATTATTAATTTTTCAAACTGAAGTTATGGCAACTGAACCAACAATTGAAAGTAATAGTCTCTAAATCAGTTTAATGTGTTTAATAATAAATACCACCTATTCATAAACTCAACAGCAGGCATGGTTTTTCAGAAATGTTGTTAACAGGTATAAAAAATAGGTGATATAGGACCATATTCTTTAGTGCCTGTGCACGCACAGAAAAACGGCTACTCAAGGCAACACAGCTAATATCCTATCTCCTGGCTCCTCCTGCTCATTTACTGACGTATCCCTGACTGAGATGTTAATTCCTTTCCTGCTACTGAAAAATGGTGAAAAAAAAAAAAAATGAAATTAGGGATGCTGACTGGGAGGTGATGGGCTCAGGAGCTTCCACTCAGGCAATTCTTCCATGAAAATCCTCTTACAATGTTTCAATCCCTTCTTTTTTTCTTTTTTTCTTTTTTCTTTGGGTCATATTTAGATGAACCTTCTTTACTACACACAGGATAATACAACTGCTACTTTCTTGTTTTAATGGCACTCATTGTTTATTCTTCTTTCTACAGGAATGAATTAATAATCCCTTAAAACAGCTCTCATCATGATACCCTTCTGCTCAACTGTTATTTTTTTCTATGTGTTTAAGGTTTTCTATAATGGGAACCCACCCAATCTAACTACTACTTCCTAATATTTTCTAACCCATCCCAACATGTGCATCCAATACTTCTCTGGGCCTCTTGACTACTTCTTGCTCATGCTTTCATTATGCTGTTTCGTTTTATTGTAATTTTCTCTCTTCCCACCTCCGCTCATTCTGAAAGCAATAATCCTTTTAAATTCAACAAGATAGTCAAGCGGATATTAAGTAACTTGTTTAAGCTTTCTCTAAATGGTAGAGCTGGGATTCAAACCTAAAGAGACTGCCTCTAGAGTTTGTGTTCTTATTAACAGTATAAAAACTAAAATTCAAAATGCGACTTTAGGACTTTATTTATGCTTTAGAATTTAGAGACAATGAAGTCAGCATTTAGTGTAAACTTAAGGCTTCTTAAAACAACTTTAAAAATCCTACACAGATAAGTATAAAACAATATTAATGCTGTCTATAAGTTTTAACATTATGCAACTATAGCCATAAGTCCTTAAATGGAACTAACGTAAGAAAAAATATTTTAAATGTGTGAAAACTGTTATTAATGGGATAGTCAAATTCCATTTCTAAGAAAGCATAATCTGAGGCAAAATAGTTGTGTACTTATTATCAAAAGTGAAGCAAGATAAATTGATGTTTGCTAACTTTGAATCAACTATCGAGTACACAATAACACAGAAATGCAAGAAAATAGAAAAAAATTTAAAAAAAAAGCTTTGATCATATATCAGTAAGTATTTTAAAAAAATTAAAAATACAAAAGAAAAATACATTAAATGTCATGTTGCAATTCTTTGCTGGTGGTCATTAGCCTGAATGTAAAATTCATATTTAAAGAAACGAGTATTGGTGAGGATGTGAAGAAAAGAGAACCCTCGTGCAATGTTGGTGGAACTGCAAATTGGTGCAGCTGTTATGGAAACAGTATAGATGTTCCTCTAAAAATTAAAAATAGAGCTATCTTATGACCCAGCAATTCTACTTCTGAGAATTTAGCCAAAGAAACCCAAAACACTAATTCAAAAAGATATATGTATCCCTATGAACAGTATTATTTACAATATTCAGGATACGAAAGCAACGTAAGAACGTAAGTGCTCATCGATAGGTGAGTGGATAAAGAAGAGATGATACGTATATATAACGGAATATTACTCGGCCATAGAAAAAAATGAAATCTTACCATTTGCGATAACATGATAGACCTGGAAGGTATTATGCTAAGTGAAATAACTTAAACAGAGAAAGACAAATACCATGTTAATACCCTTACATGTGGAATCTAAAGAACAAAATAAGTGAACAAACACAACATAAACAGACTCATAGATACAGAGAACAAACTGATGGTTGCCAGATGCGCAGGGGTTGAGTGAACAGGGTAAAGGGATTAAATGGTACAAATTGGTTTCTATGAAATAGTCAAGGTATGTAAAGTACAGCATAGGGAATATAGTCAATAATTTTCTAATAACTCTGTACAGTGCCAGGTGAGTAGTAGACTAATTTGGGGGGAGTACTTCATAAATTATATAAATATCTAGCCACTATACTGTATACCTGAAACTAACATAAAACAATATTAAATGTCTACTGTAATTGAAAAGAAATTTAAAAAATCATATTCGATTGCTCATTTCAGAAATTTTATTTTGGAAGTAAAAAGTACTTAGAAAAAATCATGGATAGAAGAATTGTAAAAGATCATGTGAAATAAGCGAAAGATAAAATTATTTAATTTTAAAAGATCTTTAAAACTAGTGAATGTTAAAGATAATCAATAGAATAATAGAAAACTTTTCAAAATAGCTAACATTTATGGAACTATTATGTTCCATGTCTATGCACATAAGTCTTATGTAAGCCTTACAAGGTTTAAAGTTGGTGTAACACATATCAATTTTACTAAAATAAATGACACTTTAGAGAAGTTCTCCTAACTACATCTTACGAAAATATCTGAATAAATAAAATGTAATTGAATCTTTGGGAAATCTTTGGCAGATGAGAGATCTGGGGAATAAGTTTCCTTAGAATTAAGTAAGAAGTTATTTTAAATTCACAAAGGTCCTTTCGAGAATGTACATATTACTATTAGTTGAAATAACAAGTGTATATTGTGCCATTAACAAATATTAGTGGTGACTGAATTTTTTGAAGATGGCATTTACGTAGATAGGGAATACTTTAAATTTCATTAAAGTAAATGTTTGGTTTGACTTACCTGGTTTTTAAAAAATATATTTTGTTTATTTGAAACAATTTTAACTAACTTTGTTTATTTAAATTTATCTAAATATGTACAAGTAGTTTTATTTTCCTGTGGTCATGATTTTTTTATACTTTTTTAAGCTGCTGATGATGATAATAATAATAATAATAATAATAATGAGTTGCTTTCATTTTCCACTTTGTTTGACAGTGATAACCTTGACTTGCTTTGTCAGAATGATCTGTTGCAACAGAAATGAATTTAGATAATCCGCCTCAAAGAAAACAAAAAATGGAAAGTCTGTACAGAAATAGGGTGCTAATTATAGTCCACTGTATAAAACTTTTTGGTTAGCATAACTGAAATATACTTCTGAAAAATAAGTCTAAATCACTTATATTCTAAGCATAGATTGCTATTGAAGTAAAATAATAACCCAATGCCTTGGGCTCCACATACAGAAAGTGATAAAACATCATTAGTGTGGATGGTCAAATTTCTAGAAATCAGTGCAGCTCAATAGGTTTCTGTCCATGAGCATTTAGAGGAAGATTAATCTGTTGTGGAGTTTCCTAGACCTATATAAAATATGATACCAAGAACCCTACACAAAGGGTTCAAAGTCAGGCCCAAGTATGCCTTGTGGATATGACCAAATTCACCCAGGATGAAAATTATTCTCCTAATAGCCATTTGGTTTCAAATTAGTGAAAGGATATAATGAGTTATCTTTACCTCTGCATGAAAACAAAGGACACATTAGTGCAGCAGGTAAATTTACCAAGTGGTATTCAAGTGCATAAACTGAGAGATAATACATTTCTAAAAATTATGAACTCACCCTGGGAGGGTATTTCTTTTGTTTTTAATTTGGAAGCCTCTGACACACATAATTTTCAGTTTGGGTTTAAAAGATTTATTATAACTTAAAAAATATGATTCACATCATTAAACATGATCATTTTTATCATAAAGAAAATGATTCACTCACTAAAACCCATGCAAAAAATTTTTTTCTGTGAATAATTCAATTTATTAGTATGGAAATACTTTTATCCTTGAAAGTTTATGAATTTTCACTTTTGAAATGTACACAGTCAGAATTATTCTGTTCCACATGATAACAATTTCTGTTGATTTCTTTCTAATTTAAAAAAAAGAGCAAGTGAGTATGAGGGTAGGTTTCTCACTATTTTTAAGTATACAATGTAGAGTGAGAAGCTTGTGCATTTTGGTCACAAAAGAGTGAGGTTATCATGATTTCTTGGAAAACATCACATTTTTAGTTATCTAATTAATTAGAAACTTTAAAAAACATAAATTAAGTAAAGATGGACAAAAAAGTGGTTCAAACAGCTTGGTCATTCAAGAGGGGATTGGGAATTGAGGGTATTCACAATCCATGAAGAATTGTTTGCTATGGGAAAGATGCAAAAATGTGTACTTGAGAAATGTTAGTTACAAAAAGGTGTCTCATTAGAGTACAGAATAAGTTTAGAATTATATAGATATATTCTTCATGGTATGGGTATAAGCAGAAAATTTATTGTATAACAAAGCATACATTGATCAATGAGTTATTACTCAGATTCATCAGCTATGAAATGACTCACCCACTTTCGTTCCTTGGGTACCAACTGCATCATTAGAAAGTGATGATGAAAGCGGAGATTCTGGTCTCAAAAGTGGAGTGAAGTGGTGGACCTGATCACTGTCTATCATGCACATTAACTAACTTTATGCTAGGTCTGGGTGCCACCTCTTCTACCCTCGGCCTCACCATTGTTGATGGGCCTGATTTCAACAAATCCTGTGCAGATAGCACTGTGACCATGGCTAGATCCAGTGCCCACACAGAGATACAGGCACAATTATTATTTTGCAAGAAAACAAGCATTCTCCATCCTGAATGGTAATACAATTAAGTGTGTTTTAAAACAGTCATTAATGTTGGTTATATACTCAAGAATTCGATCCAGCTAGATTTGTAGTATAGCATCAGACAAGAACTTTGGGGAAGGCAGTCAGATTAGACGTCAGCATAATTGTGTTCTGTTTGACCAACTTTTTTGGGGGGGAGGAAGGGAGAGACATGTATAGGTATAAAGTAAGTTGTTTATAACCAGATAAGGGTGGAACATACACAGCCAAACATCAGGGTTTCAACAGAGTCCCTGTAACTAAGTCTATACTTTGCTGTTGACTCAGGCTGGGTATCATACATAGTCAACATTGATAGATGGCAAATTGTGAACTCAAGTGGACAGCTGCTCATTGCTCATCCTAGAACTAAGTTGTCCTAGAAGTGTAGATGGCATGTCAGTTGAAACACTTTACGCTACTATTCATGCCAATTGGACTTTTTAATTTCCACACGCACTGAGTTTTCAAGTACACGAATCAAATCTATTTCTAAAAAGAATTTTCTATTGGTATTGATACTTTCATTGAAATGCACTAATGTGAATGCATTTGATTGTAATGATTAGTCATAAAATCAATATTTTAAGGTATTAAGACCAAAAAAATTCTAAAGCCAATGAACAGAAAAAGTGTTGAAATTGGACTAAATAATGGACTGATCAAGCTGTGCTGGCAACCAACCAACAAACAAACAAATGACAACAAAAAAGACTTTACTCTTCGAGGATTGATTCCTTTTATGGAGATTTCATCTCTTTGGATTTATTGAACTGTGGAACATCACACCTTAAATTGTGAATATATCAAATACAATAATAAATCTGTGAATTGTCAGCATATATTTTATTTCATGATGCCGTTCCCATAATGGGATACAGAAAGAAATCAATAATAAGTCTTAGAGAAAAGAGAAAATAAGCAAAATGTGAAGAGTGATTTTTAGTTTTAGATACTTTAAGTGCATATATGGATAGAGCTTAATCATTCAGTTAACATTTTGATGAATATAATCAATTAGAAGGTGGTTTAGAAGGTAACAACAGACCGTACAAGGTGCTAGCATTGCTAAATATGTGAGGAGGAAAGACAAGTAAGACAACTAAGATTTGTATTTTTGTGGCTATAATCATGAGATTTAGGAAATCTTATGCCAAGATGAATATGCGATTAAAAACATCATTTCCAAATAACTTTGTTTATTAATCATTAATTTCATCTTTCTAGACTTAATTTCTAGCTAATTCAGTAGCTCTAAAATAATTAGAAAATATAATTTTTCAAAGTAGTTATAATTCAACTTAAGAAACAAGGGTTCAAGAAAGTGATCCATCCTTAACCTATTATGAAGAGCACTCGTACTTTCCTGGGTCTATTATTCATTTTTAATAATTCTAAAGCATTCTGTCAAGGAACATTAGAACAAGTTACCATCATTTAAAAAACACTAAGTTCTTTTAGAATATTATCTGAAGCTTTACATAGATTTTGATGAAATTAGACAATCAATGATATAAACATTTTGAAATCACCAGAGCTTTGATATGGGATAATTTGGTAATGAAGTAAGACTAGTTGTTGCAAGAACTAACAGATTTTCTTATACAATGAAAGCATCATCATATTCAACCTAATAAACATTTGGCTGATTTTTAATTTCTGTTTCTATAGGTATTAACAGAGCACTAATCAAATCCCTTCAAAGAGGAAAAGTCTTCAGTTGTTGCTTCCTTATGTAAATTAGTACCATGCCCACCTCCAAATACATATGTATGTAAAATATCAGCTTTATTGAGGTATAACTGAAAAAAATCATAAGATATTTAAAGTGCACATTGTGGTAATTTGATACATACACACTGTGAAAGGATTTCCCCCATCTACTTAATTAACACATCCATCACCTTACATGTTTATGCTTTTGTTTTTTTTGTTTTTGTGAGAACATTTGCTAAGTTTTCCTCTCTTAGCAAGTTTCACTTAGACAACGTGGTGTTATCAACTACAGTCATGCCTTATATTCTATGCACAGGCTTAATTCATCCTATAGCTGAGAGTTTGTATGCTTTTCCCAATCTCTCCTTTTTTCCCCCACCCTCCAGTCCTGGCAACCATTTCTCTACTCTGTTTCTATGAATTTAACTTTTGTTTAGTTTTATTTTGTTTTGTTGTTTAGATTCCACATGTGATACCATGCAGTATTTGACTTTCTCTGGCTAGCTTATTCCACTTAGTATAATGCCATCAAGGGCCATCCATGTTGTTGCAAATGGCAAAATTTTCTTCTTTTTTAAGGCTGAATATTCCTGTGTGTGTACGTGTGCGTGTGTGCATGTGTGTGTGTGTGTGTGTGTGTGTGTGTGTGTGTGTATCTCTAGCTCTATCTTTATCTCTAATATCTTCTTTTTCCATTTGATAAACACTTAGGTTATTTCCATATCTTGGCTACTCATCTATTGATAAACACTTAGGTTGTTTCCCTATCTTGGCTCTTATGGATAATGCTGCAATAAACTTGGGAGTACAGATAGCTCTTCAAGAGCCTGTTTTCATGTCCTTTGGATATATACCCAGAAGCAGGATTGCTGTATCATATGGTGGTTCTATTTTTAATTTTTTAGGAACTTGGTTTCTATAATGGCTGAACCAATTTACATTCCCACTAACAATGCACAAGTGTTCCCTTTTCTCCACATCCTCACCAACACTCTCTCCCGTCCTTTTGATGACAGCCATTCTAACAGGTGTGAGGTAATATCTCATTGTGATTTTGATTTGCACTTCCTTAAAGATTAGTGATGTCGAGCACCTTTTCATATGTCTGTTGACCATTTGTATGTCTTCTTTGGAAAAATGTCTATTCAATTTTCCTGCTCATTTTTAAATTGAATTGTTTGTTTTTGCTATTGAGCTCTATGAGTTATTTTTATTTTAGATATTAACCCCTTATCAGATATTTAAGTTGCAAGTATTTTCTTCTATTCTGTAGGCTGCCTTTTCATTTTGTTGATGGTTTCCTTTGCTGTACACAGCTTTTTAGGTTGATGTTGTCCCACTTACTTGTTTCTGCTTTTGTTGACTTTTGGTCTCAAATCCAAAAAATCATTGTCATGGCCAATGTTAAGGAACTTACTCCCTATGTTTTCTTCTAGGATTTTTATGGTTTTAGGTCATCTACCTTGAATTGATTTTTGTGTATAGACATTCAGTTTCATTCTTTTGTACGTGATCACCCTTTTCCCCAACATCATTTATTGAAGAGATTTTAATTTACCTATTGTACATTCTTAGTTCCTTTACCAGAAATTAATTGACCATATATGTGTAGATTTATTCCATATCAGTTCCATTGATCTATATGTCTGTTTTTATGCCAAAACCATATTGTTTTGATTACTATGGCTTTGAAATTATTATAGTTTGAAATTAGGAAGCATGATGACTTCAGCTTTGTTCTTCTCAAAATTGCCTTGATTATTTAGGGTCTTTGGTTCTATACAAATTTTGGAATTGTTTTCTCTGTTTGTGTAAAAAATAGATAAAGTTTTGATAGGGATTGCATTAAATCTGTAGATTCTTTTGGGTAGTAATTTTAACAATATTAACTCTACCAATTCATAAGCATGGACTATCTTTCCATATACTTGTATCTTCTTCAATTTATGTCATTAATGTCTTGTAGTTTTCAGAATACAGCTCTTTCACCTCCTTGGTTAAATTAATTCCTATGTATTTAATTATTTTTGAGGCAATAGTAAATAAGATTATTTTCTTATTTTCTCTTTTTAATAGTTTGTTGTTAGTGTATAAAATACAACTGATTTTTTAAAATATTGACTTTGTATCTATAACTTTACTAAATTTCTTTAGTTATAATGGGTTTTTTGGTGGAGATATTAGGGTTTTCTAGATATAATCTTATGTAATCTACAAACAGAGATAGTTTTACCTCTTCCTTTCCAACTTGGAGGCCTTTTATTTCTTTATTTTGCCTACATGTGCTGGCTAAGACTTCTAGTACTGTGTTCAATAAAGTGGTAAGAATGGATACTCTTGTCATGTTCTTGATCTTAAAAGAAAAACTTTCAGCTTTTCACAAATAAGTGTAATGTTAGCTGTGGGCTTGTCATATATGGCCTTTCCTATGTTTAGATTTTCTACTTCTTCATGATTCAGGCTTGGTAAGAGTATGTTTCCAGGAATTTATCCATTTCTTCTAGGCTGTCCAATTTATTAGCATATAATTATTCATAGTAGTCTCATGATCCTTTGCAATTGTAATGTCTCCACTTTTATTTCTAATTGTGTTTGAGTCCTCTTTTTTTTTTTTCTTAGCAAGTATAGCTAGTTGTATTTACAAGCTCCTACCAGAAATATGTCAGTTATCTGAAATGGGACAGAGGAATAACAGTGGAGATGGCATTCCCAGATAGCAGCTTTTAAAATATGCCAATAGTCCTCTTTCAAGAAAAGACTGGGGGATGGGCGTTGCAGTCCTCGACCTCTGGGCTAAGCTCTTGGGGTATGGCCACAGAAAGTCCCTGCAAGCTAGATGCTGTAGTCTTCTGGGTTTAACGGACACAAACCCTGTTGGCTTTCAGAGCTAGTGTTTTGCATGCCCTTCCCTTAGGTGGAAATCTTAAAATTGGGGGAACTAAATATAAGGTATAAACCTTTTACTTCTCAGAGAGAAGTTGGGAATTGTGAGTTCCCTCCTGATTGTATGTTGTTGTCCTAGGGTGTGAGGTTTATGGTGAGAGTGTGTTTCAGTCTTTCCTACCTATTTGATCGGGTATTTTCTCATTTGCCTCCTGTGTAGGAGTTGCTCAGCTAGTTTCTGCATTTTTTTTTTCAGAGAGAATGTTCCGTGTGTAGCTGTAGGTTTGGTGTGTCTGTGGGAGGAAGTGAGTTCAGGGATCTCCTATGTTACTGTTGTAAACCAGAACTCAATATGCACTTTTTTGAATGGACAAAGGGACCAAAGGGCTTCTGAGAGTCTCCTACCTGTGGCTCTGTGATAAGTGCTGTGGAGTTAAATAAACATGAGGTAAAGACACCACCTGTGAGGTGTATATTATTTAATACACACATCTAGTAGTTGGAATCAATAATTAACAGTACGAATACCATATAACAGGGTTAAAGAGGGTGTGTAGACCTCGGCACAGTTGAAAAATCAAGAGAGAAAGAAATCAAACTAAGGGAAAATTTTGGAGATGAGGTAATTAAACTGAGTTTTGGAGAACTTGCAAAATTTATCAAGATTAAGGGGAAAAGAAAAAGCAATATGACATAATATAATGAGGCTTATTAGTGTCTTAGAAGGGGATCCTTATTTTGCGTTTTTTTCTAGGAAGCAGATTCTTTCAGGAGACATTCACTACCAGGTATAACCCCCTGAAAAAGAGTGGTGCTATATGAAACTATGGATATTCATAAAAATCCTTTTGTATACATGTATTTATATGTGCCTGGTGTTTATTGCTAAATGTGGTCTGAAAGTCTTACTGAAGAGCTCTTAAATCAATAGGATACATTTTGATTTTATTCATTATGTTCATAACACTACAATGAATGCTTCCATTGTGCTTTATTAAATAAATTACTGATTTTATTGTACCCTTTATGCATTCATAATTTTTAAAAGTTTCTTAAGTGTTCTGTTTTTTCCATATTAAATTCAGAATGCTGTTATGCATATAGATAGCATTGGAATGATCACAAATGAGAAAGAAATTGGCTAAATATCTTTATTCTTAGTGCCACAGTGGTATATGTGTACTTAAAGTAATTTGCTCGTTAAATAGAAACCATTAGAACAGCAAAAATCCTGCCAATATCAGGAAAAAGTATTAGTTTGGAATGCAACCTTTCTCTCAATTTTGGCTAACGTGTCAAGCCTCTTTTTGAAAAGCTAATTATATATGTTTTAAAAGTGGTTGAGAGTACCATCTCCAGAACTTATTCTGCTCTACAACTTAGTATATCTTCCTTGGTTTTCTCATCTGTAAAATGGAGATTATAAAAGCACCAAACATGTTTTTGTGGCAACTGAAGAAGTTAAAATATGTAATATGTTTAGAAATATCTAAAGTATTTAAAGGAGTGAAAATATGTAAAGTGTGATACAGTGCTAATTTGTAGCAGGCACATATATAACACCCGATAAATATCTGCTATTTTTGTTGTTGCTATTATTATTAAATCATAAATTAACAAGAAGAAACCAAAGTCCTACAGTGTCAAGAAAACTGCTTAGCACACATAATTATGATGATAATTCAACAAAATAACTAAGGCAGGCAAGACAAACAAATCATCTAGTCAGAAAAGCAGAGTAAAATCAATTTACTGGCAGAAGACTAGTGAGCACTGAAATTATTAATAATTATTATTAATATACTCATACTTTTTCTAGGCTGCATCTTTCTCTTCCCTATATACACATATTTTAGCATATTGGTTACTGTCATCTATACATCTCACATTGAGTCTCTATTAGATTTGCATGGTGGCTCCTATCAATTTTTTTCATCTGAACCTGCTGTGATCCTTTTTGTCTTCTCTCAACTAATCTGTCACTCTAAGGTAAAGGCTTGTTCAGCTTATTTAGAAGATCCATTATGCTACCATACATAATATATCAAGTCTAAGTAGCCTGCATAATGTCTCAAGAAGAGTTTTTGAGTGGATATTATGAGACCTGAATTTTAGTTCTATCTCTGTTATTAATTATTCTTTAGATTCTTAGCTAGTCATTTAAATTGGCCTCAAATTTGGTCTTCATATAATGAGGTGACAGATTACAAGATTTCTGTGACCCTTTTCAGCTCTAATCATAATTCTAAGTTTGTATTAAGCAAAAGAAAGCTAACACTACTCCTGCCCCTGTATCATGTTTTAAAAAGTAAATTAGTAAATATTATGATTTAGAAATACATACTGACAGAAGTACAGTATGATAAAAACAATTTCAAAGACAAACAGGAAATAGCATGCCTATGGAATATTGTCAACTTTATAGCACTGTGTATTAAGATCACAAATTTCCTTATTTTCTATGAAATTATTCTCAATGATTTCCTTTGAAGTGGGATAGATACTATGAGAATCACATATACAGAGAAAATTCTTCAAAGTTTCACCTTTAGTCTTGTTAAGCTCAATGAAATTCATATAAAACACAATCCTGTTCTCTTATTTTGGTCTCCTAGGATTTATTTTAATAAGGTTTCAATATATTCTTTAAAGTTATTGTTTTCTTTCAAATCATTAGAAGTAATGACTTTTCAAAAACCTTCCAAATTTATGATATTCTTTCCAAGCTAATTGTTAAAATCAATATAGATATGAAGTTTGAAATATCTGATATCACAAGACACCTATCTACATTCAAAAAAATTTTTAAAAAAAATTTAGTATTTTTCCTCTGAATAAAAAAGGTACACAGGTATATTTTTTCCAACCCTATCATTAAATCTGGAAAATCTCCTAACTTCATATATCTCAAAGTCTCAGTTGTTGAAAATAATACAGCTTGGCTGCCTCAAAATGTGGAAAATAGTCTAGTAACTGGTTTTAGACAAAAACAAATATAAAACAGCATTAGAATTATAACTCCTCTTCAAATTAATTTGTTGCTTCTATTAAGACATTAAATGTTACACATTTGCATTTTACTTGTTTATGTATTAAGGTTCTTACTGTCTACCAGACACTGTTTTATCAGGGAAAATGACAGAAAAAGGTTCCTGGATTCATGGAATTTGCTCTTTGTTGGAGAAGATAGCCGATGAATATGATCATCATTGTGATAAGTTCTGTGGAAGAAATAAAATAGTGATGTGACCACAAACAACCCTGGTGGGGAGCTACTTTAGATAAAGTGGTCAGAAAACTTCTCCTTGAGGACTGGTAGATATGTAAGCCAAGATCTGTAGGACTATAGAGCCAATCACAAGACTAATCAAAGGATAAGCATTCTAGGCAGATAAGAAAGCCAATAAAAAGTTCAAAGATGTCATAGAGTTGACACATTCTAGGAAAAGAGAGACAGTTAATATTATTGAAAGAGGTAGGTTGATTGGAGATAACGATGGACATGTAGTCAGGAGCCATATCACAGAGGCTTAGGTATGCCATTTTTAAGATTTTGGTTTTATAATAAGTGTAATATGTTCTAAGCAGAGAGTGACAGAATGTTCAGATTGGCATTCAGAAAGAAAACTCATATCCTAAAGCACATTGTCCATTTTGTCAATCAACAGGTTTAGTATCATAATTCTTATAAAAGTCAAAAATATCCTCAAAGGACTTCATATTTTACTGTTTAAATATGTTTGAATTATGGTCCAAAAGAAGCCTCTGAACTGTAAAATACTTGAACAAAAATCTATGCAAATGGAATTAATAAAGCAGTTGTTAAGATGCAGCCTATGTTCAATAACTCATTTTAAGTCTAATTTGTCAATTGAATATTTATGCAGGTAAGTAGACTCCATTGAAGTGTTATTGAATTCAAGACATTTTTGAATGTATGATATTGTACCTGGTGCTCTGAGGGACTCTAAAATAAATATGATAGAGTTCTCATTGTAGAGAATATAGAGTCCAATGTGAGGAGAAAGCTACGAGACTAAACATATTGATAATAGTGGACCTGAACGTCAAAAGATATTAATTTCTCTTTTCCAAATTCTATCTCTGGAACTAATTTATTATAAGATCTTGATCAGGAAATGACATTTTCCCTTAAGCAAACATCTCAAGATAAGCTTTTTTACCAAATGTTAATTTTAAAGTAAATAGAGAATAAGAGATCCCCTCATGATTCAGAGGTCAATATTTGGGCTTCTGGTTACAGTTTAAGTGCTTGAGGTAGATACTTCCCAAAACCTTTCTCTTTGTTGCAATACTTTCTCTTGAATGAAAACCTTCTTTAGAAATACCTGGGAAAATCTCCTCTAATAGTTATATAACTAATGTTTACTACACCTCCCTCTTCAATAAATAGAGCAGAGTAATAAAATGCATGCAATGTTATTCTTATGACATTATAGTTTGTAGTTTGGTGTAGAGTGAATTGGCATAGTTTTGCAAATTCAAATTTATACTAAATTTACTGCAAAAATAAAAATACATGCTTTAGAAAATACATTTAACTAATTAAATGATAATGTAATTTATTTAAGCAACACATACCTATTAGTGCGCACACACACACACACACACACATTAGTACACACACACAATTCTATGTTAATTAATTCTAGCCAGCATAACTATGCAAAGGACAGGGACATGGCTCAAGATCAAAGGAAATACCTAAAACAAAAATCAGTTACTGTATTTGGTGGTAGAATTAGATTGCATGGTTTATTTTCATCTCTAAAAATCTCACTAATGTTATAATGTTTTATAATATATTTTTTAATGTCATTTCTCTTCAGGAAAATCATATTAGGCAATTAATTTTATTATGACATGCTAGCTTAGGTTTTTCAAATTTAAAGAGAAATATATATATATATTTTACTCTCTATATATTGCATGGATACCCTAAGAACATAAATGTCCACCCTTACAATTCTAGTTTAATGTAAATTTTTAAAAATTTCCAAATTGTTTTAAGAATGTATCATATTGAAAAGGAAAGTGTTCAATGAATCTATTTATAACAGCACTCTCTTTCTACAAATAAAAATCTGGCAAATGGTTATTAAATAAATAAGTTTTTAGGGATTGGTTCTATTATTTTAATGACATGGCACCAAATTTTAGGTACCAAAGTAATCGGAATAGTTAATTTGTTGAATCACAAGTTTTAAACAAAGCAATTAGTAACATTTACACATAGCACTCTTTGCTTTAAAAATAATTACTGTTGAGTAGAATAAGAAAAAAATTCTATACCATTCTTGCATGCATGGCATGTATCAGTGCAGAAACCTGGAAACTAGTGGTATATCTACTGGCACATTGTATCTCTATCTACAATGAAGAATTTTCTCTCGCTCTCTCTCCAGACTCTTATTGTCTTTCCTTATATTCAGTTAGCTATATTTCTTCATTGTTTACTTTTAGAGTAAATACAAATGCCACTCAATTTCTAGCCTCACTGGTTCTTCTTTCTTCTGGGAATCTAATTATTCCTATATCATTTCCACCAGAATGCCCTCCCCTTATTTCTATCTCCCAACCACTCCCTAAAACTATTCAAATATTTTCTGTTCCTGTATAGAGCTTTCTTAGAAATCCTAGTAAATAATATTTTTAAAAATCACATTAATGACATCTTCAAAATTTACTGGAGAATTAAATAAAATAATGAATGTGAATGTAATTAGTCCATTTCAAAGTGCCAAATAAATTAGCAGGTATTTTTAAAAATCATTTTTGGTGTTTTTCGTCTAATTTTTAAGTAAGTGAATCTTATTTCTCCTAAAAGACAGTGAACATTTTGAGTGCAGAAACTGTGTCACATATTTCTTGGTAACCACCACAGTGCTTTGAGCCATTATAAGTCAGATTGTAGCTTGCCTGATAAGTATTGTTGAATCTAATGTACTTTATCAAACTATAGAAAAATAAATATTTCTCCCTCACTTCCTTCATAAACATGTGCAGAATGATGAATACTCAGACTCAGTAGGAAAGACCAAAATAAAATCAATTTTTATGCATTGTACACTATAAAAAATGACCAGAAAGATTCAAGTGATTGATAACTAGCTGGTCCCAATAGATATATCAATACCTTGTTGATAATGGCTATAGCATAAACCAAGCACTCATTTCTGGTCTATGGCAGGCAAATCTGACTTAAGACACTTTTAAAACTTAAGAAATCTTTACATAATAGCCTATCAGCAGCCAAGGAAGCAATTATAAAACCTATTTGGCTTTTGGTTTGATCTAAGATTCAGGAGAGGCTATAAAAAGATTGGGTCACATAATTATTTCTCTATGTAGGAGAAAGATATGATAATTTATGGTTTAATCTAACCCAGATTACAAATACATTCTTTTCCATTATTTGCTTAATAGAAACTCAACTAAAATTAGTCAGAGCTAATTTGCATTTTGTGGAAAGGAGAAATAATCTATCTGAGTCTTCTATTGACTGTTCAAAATGATTAAATAGACATTCTCCAAAAATAAAATTTATTGGCAATTGACAGGCAACTCTAAACACTTCTATGCAAATCATTTAATTTTCCTAAGAGTCACATTCTTCTTCTGGAACCATATTCTGTATTCAGCTGGGCATAATATATGTTACAGGAAGATCAAACAAAATAGCTACTCTTTTTGTTCTAATCTTGATTTCTTTTCTGAACCCTCCTTTTTTCTGTTCCTAGAAATCCTCTGTCTTTGTTAATTATAAAGACACTCACAGTCAAGGTCTTTAACATATTTCACGATGTGCTTAAGAGTTCTTTTAAGTGTATTTCTTATTCATTTATTTATTCACTAAATAGTTGCCAAGTCCTTAATATGTGCCATGCATTATGTTAGGCACTAAGGTTACAGCACAGGACCAGATGAACTGAGTCTTGGAACCCATGCAACAAACATTCTAGACAAAGAAAAAGTAAGCATGCAATAAGTAAAGAACAGTATGATTTTAGATAGTGATCATGTTAGGGAAAAAGTAAGACAATGGGTTAGTTAGTGATTGGTTACAAGAAATCGCTTTGGCTAGTATGATCAGGAAAGTCCTCTCTGAAAGGGTGACATTAAAATAAGAATATGAATAAGGTGGAACTATAAAAAAAAACATTAGAACTTGCACAAGAATGAACTCAAAATAGATCACAGACCTAAAGGTAAAATGAAAAAGTGTAAAACTTTTATAACATAACATAGGAGAAAATCTAGATGACCTTGAATGTGGCGATGACTTTTTAGATATAATATCAAAAGCACTATATGTGAAAGAAAAAAATGATAGTTAGACTTTATTAAAATGAAAAACTTCTGCACTGTAAATGGCATATTAAGAGAACGAAAAGATAAACCATAGAGAGAAAATATTTGCAAAGCATATATCAGATAAAGAATTTGTATGTAAAATATACAAATAACTCTGAAAACTCAACAGTAAGAACACAAAGAACTCAATTAAAAAATGGGCAAAAGATTTGCACAGATACTCCAACAAGGAAAATATACAGATGGCAAATAAGCATATGAAAAAAATGCTCAAAATCATATGTCATCAGAGAGTTGTAAACCAAAACAAAAATCCATTTCAGTGACAACAACTAATGCTGGTGAGGATGTAGAGCAACAGGAAATCTCATTCTATGCTGGTGGGAATGGTACAGACACTTTAGGAGAGATGTTGGCAGTTTCTTACAAAATGAAATCTACTCTTACCATATGATATTGCGATCGTGTTCCTTGCTATTTACTCAAATGAGTTGAAAATTTAAATATACACAAAATCCTGCACATAGATGTTTATAGCAAGCATCTTTATTCATAATCACCAAAACCTGGAAGCAGCCAAGATGTCCTCTAATAGGTGACTGGATAAACAAACTGTGGTACATCTGGACAATGAAATGTTATTCAGTGATAAAAAAAATGAACTATCAAATTGTGAAGAGATATATAGGAATCTTAAATGCATATTACTAAATGAAAGAAGCTAATCTGATCCCAACTATATGACATTCTAGAAAAGTCAAAATGATGGAGATAGTAAAGAGATCAGTAGTTGCCAAGAGTTTAGGAAGATGAAGAGATTGATGAATAGGTGGAACGTGGGGGAATTTTAGGGCAATGAAATTATTCTTATTATAATGACAGATACATGACATTAAGCATCTGTCAAAAAAGCATAGTACTGTATAATACAAGGAGTAAACCTTACTGCAAACTATGGACTACTTAATAGCAATGTATCAATATCTGTTCAATAATTATAACAAATGACTACAAGAATACAAGATGTTAATAATAAGAAAAACTGTGTAAGGGATTAAGGAGGTGTGGGAGAAAAGTAGAGACAGAGGGGGTATATGAGAACTCTGCCCTTTCTGCTCAATTTTTTGTAACCCCAAAACAGCTCTAAAAATAAAATGTTATTAAAATAGAAGATTCAATGGGCAGGAGCAGGGCATCCTAGGCCAAAGGATTAGCAAGCTCCACGAAATACACATGTCATGTGTGAACCAGTATGGCTGGAATGCAGAGGAGAGAGGGGTAGATGGAGACGTGGTACAAGATGTAGACCTCATCGTGAAAACTCTGATAGGCCATGGAGACACTTTTAATTCATTTGAGATGCAGTAGAAAACCATTCTGGGACTTATATGAGACATTTGATCTGATTTTCCCCAAATCCATTTGGCTATGGATTTCAGGAAAATGGGAGGGAGTACAGTCAAGGAGGGGGGTTACGTAGAAAGAACAATTAGGAGGTGGTTCTGATGGTCTAGACAGCCATGCACATTTTTGTAGTTTAAATGTTATACAACTCACTTCCATGTTTCTAATTCTAATAGTTGCTACTTTGTGCTTAATTTTTAAGTGTAACTCAATAATGCTGATTAATTGTTCCTAGCCTTTGTTCTATTACTACTGTAATTATATTCAGGATTTTGATGAATTAAACATTCCCTAAGTGCATGCAAGTAGAAATCAAATATGTTAAACACAATTCATTATAAAATGACCAAATTTGGAAGATGTAGGTACAAATGTTTGTGTTATTATTCTGTTTTAGTTGAACACTGCTAATTTTCACATGTCTTTCTATTTGCATTATAGAAATTAAAAATCGTTTGGATAAGTCATCCTGAGGGAATTTAGCTCAAAATTCCTAAACTAACTCTCTTTCCAGGCAAGTGCTGAAGAGTTGTCCATATGCTGATGTTAAGCCTGAAAGATCTTGGATTACACTTAATACATAGCTGTGCAGCTGTGGTACAATTCTGATTTATTCCATAGCTGCTAATGACTCAATATGTGAGACCATGAATTATAATAGCCAAGGTTATTTTGTAATATGATGCTATAAAATAAAGCAGAATTTTCCATGTATGCAAAAGTGCCCTGAAATTGCAAGGCTGATGTAAAAACATATGCTTCTATCAAGTGCTTGGAACATGAATGATTTCATTGCTACATACCTACACATTCACAACATATAATGATATGCAGAATTTATTGCAAATAATACAAAGAGGATAAATAATCAGTAATTAAGAATTCAGTTATCTTTGATTATTTTCTAATTCTGAATGGAAGAGCTTATCATACAGCCAATACCTGACTTAAAAAACTGTTGATGTTTCAAAATTTGGTTCCTGGGTCAGTTTGAAATTGTAATAAATTTTCTCTTTACAAAAAGTTATAGACTCTGTTTCCACTCAAGATGGAGTAAAGGGGATGAGATTTATCCTCCTACCTGAAACAACAAAAAACTGACAGAATACATGTAACAATAATTTGCAAGGCACTGACATCAAGCAACAAAGGACAGCGATCCCTGAGAGATGAGAAATAAATGAGATGAACCCTATGACTGCCTTGAGATAGTTTCCAGACTGTAGTGCAGAAAGAATAGATAGGGGATTTATACTGAGTCAAGGAGCTGAAATACAAATATGAAATTTATCCATGTGTGGGGCCACTGTGCCTGTGCCTTCAATGAACCATTCAATCAACAAGCACAATTTAACATCGAAAGCAGGTAGAAATGATTAATATAAAGATTACTTATACAGTATAGTACTATACTATGTCATTTGATACTTCTTAACTGCTCTTAGTACTGTTTGTTATTATTGAACTATTTATTAGAATCAAATACTTTAGAGCCAGAGAAGACCTTAAGATTACATAGTTAATCTTGCCCCCATTTTTTAGATGTGGAGACTGAGAAGAAAGAAAAAAAAAATAGCCGCTTTGATATAATATATTGTTCAAATTTTGGTTAATAAGGCTCTTTCGAAATTTGTCATCCTAAGAAAGTTTTTAATGACCTATTAGATGCAGCATAGGGACCATAAAAAGTTTATTTTAGTCTGTTTTGGCTGCCGTTTCTTAGTCATTGAAAAAGGAATATCATGTTTGTTGAAGGAGGTCATCAAAAGATGTGCCCACCAGTTGACCTGTGGGCTGGATCAGGGCAATCGAAGCTCCCTACTCCCTCTCTGTTCTAAGAATGTAAATCTAGCTTTCTTTACCTGCTCCCAGAAACTGCTCCAAGGATACAGTCTTAACAAAGAAATGCAGTGTTGAGACTATCTGAACTGGGTATGTAACTGAAGTCAGTTAAGACCTTCTGTGTATGTGTCCAACCCAGTTAAGGCCTCTATAGAAATTTTTAAGATTCTGACAAGCGGATATAGAAAACTACTCATCTTGCAATCACTCAAAATAAGCCTCTTAAGTCAACTTCCTAGCTGATTAACCTGCCACACATCAGTCTGTGAGGTCTGCCTTTATCTATGGTCTCTCCCTGCCCTTCAAGTAAGGGGGCTGGTTTCAGATTACACCAAGAAAGTACATGAGTAAGTAGGAAACCAACAATACTATTCAGACAATAATAAAAGATATATCACTTTTTTTTCGAAGTCCTTAAAACTTAAAAGAAAAGTGCACTTCAAGTTGAAGTCAATTACATTATAAAGTTAAGTTATTCAAGAGACTTTCCAAATATGGCACATTTTTAAACATAAAAATTCATTCAAAAAATTGACCCCCCCAAATTTTAATTTACTTATCTTCATTTCTGTAATTCCCCTTTTACTACTTGGCACGTTATATTTTCTCACAGTAAAGATAGTTTAGAGAAGTCTTTCTTGAATAAAATACATAGGATAAACAAAGGCAAATTTTAAAAACAAAATAATTGGAAATAAAAATTACAGGAGGATAATAATGGTAAATTCATTAGGTTTTCTAATATATGTTTAAAGTATAATCTAATTAGATATCTAGATATGTGTCTAATATTCACACATTAATATAGAGGGTCTAAGAAAGAGTAAAATAAAATGATTTGAAAGTTTTTGTTTATTCATGATGAAAACAAACAAAAACTCCTACTTATGGAAATGCCTGACTCATATTTCAACATTGTCTTGGATTAGACAGATGGTCTATGTTGCCAACATTTTTCTTGGTTGATATTAACATCAAAAATGTGTCGAGATCTCTCACGAAACAAGTTATTTGGCATAACTTTTATAAATGAGATTACTAGAATATAATCTGTTAAGTTCTTGACTAATTATACATACATATACATATATATTTACACTCTGATTTTTATTTCAAGTTGTTAGAAAACAAAAAAAGTGTTAATAAACCCCAAATAAAAACAAAAATCATAATATATAAATGACAAACTATATGGTAAAACAGTATTCCAAAATATTAACTAATATTTTTTACCTTTGCACCTCTAATTCCCATCAATCTTACATTCTTACTCCCTTCCAGCTAGATCTTGAATCTCCCATTAGTCCAAGTACTAAATAATTTTTTCTCCTCTGGTATCTGTAAACCCTCTATAATATGAAAATAACCCCTGGGAAAAGGATGGAGAAGATGCTGAATGACTGAAATTAACTTCCCTACCTGCTGGCAGAGGCTTATTATAATGGAGACCAGATTTCAGAAAAATTTTCAAACTTATATTCCTTCACCCCCATGGTTATGGGTTGAGATTTTACGTGCCTCTAGTATAAAAGATAACATTCCAAATAATCCAAACAAAATCTGATTCATAAGTATCTATTTATTTTTAATTACTATTATTATTTTTTTATTTTTTAAATTTATTTTTCAGTTACAGTTAGCAAACAATATTATATTAGTTTAAGGTATACAATGTAGTGAATCATATACCTTATGAAGTGATCACCTCGATAAGTCTAGTACTCATCCGACACCATACATAGTTATTGGATGTAAATTATAGCATAGAGCCTATAATAAGTATTTATATATTTATTTTATTAGTTACTAAATATAACAGAGTACAGCAGGTCCTTGAGTAACGTCATTTGTTATAAAGTTGATGAGATGGTGTAGGAACTTAACTCTTGTCAGTACCAATTAGCCTATGGTAAAACTGGTTTCATTACGTGTCATTTCACTTAAAGACACAGTACCTATCAATGACTTTAAGTAGGATTTATTGTTGTTTAATTCTCTGCTAAATGAATTTGTTTTATTCCTTTGTGTTAAAAGATTAAAATTTAACATAATCTTGATAAAGTGGCACAATTCTTCAACAAAGGGATTTTAAAACAATCTTATGTCCCTGAACTTTCTTAATAGAAAGAACTGCTTCAGACATACTCTCTGGCTCTCTGTGTAGATAACTCATCCGAATAATTCCAAAGTTTATTCATAAAAATAAATCTAAATGTATATACTGGGATTTCTGATTTGGGATTTTTCACATCAAAACAACCAAATTTAAATTCTCACACACACACCCACATACACATTCCCACATACCCACATGCTTACTCAAAGGCACTGGAGAGTGAAACAAAACAAAACAAAACAAAACAGGCAGGGGAGTGAAGAGTGTGAACACTGGGAAGAAAGAGTTGGCTTGAGATATGTTATGCATTTTTTTTCGCTTTTAGCAAGAGGGAGGTCCCAGTCTATAAGATAATGATGGGTAAAACACTAATACAAAAACTTATAGTCTTATCAGAGAACCACAGGACAGAATTTAGGTCAAATATATATCTACTGAAAAGTGTGTGTGTGTGTGTGTGTGTGTGTGTGTGTATGGTGATTCAGGAAAGAAGAGAATCAGAAAAGGGAAGACCTCACAAATATACATACATAAAGTTCACTCAGATATCTGGCTGACTTCTGAATTAAGCATGCAGAAAGCAGACTCCAAGCAACTGAGCTAAAGTGAAACAACTGACCTGAAATTTGAGTTTCCGGTCAGTTTCAGGGGAGACAGACTTTGTAGTTTGCATTCATCCAAGTAAAATGCCTATTAAAAGTAATCAATACTTTTGAGGGGAAAAAATAACAATATTTAGAGTGTCTACATCTTATTATCAAACAAATTCAAGATACAATCCAAAATAACTCGACATACAGAGGAAAAAAATCATGTGACACATTCTTAGGAGAGAAATCCATAATACGCTACAGTCCCAAGATGACCCAGATGTCAAAATTGTCAAAGGAGTCTAAAATAGCTATGATAGTTATACACAAAAGCATAAAAGAAAATATGCTCACATAAAATAAAAACTTTAAATCTCAGTGAAATATAGCTCTTTAAAAGACCAGATGGAAATTATATAATAGAAGAATACAATATCTAATACACAAAAGTCACTATATAGAAGTAGCAGCAGAATGGGGAAGACTAAACTAAGAGTAGAAAAAAGCAAATAAGATGACAGAAGATAGACCAATATACATAATCCAATCTGAAGAATAAAAACTAAAAGGTTGAAAAATAATAAACAGTGTTTGGGGGACCTATGATACAACATTGGAGAATTCAAAATATGTCAACAAATTCTACAACATAGATGAAATTAATAAATTCCTTGAAAAAGAAAACTTACAAAAATTGACACAGAATAAATCTTAAAATCTGAGTAGTTCTTCATCTATTATACATGCACTTATTATCAAAAACTTTCCCATACACACAAAAAACTATAGCCCCATATGGTTTTAGTAGTGAATTCTATTAAACATTTAAGGAAGAAATAATATCAATTTTATATAAAGTATTTCATTAAATAGAAGAGAAGAGACTACTCCCCAGCTGGTTTCATGAAGGTAATATAACCGCAGTTCAAAACTTACAAAACATAAAACTATAGATTACTGTCCCTCACATCTTTTGAAAATATTGTTAAAATTACCCTATAAAATATAAAAAGAATTATGCATAATTATCATGTTGTTTTTGTTGTTTCTTTTTACAAATTCAAGATTGGTTTAACATTTAGAAACTAAACATTACCATTCACTATATTAAAAGCCTAAATGAGAAAAATCACATAAACATTTCAAATGCATACAGAAAATCATTTGACAAAATTTAACACCTATTCATGATGCAAACTAGAGTATCTATTAAAAAATACAACATCATTTTTCATGGTAAAATATTAAATGTTTTAACCTAATATTAGGAAGAAAGCGAGAATATTCACATTATTTTTATTTAGCATTTTACTGAAAGTCTTTTCCAGTACAATAAGGCAAGAAAAAGAAATAAAAGGCACAAAGACTGGAAAGAAAAAGGTAAAATTCTATTTGTAGATGGCATGATAACTTATGTAGAAGATCCAAAGAACTCTACAAAATAACCATTACAACAAATAAGGAATATTACCAATGTCACATGATATAAGCTTAATGTGCAAAAATCAGTTGCAATTTTTTATCTAATAGAAAGTGGTAGGAAAATAAAGAAAATAATTCTATTTATAAAAGCATGAAAGTACATGATATACATAAGAATACATTTAAAAGAGTAAGTATTAGACCTCTACACTCAAAACTACAAAACTGCTAAAAAAAATTTAAAAAACACAAATATATTGTAAGATGTACATGTTCATGAATTGCAAGATATAATATAGTGAAGGTGTCAACTGTCCCCAAATGAATATATATATATATATATGGATATATATATATATCCATATATATATATATATATATATATATATATATATATATATATATATATATATTTAACATATAATTAGTTGCCTCAAACTTGTTTTTGATAGAAATTGACAAGATGATTCTAAAATTTATATGGAAATGTAAAGTAATTGGAATAGTTAAAACAATCTTGAAAAGAAAACCTACTTTGGAGTACTTATACTACCAAGGATTACTAATGCTAGATTAATGAAGACACAGTGTAGCACTGACATAAGAATTGACAAAAAGATCAATGTAACAAAATAGAGACTAGAGATAGGACCAAATTATTAGAGTTGTTGCAAAGAACACCAATGGGGAAAATAAAGATTTTTTATTGTTGTCATTAATATATGGTGCTGAAATAACTAAATAACAAACGGAAAAAAATCCTCCACCCAAATTCACATCCTACTGAAAAATTAATTTGAGATGGATCTTAAATTTATACATTAAAACTATAAAGCTTTTAGAAGATTCAAATGAGAATACTTTGTAAATTAGGAGTAAACAGAGGTTTTAAGGACAGGTCATAGGAGGTGCTAACCATATAAGAAAAGAAATAATAATTTAGGCTTTATCTAAGTAAAAACTTCCGCTCATCAAAATATGTTATTTAGAAAATAAATGAGCAAGCCATAAACTGGAATAAAATATTTCCAAATCATACATCTGGCAAAGGACTGATATCTAAAATATATAATGGAATACTACAGTTCAATAAAAAAAAAAAACGATCAATCAGAAATGGGCTATTTGAACAATACATCACTAAAGAAGATATGCTTGTAAGCATACGCAAAGATGCTCAACATCATAAGGCATCAGGGAAATCCAAACTAAAACTACTAGTAGATACTAATACACAATCTCCAGAATAGTTAAATTTAAAAAGATTCACAGCATCAAACGATGGTGAGGATTCGGAGCAACTGGGCCTTCACATACTCCTAGTAAGAGTATTAAATTATATCCTCACTATAGAAAAAGTTTGGATTTTTAAAGCCTATACCAGCTCTATGTTTTAGCCATTCCACTTCTCAGTACTTTACAATGAAAAATAAAAGTATGTCCCAAAGAAACTACGTATAAGAATGTTCATAGCAGCATTATTCGTAATAGCCAAAAACTAAGAGGAACCCATCTCCATCAATAAAGGAATCGATGAACTGATACAATCGTACGAAAGAATACTACTCTGAAATAAAATGGAATAGACTACTGATACCATAATAACAGAGATGAATTTCATAAATATGCTGAATGAAAGAAACCTTACACAAAATACTCCATTTGTTTGTAGATGTAAAATAGTTAAAACTAATCAGTGGTTGAAAAATATCCACGCAGTGGTCGCTGCTGAGAAACGTAGGTGGAGATGGGGTGGGAAGGAATGAGAGAACAATTTTCTAGAATAACAGCATTTCATATCACAGCAAATGGTACACTTAAGATTTGTACAAAACAAATAGTGAACTCTAGTCAAATCATATACATGTTGAAATATTTGGATAAACTGGAATGATATCTGCAAATTAATTTCAAATGTGTCAAAAAATATGCATTCATGCAAGGATAGATGGATAAATTAAATATAGTAAAATGTTAATTGTGGAAGGAAAGTTGTGGATATATGGGTATTCAGAGTTAAATTTTTTAAATAATTTCTCTCTATTAGAAAAACACTGGGGCCAGAGTGGCAGGCGCTCTGATTGATGCCTTTGCTATTGGCAAGAGAATAAGAAGTCAAAACTCTCTAAGTTACAAAATGTGTTCCCCCTGAGAAAGCGCTAGTTATATTTCCCTAAAAAAGAAGAGAGAGACAAAAATGCCAGATAGCCATTGATATATTGATAATGATTCATTGTTGATTTATTTCGCACTAGTAACTTTGACATAATAAAATACTATCTCATGTTAAAGCAACAATACTAGTAATCATTGGGAATGGAAGAATGTATTAGTTTATTATATGCATTGCAATGCATTTTCCTCCCATTTTATAGATGCAGGAGCTTAAGTGATTATTCCTCAGGCTAACAAGTGTCAAAACCTGCACTGAACTTAGGTTTTCAACTGCAAACCCAGTGTTCTTTGTACCATCACCCCACATTGCCTTTTGGAAACAGATGTGATCCCCAGATTAAAAAGAATTTAACTTTCAAATAAACTCCACTTATAAAATGGGAAATACATTTCTGTGAGAATATTTTTATGACCTAGGCATACTAAAATTGCACTTATATAGTAGAAATCTTTTAATATCACTTATGCAAAAGAAAAATGATAATATTTAAAACATCAAATCTTTTAAGATTATTGTTATTTGGATATAATTCCTTGGAATGTAAAGGAAAATAACAAATAAACTAAAAGCATTATGCTACCTTATCAGTGTTTTACTTCTAAAAATTTAGCAGGCAGAAATAAACATCTTTTTGGCTCCTTAGTCACTACTTCTTAAAAATTTGTGCTGTCTTTTGGGAATGAATAGCTTAAGCTTGAACTGAAAAAAAAAAAAAAAAAAAACAGATACAAATGGAAATATCAGAGGCAAGGTGTCAAAGAAAGCAAGTGAGAATATTAGAGTGGTACATTTGTTGGACACAGAGCAAGCCCATGGAATGACACTGTTCTTGAAATATCTGAATGAGGAAACCACAAAATTCAGTAATATGCATCCTTAGGCATAGCATGCAAAATGAATTTGCGATTAATAATTTGGTAAGTTAATTTTTATATAGAGTTTTGTCATAATAAAATATAACCACACAAATGTTTATCAATAATCTTTATTAATATAGTGTGTGTGCGTGTGTGTGTGTGTGTGTGTGTGTGTGTGTGTGTGTGTGTGTGTTTGTGTCATTGAGTCAGCTCCAACTCCTGGTGACCCTGTGAATGAGTGATGTTCGCAATGTCCTGTCCTCAGCATCCCTAATCAGCTCCTATAGACTCATGTCTAGGGCTTCTTTTATGAAGTCAATCCATCTCATATTAGTCTTCCTCTCTTTTTTGCTTTCTTCTATTTTTCCTAGCATTATAGTCTTTTCATGATGTGCCAGAAGCAGGACAGTTGCAAATTTTGTCATTTTTGCCTCTGGCAATGTTCAGGCTTATGTTAATGCTTTAGGACCCACCCACTTGTTTGTCTTTCTGTGGTCTAGGGTATCCATAGAGCTCTCCTTCAACACCATATTTCAAGTGAATCATTTTCTTTTTCTATCAGCCTTCTTTACCATCCAACTTTTGCACCCATACCTAGTAATTGGGAAGATGAGGGTTTGGATGACATTAGCCTTCGTCTCTAATGACACATCTTTGCTCGTAGTCATATTTCCTAATTCTTCCACTGTTGCCCTCACAGTCTCAGCTTTCTCTTGATTTTCTGGCTGAAGTCTCTGCTCCCCTCCACCCTCTCCTCTGCCCTCCCTTCTTCTTCCATCCTTTCCTTCTTTTTCTTTCTTTTAGTGTACATCTGTGGATGGTAAACAATCCTAACTCATGCTGAAAAATATCTTTAATTTATCCTCACTATTGAATAAAAATGTATTTTTATTTTTATAAAAATCTAGTTTACAGTTTTTCTATCATCACTTTCAAAGTAATTCTGCTTTGTGTCCCGAATTTTATTTAATAGCTCATTGAGGATAATCAGTCTGAATTTTTTTCTCTGATAATTTTTAGGATTTTTTTTTTTATTGTTCAAGCTCTTTAGTTTCACACAATGCATTTAGGTGTAAATTTATATTTCTTTGCCTTCAGAGGGCACAATCAATCTGTGGTCTCATGGTTTTCTTCAATTCTAGAAAGTCTTATCTATCATTTCTTCAAATACTGCAACTCTGCCACACTGACCCTTTTATTGTCCTTCAAATATACTAAAACTACACTTGTCTAGAGCCTTTTACCTTTTGTGACTCTCTGTTTTGGGAACAGTTTTCTCCCAGATATCTGCAAGGCTTACTTACATCATCAAGTTGCTCCATTCTCTCCATAAATTTTACTGCATCTGACAGTCCTTCCCTGACCATCTTATCTCAAATATCACTTTATTCTCTATTACTTTCTATTCTCTTACCCTTCTTTAACTTTCTTCATAGTATTAATTACTTCTACATCTTATATCTTTATTTGTTAATTTGTTTATCATTTTATCTTTCTTCTAACATTTCAATCCAATAAGGATTTTTTTTTTGTCGGCATGTTCATTGCTATATCAAGTATTTAGAATAGTGTCTGCACATAGCAGGTACTCAATAAATATTTTGAGTCAATGAAATTTCCTCTAACGTTTGAGTTCTGGTACTATTGTTAGATGCATATTATACCTTTTGGTATTTTTATATATCATTGCCTTTTTTACTGTGTTCTGAATAAATTCTCAATGTCACCTTAAGTCTAGTTTAGAGCTTACTCTGTTTACTTTTTTATTTTAATGACCGTAAATTTTATTTTTATAATTTCTAATTGATCTTGTTTATATCAATATGTTTTGTTTAATATCAGTATGCTTTTTTGTAGGCTGCTTTCTTTCATATTAGATTTTTTCAAATACTCTGCAATTATGATTTATTTTAAATATGATTCCCTAACTCACCCTTTCTCTTTCTCTCCTTTGCTTATATTTTCAATTCTAGTTGTTTTTCAGTTGCCTGGTCCTCTGAGTCCTTTATAAAACTAGGTCTTTAAATGGCATTTTGAAATAACTGTCCTACGATAACATTGTCTTTTACGGATACTGTCTTATTTCAGTTGATTTGTGAAATGTGTCTATTCTCCCACATCCCTAGTTCAGGTTGTGGTATAAGGTATTGTTGCAGTCTGTGAGTTGACATTAGTCAGAGTAGGAGTGTCTCAAACTATAAACTTACTGTATCCTCTTGACCAAAATGTAATAACTATATATTCTATGTGATTAATTTTTAAAGCCATATTCTAATTAATCATTGTTTCTCACAGGCTTTCATTCAGTCAGTCATCAAACATTTATTGAGCATCTACTTTCAGGAAGATACTTGATAAGCATGAATAATCCATTTATACATATGATAGTTACATTCCTCAAGAGACATTTACTGTATAAGAGAGTAACACTCATGCAATATATAAAAACAGAAAATAAAACAAAAACTACTGAACCTCAGAGGACTCTAATTAGAATGATAATTTTTTTTTAATGGGGGGAGGCATGACAAAATATATCATCTCACTTCATACTCTTTTAATGAAGGTATTAACAGAGATTTCACTAATGAAGATTCAGGGAGGTGGGATTGAAAGGAACAAAGGAGTATGAGGAAAGCTATACACATCCAGTGTGGCCCTTGGAAATGACATTTTCAGTTATAATTTACATGTGATCCTACTCCCTTAATTGTTGAAAATTGCATGTAATTCAACTAAAAGACATATTCTATTTCTTAATGAGACCATAATCTAATAAACATAATTAATATATAGCATGTTTCCCTGAAACAGTTCAAGGCACTTAGCTAATATACCTGTGCCAAAAACAGTTATATAGTCAACAAAATGGTGGGATTTTATTTTATTTTTAAGAATAAAGAAGCAGTTTGTGGCATGAAATAGTTTTCATTACCTCACAAATGCCATCATTTGTTATGCTGCATAACAAATCACTCCAAAATATAACAGTTTAGAACAAAAATTATTCTGCTATATTTCACATTTTCTGTGGCTCTGGAATTCAGGAAGGTCTTGGCTGGATACTTGTAGCTTAGTGTCTCTCATTTGGCTGTGATTAGAGACTGGCTAAAGCTAAAACAGTGGGAAGGTAGAGCAGCTGCGGGCTGGCTGGTTTCCTTAGCATGTTCTTTCTGTGTGATCTAGTTGGGGCTTCTTCAAAGCATGGTGGACTCAGAGCAAGCAAGGGCTAATAGGATATAGGTCAGGGCTCCAGTGCTATGTTTTAGGAAACCAGTCATAAATTACATTGCCTTTTCTGACCATGTCTCAGAAGTTACCTAATGTAAATATAAGCAACCTTGTGCCACTTAAATTAGTAACAAGTGAGTCTCAAGTACACCTTGATTCAAGGGGAGGGATCACAGACCTCACCTCTTGACTGGAGGAGTGTCAAGATTACACTGGAGAAGAGTAGGTTGGATGGGAAATATTGTTGGGATTCTTTTTGGAAAATACAAGCTACCACAGACACTGAGTTAAATAGCATTCTGTCTTCTTAATTTATAAGTTTGTAAACTATAGGGTTTGGACAAATGTTAGTGGCAAAGCTAGAAATAGAACATACATCTCATCTCAAATGTGTCATTTTTTCCCCCTTTGTCAGCAGAGTGCCTCCTCGAGGGTACCAAAAGGAAATTCAGAACCTAGGAATACATGGTCAATGTGAATTCCTTGGGAATTCCTATGGCATATGAGCATAAACAACAACAACAAAAACAAAAACAAAAGAACCCCCCAAAACTAAAATACACATGCAATGGGAACATATACTGGAAATCTGTACATGGAATGTCTTAACTGAACATATGAATTCTACATTGCATATTCAAGCATTTGATTACATACTCATTCAAAACTTGTTTTAGAGCCTTTGAACTGTGCTGGGGGATATTTAAAAACATATCAGGTAAGTAAAAGAAATCTTCTCTCCTTAGGGCTATAATCCAATAAAAAAGTACAAATGTCAAATATAATATAATATTGACATATACCCCTCATTTAAAAAAACTGAAAATTATTTGCTTGAGTTGACCTGAAATATCCTTATATTTTATCAGTAGATGGTCAGATGCTGCCTTAGGTACACACTAGAACTTGTATTCAGTATAATCTATAAAACAAAAGAATATCCTTTTTTGTGTGTGGGCAATAAGTTCTTTTTAAATCCCCAATCGATTTTTTTTAATAAAAAAAAAGTTTCAGATTATACCCCAAGTTTTTCTATAAAGCTTTCAGCCAACATTTTATTATTATTATTATTATCTGATTATATAGAGGGAAAAAAGTTTAATGACTTCTATTCTAACTCCTCTTTTAAACATCTAGTTTTTCAAAATATAAAATTAAGCTCCATTGGGCCCTGAAAAAGGTGATTTCCAAGGCATTTTAGCTGAAGATAACTGAGTTATCTTTGGAGATTAGTGGGGAGAGATGTTGATGGAAAGATGCAAGGTGATCAGAAAATTGTAGGATCTAAGAACAACAGTGTTGAGGAATTGGCAGATATTAAAAACACCTACAAAAATTTAGATAAATCCTAAATCCATGATTTCAGAAAATTGCTGTATAGTCAGAATATTATTCTGGTGCCATAATTTGGCAAATATGGAACAGTGTGCAGAAGTAGAGGTTTATAGGTGGTGTTTGAGGAATGTGAACAGTTTAGTTAGAATGCAGATTCAAATTGTAGTTTAAGGACAGTGAGACACAAGAAAAGCAATCAATGATACCAGGAAACTGAAAGATGTCTACGCATACTTTAAAGTTTGGGAAGATAGTCAAGAAATTTAGAATTAGAACGGATTATTTTTAATAGTCTTTTGTGGGGGGAGAAGCGGTAGAAAAGATAAGACCTTAGAAATATCTAAGCATAACTTCTTATTTAGAGTACAAAGTATAGAAATATATGTTGAATACAGAAATTGATTAAAGTATAATGATAAAAATTAGCTTTATCAGTCAGCAGGAAAGATCATTATGATAAAAATAGAATTTCAATGTTATTATTTATTGAAAACCAATAGAGCACTGGTAGTCATAACAAACTTGAAGATAGAAATAAATTTTCATGTAACTATTCTGAAAAGTTTTCTAACAATTTTTAATTGCATTCTGAAAACTTTCAGTAGTATAAAAGTCCACTTATAGCAATTGTTTAGTGTATCAATATTTTAATCTATGATTTTTTTTGTCATATTACATCTTTATTTTGCTTCATATTAGAGTCTCAGGTACTATGTTTAATGTCCTAATTTCTCAAAGAATGGGACAGTAATTTAAAAATCATATGTGTAGCCATTTTGTCTTTATTTAGTTTTAGAACTTCAGCTTATCATTGAAGAAGTCACATGCTGAGTGAGCTGAAAATTCTGTTAATTTGTTACACACTAGTAAGTAAGCTTTAAATCCCAATGCCAATTAAATCTATTTATAATTGCATTGGGAGCTGATTACTATAGGACATGTCTCCAATTTTCATATGGATTCTTATCCAAGGACTTATATATAAAAAGTAATTATTTTAAATATATTCAATTTAAATGTTTATTTTTAATATTAATTTATTTTTTTAAGAACCTGAAGCCTTGTCAAAATTTCTTGTACATATGAACTGATTGAGTGGATTCCTAAGAAAACCATTATAGTAAGAGTCTGTGTGATACACAATGCACTATGATTAAAATTATACTTATGAAAGAATTTATAAATGAATGGAAAAGTTCTGAATTTGAACTTCAGAAACATTGCTGGTAATCACATTATAATTTTATTTCTTTCTATCCAATAGGTGACTCGGGGGCTAAACTTGACCCAGGCCTTATGGTGATAGATGATTTGAGAATTTCTTCATTCTAATTTTCATGCTGCCTATAGGCAGTCAATATACTGAAACTCTGAACTGATATTTTGTCTGAGGAGAAAACCTGTGGAGAAAGGCTATGGGAACAGCAGCATACTCTGTGCTATTTACTTGTGCCGAAGCAAACTCCACATGGTTCAATGTTTTATGACATAATTTAAAATATCTTTTTTTTTTTTTTGCTTAGATTCTAAGAATATTATGTGCCCATAAACACTGATTGTGTGTGACTGGTGAACACTTTAAGATAAATACTGGCAATGAAGTATAAACTTTCTAATAGGCATTGATATATATAAATATATATTGTTAAATTAGACATTTGTGACATAAAAAGTACATACTGAAATTCATTGTTTACAATACAGTACAGCCTTTTATATGATTATCTACACATCAAGCACGCCATAAGCGACGTTTTGTTACACTCATCAATATGATTAATTCATTAGCAATTACATTAACATACTTAATATGTGGCTCCATAAAACATTAAGCCAGGTTCCATAGATGAATTTTAGGAATCATTACTTGAAGGAAATAAGTTTATTTAAAAATGAACTATACTTTGAGATGATTTTGTAAATGAATATGGGAAAATTTGTATGTTATATTCAAGTTCCTTTTGTTCATAACTTGAATTCATCTCAAAGGACTATTGAAAAAGATGGTGAGCACTTTATATCATGATTTTCTTCCTTGATTATTGATCCCACTTAGAATAACGCTCCTTCTGGTTCTCTTTCTACAGTTCAAATTGATTAAAACCCAATTATCACTACAAAGAGACAAAGATTTCAAAACGTTGAATCATGTTTTCAGGCTCTCCCTCATCTCCTTCGTCTTCAAACACTTGGTTGCTGTTTCTATAAATTTGGACGATGCCTCAGGATCTTAGAGAGAATTTTATTATACTCGCTTTTCATTATGTCCCCAAACACTTATCTTTCTAATTATTGATTTCCCAGGTCCTAAGCTTAAGAGAATTCAGTTTTCCTAATGAGCAAGTCATTCTTGAGGTAAATTTTCATTTTATCAAAAGGATGAAACAATTGGAGTATGGCCACATCTACCGAAAGAATAACTGGTAGTCCACATTTAGCATCTAAGCAGAAGATACCAAATATGTACTGACAGAAGCCATCACACATTTCTTAAGTTTTTTTCTTAATGTAAAAGATTTATGTATTTGAATTATGGTGACTGTGAAATATGAATTTTACACTATTTTACATAGTAGGGCTTCATTATATCATTTATAATATTAATCAGTTCATGTGTTGTTTTCATTTTCTTATAATTAGTGATCAAGAAGATTCTATTATCCATAAATATATAAAAATGTATTCATTATTTTTCTTGATTTTTTTTTTCAAAATAAAATATTTTCATAGATTCAGTAAATACAGTTGAAAGGCTTTTTATACTACTGGGAATAAAGAGATTAGAGAAGCATTAGGTCTAAGTCTCTGAAGGAGAAAACAGAACAACCCTCTAAACTTCTTTCTCTTTCCTTGGTATAGGTAAATCTGCTAAATTTGCCAGGCTAATCTCAGCCTTCATATATTTTTGACTGTGAAAGTTATAATGAGTCATCTCTGCTTTTGCATGCATCTTTCTTTGGTGTTGAGAGTCCAGCCGGTGATGTGGCACCTTCCAGATACCTGTTAGGATAACTGGGTACCTGGCCACGTCAAGCATCTTGCTTTGTGAGTGGATGAAAGTTACAAGATGATTTGCCAATGTTAGGAGTAAAAGTATATGACCTCAGAAACAGGGGAAGCTAACAGGTTAGACCTGTGACCTTAAATTCATAAAGCCCTAATTTTTTAATAAGCTGAACAAACTAGTCCAAGAAATAAAGGATCATAGCCACAGGAGGTGGGATTCATTTCCCTAATTTTGACTAATTTATTTCTTTGCCTTGAGACAAGAGAAAGTGTTAGGCTATCCCAGACACTTGATTACCTGCACCTGTCTTTAAACTTTTTGGGATATGAAATTCTAGAATTTTCATCTATGAATTTGTTTTGATACTACTAACAAACTCTAATCATTACAATGTTTCTTTTATACAACCCACATCTCTCTATGGCAGTTTAAGTCTGTTTCCTTGTCCGATACTTAGGGAAGATGAAAGGTATTTATCACTCCTTGTAAAATAGTCAACTGCAAGATTATTATACTGTTCTCCTTCTCTTCTAGTTTAAGTACTACTTGTTAAAACCTTTCTAATTTTTTAATGAATACATTTTATTTCTTAGAACACTTTTAGATTTGTAGAAAAAAAAATGAACAGAGAGTACAGAGTTTCCATTATCAATTTATTTTTAATTTAACTAAATAGTAAAAACTTACTCTTTTGAAAATGTATCACTAAAGAATTTAAGTCAAACAATAAAGGCGTATGTACTGATACAGTGTGTAAATGTTACAACAGTATAAAAAAAGCTGGAAAAATAGGATGGTTACCTTCAAATAATAGTGCATAACTAAATTGTACTAGCTTATAATATTAAATTCTATAAAGGAACAGTTAAAGGTTAGAAGAACTCTAATGGCTTCACTAAGTTTTCAGAACGATGCAATTAATCCACCTCTATATACAGCTGAAGGAAAATAAATTATCCATACTTATTCTTATACATATTTCATAGAAAGACTTGGGACTATAGATATAATTTCTAATCTACTCTTGAATATAAAGACAGATATTGGAAGAAAAAGGTTGCCAAATAAATGTACTCCATCAGGATATGTATTTTTCATGATTATGAGCTTTTTCAGCATACATTTACATTTAATTATATATGTGCTGTGGAATGTATTCCTCTTTCATATAAAATAAATGCTTAGTAGAATTTGTATAAATTCTAGATCTCTATTATACATTTTTGATGATGACTGATTTGCATTATAATCTCAGATGATTTTAATCTGGCACAACTGCATCTAAAAGTCATTTACTAAGATAGATTGTATAGGTAAATTTTATAAATCCTTAGAGACTTTGTAGATGAAAAAAAAAAAGAAAACTTCATATTTCTCATTCTAAGACTTCTAGCTTGCTTTTCCATTCTGTCACTCTTCCCAAACATTGCTGTGGTGGTGGTGTGTACGAGACATGGAATTTTTGCAGTTGGAACAGACATCAGATAGTTTTTCAGGTATTCTACCCAGAGGCCAATTATTCATTCATTTATCAGACTTTCTCATCTATCTACAATGAGCCAGATAGTGAGAGAGCCTGAGAGTTACATTGTTATATAGGACGTAGACCCTGCCCTCAGAGAGACTGCATTCCCTTCATGAGTGTGCCTAAAAGCAAATGAAATAACAAATCCAAGTGTAGTCGAGCATTTGAATTATTTGGCTTTGGAATTTTTTTCCATGGAATTAGTATGAAATCAGAAACAATAATGCAGTCTCCTGAGGGCAGTTTTGCGCTGCTTTCAGACCCCTAGATTTGGGTGATAAGGGAACACCTCTCTAACATGGCAAGGTGGAAAAGGCACTCAAGGACGAGGGAAAGGACCTGGATAGTAGTCCCAGTTGTGTCCCTTAGTGAACAAGTGAGTTTGAGGAGACACTAATTGATTTTTGTGGTTCGGTTTCCTCATCTTTTCTTAGTTCCTCCTGTCTCCCCGACAAATACACTCATAGGCACACAGTACTTATCTGGTTTGAATACTGGCTACTTGGACTTGAAGGTGAAGGGTGTACTTATGGGTGGCAGTTCTATTGTTGTTGTTGTTGTTTTCTATCAATGAGAATTTTATGAATTTTAGACTGTTTTTAAATGTCACAGTAAAACAGAAGTGTGCCTATGCTTCCCAATTTATGTAGCTGATCTAAGGTATTTAATAATAACTAGATTCATTACAATTCCAACAATAACAGCTTTATTCTCTCAGGGATTCTGAGCAGGGACACAACAAGCTGAGTGTCCTTTTCTCCTGTCTCCAGTGCAATGCTAATGCTGCTCTGTGTATGTCAAAGCAACTATGGGGAGCAAGCAATGAAATAATGTCTGTCAAGGCACCCTGCAAACTGAAAAGAGCTCGATGAATTAAAGTTTGCTCTTATTATTAATATAGCCTTAATATACATCCATTAAAATGAGTGTTTATATATTTGTTTCAATTTAAAGTCCACTTTCATGGAATAATGAAGAAGGAGAGAGCTTTTTCCAAATCTAGAAAGGCTATCTATTGTTCAAAATGGCAGTTCATTATTCAATGAGTATAGGGTTTCAATTGAGCAAGATGAAAAAGTTCTAGGGAGCTGTTGTATAATAATGTGAAAAGTTAAAACTATTAAACTGTACATTTAAAAACAGCTAAGATGATAAATTATATTTTTGTTTACAATTAAGATAAAAAAATCAATCAATAAAAGGCAGTTCAATAAGTAACTACATCAATAAGTAACTCTGACTCTAGTAACCTCAAAGAAGATCTCAAAATGAAATTTTAAATAGTGTTTTATGGTGAACATTCAGGTATGGAAAACATCAATTTTCAAATAACAAATATCATTTAACAAATAACATTAACCTAAGAAATGTTAGCTGCAGATATGTTTTTTGTTAGGGACAAAGATATTTCTATCAAGGAAAATATTCATTTAAAATGCTTATTAGCCCCATGATTGAGTTTTTTCAACTCAAGCACATAAGACCATGAATTTTGTGGAAGAGGAAACTAGCTAGTTCATGAAATCTTATACTATCCAAGTGTTCTAGTATTTAATTTAATTCACACATATTCACATAATAGTGCCATGTTAATAACACTTATAATGTTAACTTAACCAAATATCAGTCAGCACACATTAAATTAAGTTTTCTGATTAAAATGCAGTTACAGTTTTACCATCTGAACTTGGCACTGTTACTAAAGGAACATGTTAACACTGGGAAATCTAATTCTTACATCATCAAAAAGGTAACAGCAGGATTGTTTATAATGACATAAAATTATTCAAAATATGGTACTTGGCATAAAAATAATTCCTGAATGAAAGACAGTTTGATTTTAAGGGATTGACAAGATTAGAGGGGAAAATTCCATGGAAGTTGAACAGTCTGAAATAAATAGTGGTGAGAGTAAATAACATAAGAAGATGAAAACTCAGACATAAAATATTATATCTATTCAGATTATACAGTCCTAACATTGACTACTTGAATCTGAGGTAACATAAAAATGCTAGAAATAGAATATTTAAGTTATTAATCTATATGAAAATGTTGAATTTTATGAAATAAAACCATATTTTGCAATTAACTAAATTAAAGGTTGTTAATGCAATAAATCTCCTTGATGTTAATGACAATCTAAATTACAATAGATTTCTGCAGCATAAGATCTTATTCATAATTCAAATGTTTGTTTTAGAATTAGATATAATGTTCTAATCTCTAAAAATATAGCACAAGCTCATAGATTTAGAAGAATGACACTATAGTTTCTAAGTGTGAAAAACAGCAATTAAAATTACTAAAATTGTTAGTTTTAATCTTCAAATATAGAACCTAAGTCATATTGTTTCTTTCCTTCTAGGTATTCTCACAAAAACATACTTTTATACTATATTTTTTTGATCTCAGATGACTTTTTATAAGGAAAATTAGATGAAGTAAAGAAAAAAATTACTCCCAGGAAGGGAATTATAAAATCATAGAAACAGAATTATATTATGTGTGCTTTTAGTTGATTTGGTAAGTGAAGAAAGATGAATCAACAAAATATTGGTCCCCAGATTATCACTGCATTTTACAATAATATAAGTGATAAGTACCATTTGCAATTTAACTTTTCCCATTTTCCAGGAGGATTGTATGTATTAAATAATTCAGTAAATTTATTAACATTTTAAACAAAATCTAGAGTTATTTTCAGAAATCTAGTAATGCAGTAATGAAAACATCTTGGCAATATCCTATAAAGAAATTCTTCATGAGAGTATATCATTAATATTGGATGATGCTATTTATTTTATGAATAAATGCTAACAGCAACTAATGAATTAAAATCCATGTTTTTAAAATGTTTGATAGCCAGTTCATCAAACACTATTAACTAAAAAACGATCTAGATCTCTAAGGGACCATATCTCAGAATGCTCCCTATACTTAATCTTTAGAAACACTCTCCTACATCAGAACAGAGCCTAAATCCAGAGCATAAAGAGAAGAGTAACGGTATGGCTGCCAAAGTGATAAAATCATGTTTCCTGTTGCTACTTTACTCCTGACCACATAAGGACTCACAATATTCTAACTCTTGATTTTTATGAAAAAATATCCTGGTTCTTAAAGTTGCATCTGTACTTTCACAATGAGGTCTAAGGTTCAGATGTACACATTATAAATATGGAAAGAAGAGGTCGCTATGAGGAGACTAAGTTCCAGGAATAAAATGAGGAGATGTCAGGTGGATGATTCAAAATGGACATCATTCCATTTTTCTAAGGAAGTTGGAATGAGCTCTGTCTCACTCTCAGCTTAGCCATAAGCCTTATGGTTATTTCTCATTTCACAATCACTTTCAGGATGCAGGATATGTTCAGGGGACTCATTTAAATCCAGAGTATGCCTAAAGCTTCATGATCTAAAAACCTCTGTGCATGATCATCACTTTATTTGGTAAGTCATGATGATAAATGACGGGCAATCAAAATATAATGGTGAATTAAAAATTATATCTTTGAAGATTTTATTAATATTCAGTTTCTTTTTACTAGTAATTTTTTATAACTGCCTACAATATTAATATTATTTTTATTGCATTAAACTTGAACAGCTTAGACAGTATCTATCACCATGCTTGGCACACAGGAAATAAACGTTCACTAAATGTAACTGTAATTATTACTGAGATTCAAATACAAGTACTAATTGATCTGAGTTTGCTAGTAGGGCATCTAATGGGAATTATCTACTCAATAGTATGATCTGGCAGATGCTTAGACTCTATCAAAGTCATGATGAAATAAGTGTATTTATACTCCTATCATATTCATTTAATAGAAGATGAAGAATTTAATATGCAATTTCTTCTTCAGAATAACAAACGATTCTCAACCCTGTTCACTCTACACATTGTACTGCTATGTCCTTTAAATTAGTTCAAAATAAAAAAAAAAACTAAAAAACAGACAAAAATTCTAATTGCACTATCAGTTGTAGAATGCAGTGATAGATTTGTGTATATACTGTATTGCTGTGGTAGCTGTAACACATAAAGATGACAAATAAACAATTTAATTGCATTACTAGAAATAAACGTTATTGCTATGATTAGAAAAAAACTAAACAAAACCTAAACAGTTTGAACACTAGTTTGTATTACTTTGCCAGTGAGCATGAGGGTGAAAAGATAAGTGAATTCTTAGTAATTGTTAAAAATCTTGTTGACTATAGACCACTCTATACCACTGTTAAGATGTTTAGTGGCATAAAAGAAGAGGTAGGTACACCTTTTTCAATTCCATTCAACTCATATTTTATTTAATTCATTCTATTCGGGGCATAGGTAGGGGTCTTAAGAGCTTTAGGTATTTGGTGCAAGACATCTCAATGCTCAAAGGACAGGTAGAGTTCAGTATCTATTTAAGAAATGTATTGCATGATATTTATTTGAAGAATATGTGAGAAAGGTATAATGCAATATATATTTGGGAAAATATTTTTAAATCAGAGAAATATTATTCTTTATGCACAGGACTGAGGATTTGTGGTGAGAAGAATGGAGATAGGGAGTTTAATTATCTAAATAATTTTCATAATCTCATTGAAATTATTAACCACTTTTTTGTACTCCCAATCTGCAGATAAGAACTCAAAGGCTCAGAGAATTGAAGTGAATTTTCATGAGAAACAGAATGTAAGTGTGTAAGTACAAAACTGGATTCTGAAACCAAGTTCTCTGTCTTTCTTGTTCTTTCCCAAATCTATCCCACAACCTTTGGAGATATACTTTCTATGTTAGTCCAACTGTACACCTTGGATGAAATAGACAACGGCACACTGGTTTTCTTGATTTTAATTTTAATTCATCTCTTTTCTTTTACGTCTATCAATCAATCACCTATCTATCTAGGATCTATTTATTTTTTACAGAGAATTAGGGCACACATACAGAAGACTATGTGGATTAATAAACTATTCTAAAGCAAACACCAGTGTAACTGCCCTTGAGGTCAAGATAGAGAACATTGCTAGAAGCCAGAGAACTCCGCCTGTGCCACTTCCCATTTCCTACCCTTGCTCTCCTTCCTGGAGGTAACCTCTATGTAACATTTATGGCTATTCTTGTCTTACTGTGAAGTTCTGTACAGCATGTATCTTTAAATAACTCAGAATAGTTCTGCCTGATGTTGAACTTTTCATAAAATGAATCATAGATTACGTATTCTTCTTGCTTGATTTCTTTCCCTCAACATTATGATTTGCTGTGTGCTCATTCATTTTCATCACTGCATGTATTCTACTAGATGAATATATTATATTTTACTTATCCATTCTACTATTGATTGATGTTTGGGGTTTTTTTTTCCTTAGTCTTCTTCTTAACTAATTTGGCTTCCTATAATATCTATTTAATAGAAAAAAAATACAGCACTTCAGAATTTAGTGATGCTGTTTGTATTTGAGGTGATCTTCTAAAATCACCAAAGTAAGAAAAGCAGAATGATCCCCAAAATATCACTGGATGCACATTAAATTTTGTTTATTTTATATGTAACAATAGTTATAGTTAGCTTAAGATGAGTTAATGTTCCAATCTTCATTTAGCACTTTGAGAATTGATTGAGTAAATGCAATATAGTAAGAAAGAATCCCTCTGCCTGATTCAGAGGTCATTGATGATTTAGTTAATATTTGAGTGCATTACTCTAATTTACATTTTTTAAATATAGTTTTAAGGATCTAAAATATTCTTAAATCTTCTTCCATAGTTATTAATTTCATGACTAACTGGATTTTCCACAGCCACTGAAAACTGTAAGTCAAATTCACCATCGATTATCAAAAGAGAATATTAAATAGGAAAATGAAAAGAATAAAAGTAAACCTCATTTCAATTCTGGATGACATAGTAAAATATTCCATACCAATTTAGAATATAGTTAAGGTAAAGATATCACAATCTGAGATAATTCTAGATTGAAATTCTAAATTTGATTTTTCTTATTTCCTGAAAGAATAAATAGCATCTACCATATGTTTACTTTTCCCCTATAACTTCTTTCTTAGTTACAACTGCAAGAACAAGAAAGTGTATTTAAAAATTTATGTAAAAGAAAATAGATGCTACTGCAGGTTAAGTATACTCTAATACTACCTTTATATGTTCCTTCTATCCATATTAAATATATATTAGTTTAACCTTCAAAAGTATATCAACTACTAATGCATAAAACTAATTATATATGTCTAGTAAGTTATATAATAAACAAATATGAACATTATTTAAATAAAGCCATATATACTGTTTTTCCTTTTTTCCTCACGCGATAAAGCGTTTTATATTGTACTCACCCATTGAAAAATAAAAAGCATGTTGAATTCTTAACTTTTGGTTTAGCAATCAAAATAGATGTGCATATTCTTATACTCTCAAAAAAAACAAAACAAAACAGATAATAGTCCCCAGTGAAAGTTGACAATAGGTTTTAAAAAATGTAATGGCTCTATAAGCGCAAAATGTGTGTGGTTCACTTTGTTAAGTTTCTCTTTGCCCTTTCACCCCTGTCTCAGTACTTTCTCTTTCTTCTGGGGCTCAATATTTTAGTAACACCTCCTAGCTACATTGGGTCCCCCAGCAAAAATCATGTCTCTTTTTTTTATATTAATAGAAATTATAATTAAATAGGGCCAATAGTCTTATTCAAATAGAAATTTCAAAATTGTAAATGAGAAGATAGTATGATTTTTATATTCATGACTATGTTATATAATACATATAAACTTAAAAACATGAATATTGTTTATTTGACCACACTCTTTTCTATGTAGAAACTATTTTTGCCTATCTCTAAATCACAGCTTTCCTCTGTTTACTCTGAAGTTTAATAAATAACTTGAATTTCATATCTAAGATAAAAAAATTATGTCATAACATGGCTGTATTTAAAACAGCCATCTGTAAAGTTAATTTTGAGAACTTTAATATCTATTCTAGATTGATTTGTCCACTTTTTGATTATAGCCTGGATTATACATGAAACATATTTATCAATACATAATGCAAACTATATCAAGCCCCGACCTAATCCTACACTTGTTTCAGTTGTTTCTATTGCTCATGGCTCTAGGGCATGGTTGCCTGTTCCAACCCTGGCTAGATCCAATGAGGTAGGACATCAAGAATTATTACAGACAACACTGAAAGTTGTAATAGGGTGAGGTGGGCTGGAGCTAGTGAATCAAAGAACCCTTTGACTATGCTCCCAGTTAAGGCCTTTTGGATGAACAGAGTTTCTCAATAACTATCTGTCCCCCAATAACACTGGTACCCAAGATGGTAGAGAGATGGTTTGGGTCTGCTTGACCCATCTTGGTTTCAAAATAGTCTTTGTAAATCTTGACCCACAGCAACTGCCATTATCTTCTGGTTCTGAAATCGGTGCCCCTGATCAATAACCCCTCATTCAACATGTCCACAAGAGTGGCCTCTCCCTTGGTTATCAGACTCCAAATTAGAACTGGACTATATTTTCCTGCCTCTATCTGGATCTAGTCTCAGAGTTTTGGGTCCACTGGAGAGTTCCTAATCTACACTTTATGCCTTCTGTACCGGCATGTGCACAGAGGTATATTTTAAGTCCCTGCTGGGAACAAACTACTGAATTTATAAATACATAATTATTTATGAACTAATTTTTAAGCCATCACAATATTTCTCCCTGAGATAAACTGTTGTTTTCAACACTTAAAAGTTTAATGTAATAAATATTTAATATGGCTGACACATATTTATTTAAATCTTATGTTGCAAAAAGAATTTGAGGCATAGTCAGTCAGAACTGTTTATGGACATTACTTGATTAATAGTGAAATTAATGTATCCTTTGGATATTCTAGAACTCCATATTTTTGTGGGCCAACAAAGGGCTAACATCTCTTTTCTCTTGTCACATTTTTTGGTCTATTAGCTACTCATTTTGGTTAATGTAGACATTAGCTAGCTGATATAAATATTGTCCTGATTCAGGTAGCAATTATACCAAACAATATAATTTAATACACGAAATACTCTAATCACCATGGGTTCACTGTTGTAGAATAATTGCAGTGAAAAAGCTGTGCATATTAAATCTTCATTTTCATTGTCTCTTATGCTGAAAATAGGGAAATCATTCTAATTTATCTACATTTTACTGCATCTCCTCAATATAATAGAGGTTTGCCTGTTTTTCTACATTCATCATGTATAATATTGAAAAGTAAGAGAAAATTCAATACAAGGTTAAATCGGGAAAAATGGAATAGTTCAACATTACTGTGCTGAACTTAGCTGATACTGTTATGAAAAAAAATATTGATTAACACTATAAGAACTCTGTCACAGAGCAGAAGGTTACATAGATTATAGCTCTTTTATTATAATTTATTCTACACCATGTTCAATGCTGTCTCACACTTTTGCACTATGTAAATATTTTCTAAGGGCATCAAGTCACCATTTGTATCTGATTCCACCAATGTGAACTAAGCACTAAACTATTATTTTTGTTTTCAATATTCTAAATTATAGAATATTTTTTTAAAACAGAATGAGTGTACACATAATATTGTTTGCTGTAAAATTTTTTGGTTGTTGTATTCCAACAAAGAACTCAATTCAAAACTTTTCTTTGGATTTTAAATGTCTGTGGACAAAGGTCCTTCAGAATAATGACACTTGGAAATGTATACACCCTTCTTTAGATAAGAAAATTGGGAAGACAATAAGAATCCATGCCCATTGACTTTTTCTCATATTGATAGCTATTTTTATGGGTTAAGATAGTTTCTTCTTTATTCTACTGTAAGATTCTATAATATTCCAGGAAGTGGTCTTTGAGTCACTGTAGTCCTTCTGTCAAACTCAGAGCGAGAAGAGTTTTTCCCATGTGTTCATCATGGCATTCTTTATATATTGTAGCATATTTTCTTTTATTTGAAATTACCCACTCTTTGGCTTGTTTCTCCCAATAGACTGCAAGATCTTTGAGGGCAAGAACTGAGTCTTGCTTATGGTTGTATCCTTCACATCTAACACAGTTACTGATATATGATTTGTACAAAAAAATGAAAACATGTTCCATGGCAGTTAAACATAACGTAATCTTCGCAGCCTTCATTCTAACAGGAAATCCTTCTCCAACCCCGTAGTGTATATGACAGTGTCATGAATATTAGTGTATCGATTGTCATTCTTGTATTTCCAACATATGCCAAAGTCAATGCTTTGCCTGATTTTCCTTTCTTTAATATTTTTTTTGTCTAATTAAGGTGGAAATTATGGGTTTGTTAATGGACACAAATATTAGTGAAAGTCAAATCAGGTGCTGGTTTTGTCATCAATTTAGCTGTGGAACTTTAAAGACATTAACTTTAATAAGATTCAGCTTCCTCAATTGTTAAATGTGGATAATAATATTTTGATTTTCTAAATGCAGATTAAAGAATGTTATGATTATAAGGGTGTTTGAAAAGAATAAATAACTTGATAGGACAGCGATTGTCCAATTTTAGTGTTCATCAGATTCACTTTGAGGTCATTGTAAAATGCTGATGGCTGGGTGCTACCCTAGAGTTTCTGATTCAGAAATTCTGGGATTTGAGATTTGCATTTTTCACAAGTTCTCAGGTACTGCTGATACTGCTGCCAATGCAAGGACCATACTTTGAGAATCATTGATATAGAAGATTGTTATATAATAGATTAACAGTTTTGCTTGTTCCTATATTGACATTATAATCATTTAATATTCAAATATTTTAGTTATTCTACTCTCCTAGATTAATATTTTTTCTATGTTGAGACTTAGTAGTTTGAAACCTTACTTATAAAGATGTCTTAAAATGACATATTATTTGATCAGCTGTGATTTATATTATCAAAATGAAAAAATGCTTTTCCAGAAAACATTTTCAGTGCTATGCATATTGAATTACGAATTAAATCCATGGGTCATAAAACATAGTTGCAACTTCCAGAAAGTTAACAAACTTGAATAACAATTAACTCACAATTGTACTAACTTCTTAAAAAAAGTGAGTTTGGGTCATGAATTTAAACAACTTGATACATTAATCTATCTTGGCCCACTCTACTGATTGGAATGCATGCTTGTAGCATACTATGTGACAGACTTGGTAAAAGATTATTTCTTTTCCAGGGCATATTCAATATTCAATTATTTTTTTGTTAATAATTTATCTAGCATAATAGAGAAAACATTGTAAATAACCATCTGTCTCCAGGAACAGCTTTTATATTTACAAACAGACACAGTGTAGAATCTCAGCAAAAGGCATGTAGAAAGAAAAAAAAAAAAAAAAACAACATTCCACATTAACTGCTTAAATAAAGAAATTTGCCAGACTTCTATCTCTAAACTAGTTGCTATTCTTAGCTCCTGGTCTGGATAAAATAATGGCAGCCCAAGACTGATTAGTAAGGGGGAAAGGATAGTATGGTAGGAAAACTAAAAGTTTTAGGGTATACACACACACATAAATTTATGCATACATATATACATAGTTTCCACAAGGAAAACATTTCTTTATTAATAACAAATTTTTAGCTATCAATTGGGAATTGGAATTCTAAAATGGCCGCCGTCTATGACAGAAAGAAGAAAGCTGCTACAGAGAGTATCTACAGCAACTATTAGAGTTACCCAGGGAAAGAAGATGAAGCTGCACCATGATATAGAAAAAGTGGTGCTATGCAAAGTCACCATGTTTTTCTCTGGGAGACAAGTAAGCATATACTGCAGTCCCAAGTGGGAAAAGAGTTTAAGCAAGACCGACAGGAGATAAAATATATGTAGCTTTGGATATAATAAAATACATTATTAACATCATTGGCTTTTATTTATTTATTCTTGTCTTGTTTTGAAAAGCATTTTAAGGATATTTGGAAGCAAATGTTGAAACAGCTCCTAATGCTGACATTAGCTTATTAATTTTGACATTATTGCAGCAGCGAATGACTCATACTATAGTTTATAGTCAGAATAAGTTACAGAGAAGATGCAGGATCTCTAAAAGTTCCATAATTACTATTTGACCACAAATTAATTAAAGTAATTATCAGGAGGAGACAGAATTTAACAAGTTTTAGACATGAAGTTTATATGATTTTTATTACACAATTAAAATAATTTATACTTAAAGCTCTTTCTGGAAAACACTTTATTGGATTTATTTACATTTTCTGGATCTTTTTCTCTAAATTGATGTATTGTTATGCCTTTGAGATTTCCTTAAAATTTAATCATCTTTGAATTATTTTAATTCATACTTTATCACCAATTTAGCTACTGTCTGATAACAATAATGATAAGTATAAAAGCTGAAGATATACAAATGTAATAAGTGAAACTTTCAAAGATGTGATAATTAAAATTTTATAAAACCAAGAATATTTTAAAAGCCAGGGAATCAGTCCCAGCCAAAAAGTACTCTTTCTTTTCTCAAAGACTAAAATGTTATCTGAATAATTTTTGAATTTCATGTTTTTGATATCTTATTTTTCAACTAAGTGCTCAGAATATGACCTTATGTAATTCTATTAATGTGTTTACCAGAGTAAGATTTGAGGAGAATGTGTGCAAGTGCTTTAAATAGCCTTTAAATCATTTTGCTGCTCTGAGCATAGCAATCAAATTTTAGTGAACAGTAAAGGGTAAATATTGGGAATAAGGCCTTAATCAAAGATGCTTGTCTTTCAGACCTGATACTTGAAAAAGAAATGGTGGCTGTGATGTTTTTCGTGTTATAGTTAATGTCATTTGTTTTGTTTGCCCTTTACATGTGACCTTAATTTTTTTTTTTTTAAAGATTTCTTACTAAATGATCAGAGCCTTTGTTCCTAATCCTTACATCTGGTCTTGACCATGTGATTTGCTTGGCCAAGACCAATAGGATGTTTCAGATGTGACATAAGTGGAGACTTCAAAAAGTGCCTGTGCATTTTTTTTTTTTAATTTTCTCTAGGACTTCTATCATCATCATCATCATGAGAAGAATCCTTGGCAAACCCTTCATAATACGGAGATCAAGGGGTAGAGTTCAGTACCCCCATTAAGACTCATACACACATACATATGGCAGCCCCTGCCAACCCACCGGCAAACTGTGCACAGGTAAAGGACAGCTGAGATTCACTGAGTCTTGTCAGAAATAATAAACACTTCATGTTTTAAGCTAATAAATTTAGAGTATTTTGTTATACACTGATTTGCATAAAAAAAATCCTTTTCAGATTCTGTCTCCAGCCTACATTTAAGTTAGGACTGAAGTCTCACTTTTGGCTTCCTTCCAGAAGTAGTCAGAATCCTTGATTCAAGATGACTACTTAGCTAGGACAAAAGCATGCCATTTCAAGAATGTATAGGGCCAAAATGGAAGGCATGATGTTATTAACTTGTTTGTAATTGCTTCTGAGTATCTATATAGGCATATAGCTGATGAATTTCATTTCAATAATATAGTCAGTTTAAATGATTGCAACAAAACAAACATCCCACATTTATCCTGTTTCTTAAAAGATCAGATGTTATATTACAAGCAAAATAAACTTATTTATGGGCCAGTGCATAGATTCGATACTCAAACATTACAAAGGTAGCTTTGCTTCTCTCCTTTTCAGGTTTGAGGCCAAAGGAAAGTATGTGAAATATTGTCTGGTCTGTAGTAGGGGTAAGGAATTCTCTGTGATTGTTGTGATTTTGGTAATATTAAAACTTTGTTACATATAGAAAGATAATTTTAATACATAAGTAGGTATTAATTCAGTATTTCAAATATTGATATCTATGTTTTTAAAATATATCCAAAATGCAACCATTTGTTTCTTCCTTATCTGCTTCCACACTGGTCCAAGCTCCATCGTCTCCCTCCTGCATTATCACAATAGACTCCTTATGCTCTCATTCTACATAGTGTAAGGAGCAGCCAGATTGGTTCTTACAAAATGTAAGAACTCTCCAACGGATTCCTATCTTACTCAGTAAAAAATCAAAGTCCCAAGAATAGCTTGCAAGGCCCTACAA
>CM053503.1:153247199-153350853 GCA_028627145.1 Eidolon dupreanum | reverse complement strand
ACTACATTGATATGATTTTATAGTCACATAGTCTTTTAAATGAATATCATAACTTATCTACATATGAGTATACACACACATGCATATTTACAAATTTCAAATTGTGGCTCTTTGTTATTCACTATCTTACATGTAACCTTGTACTATGCTTAATTATTTCCTTTGAAAAAAAATTCCTAGTAATAGAATTCCTAGGTCAAAAGTATACATATTTCTAAGGTTTTTGATATGTACTGGCTCCCACTATTCAATGAAAGATTATCTCAAAATACTCAGTAATAGTAAACAAAAGTGCTCATTTTCCCATAGAATAGAGTACCATTATTTTTTAAAAATATTTTACAATTTAATTGGAATTGCATCTTTTTAATACTAAAGTTGAATTTTTCCATATATGTGTACTGCTCATCTGTGTTCTTCTCTGTGACCTATTTGTCTATTGCCCCATTTTTCTATTGTGTTTTTCTTTCTTATTGGTTCATAAAGGTGATTTATAGATTAAAAATATTCACCTCTTTATATATTAAAGATTGTTACTTTTCTGTTATATGTTACAAATAAATGCTTTTTTTGAGTGTATTTTGCTTTTAATTGTTTTTATTGTATTGTTTGAAATACATTTAATTGCATGTAGGTATATCTGCTACTTTTTTTTTTGGTTTCTTTTTCTTTTTTAGAATGAACAACCTAAGGCAATATGAGAATTAAGAGTTATTTCTCTTAAACGTCTCAAGACTTTATTTATTTCATTTAGGTCATTACTCCATTCGTAATTCTTTTCGTAAATGGCATAAAGTAGCCATTCATCACTGCTACCACAAACATCAGTGCCACCATAGAGGGATAACCAGAAGTCTTCAAATCATTTATTGAATAATTATTTTTTCCAATTATTTGCAATGCTTGGGATGTGTATTTTTTAGGATGTGTATATATTTTTTGGGATGTGTGTGTGTTAACCTCTATTTAAACATAAAGTTATGTTCATAATACTCTAATTAAAACCTAGACGTATTTTTTAGGACCTGTTAAAACAGAACTAGTATCCTATGAGCAATATTAAAATTTATTCTGAATATCTGAAAACAAGCTTTAATGCATATTTCAAAAAATCTTTCCAATACTGACTGGAGATATGATCCTTTTCTTCTCTTTCTTACTTTCTAACCAGATCCTAGAGTTTCAGCTTTTACAAATTACACTTACTCAAGCTAATCAAACAGGTGGAAAAAACCATAGGAAGGAGTATCGATTTCAGATGGTGATGTTGTTCAACATCTGGTATTTGTTGCAAACATTCAATTTTCCATTTTTCTTGACAAGGAGGATACTGAAAAAGTGGCATTGGTAAAGGTCAAATGAAAACACACTAGATGAATTTTAAAAACTTTCTTGGGGTTCTCTTTATAAAAAAATAAATACAAGTACTTTACTGGAGTATAGGCTGTTGGTTTCAAATTAATAAATCATGTACTAGTATGGACTGTTGGATGTTAATAACCTAAATTAGGCTTAATACAAGGTGACATGCTAATGTTTCTGGGCAAAGCTAAGACATGATTGCTATGGGCACTAATACTAGTAATGGGGGGATTGATTATATTGGTAACAATACCTGGAATCAAAATATAGTTTTTTTTTACTATTGTGGTAAGACTAGGTCAGCTGCAAAGACATCTCTTTCCATGGCCCATAATACTCTTTCAAGTTGTTGAAGAGAAAGAGAAAAAAACAGAGGACAACTCCCCGTGGCTTCCTGAGTGGGTCTGTTGCTTGAAATGTTTTCCCAGATTATTTAAACAGCTCTTGCATAATGCATATTTTCAAAATTACAAAAAAATCAGAGCCCTGTCTACTGTTATTTTATGGCTCTAGAGACAGTTGTGAGGGTGTAAAACTCAAGAGAAATTATTTCTGATAGGTTGCTGTGGGTTTCTCTACAATAGGCTGGAAAGATTCTGTTCTTTGGTCTCATTCAGAGTTTCAGGTGTGTCCCTGGGATAGTGGGCATGGATAGGTGAAACAGCAACAATGTAAGTTGCATAGTGGCTGCAGAAGACTATATCCAGCATGGAGATCTATTTTGAGTCTGGACTCTACCTAGGAAAGAATTCTCTTAAATAATAGGATTAAACTTTTATCATAGCTTTTGGAACAATAAAGACCTACATAGGTATTGTAACAGCCAGAAAATAGAATAAAAAAACAAATAATAATGACAAAAACAGAGCAGTTGGGTTTAAGAAATAGAAAACATTATCCCATAACCATAAAATAAAACTAGTATTGATTTCCTGAACATTTACTATGTGTCAGACAGTGTTGTAATCACTTATCTTATGTCTTTCTATCCAAAGAATTTATGAAGCAAGTATAATCACCATTTTGTAAAATAAGAAACTGAGGCGCAGGAAGAATAAATACCTTGTCCATGGTCACATAGCTAGTGATCCAGCTAATAAGTGAAGGCTGGGATTCAGATTTAGGCATTTTGGCTTTAGAACCAATGTTCTTAACTATTATGTTATTTTAATACAACCAATATTTTGATGGACATACTATGCAGAACAAAGCCTTCAACTGAAATAGTCTGAACAGACTCAGCACTTAGAGCCTCTACTTGGAGCAAACTGAGAAAGAAAAAGTAGGCATAAAAATTAAGATCTTCAATGAAAATAAAGCCATCCTTTTGGAGCTCGTATTTGAGAAGAGCAACTAGGAACATATAAACTGGTTGGCCCCATTGGTAAAGGGATGGGATAAATTTCCTAATGAGAAAATATTGAAACCTGGAATCAGAAATCACTGTATACCTTCACTGAATATATAATCAAGTAAATTATCAATTTTATTGGTGGAGGAGGTAATAGGATAGGAAGAGAAATAAAACAGACAGGAAGGAAAGGGGACAGAAAGTTACAATAAATTCTTTGCTTCTTTGGTAAGTTCCACGTAGAACAGTCTAGTCAGAAATTGTTTAAGAATAAGCATCTGAACTAGGTGAACTCTATCTGATGTTTAGAATCAGAATTCTAGCACTCAGTGTGGGCAGAAATAGACAAATAATATTCCTTCCAAAATTCTGATTTGAAGATAATATTTTGGCCTGTGGGTATATCACACTACACAATAGATTCAAGAAGCAGAATGACTCATCCATCTAGACAAGTCGAAGTCCAAATGTCATAGAAGTTAATAAAAATAATTTCAAGAAGAATCATCCTTTTTTGATAAGGCTCTAAAGCAATTAGTTTTTTTTTTTTTTTTCATCAGCAGGTTAAGGAACAAAGATATCTCAATTTTGAAGAACAAGGGCTAATAACTGGTCTAATCCTCCAATGATACAGATTGAGATCTAACCATTCAAACTGCTTGGGTGTACAGGGTAATGACACATATCTTTTGGGTGGAATTGAATTCTCACGAGGTGTAAGATTTCCAGCAGCTCTAAGGGAACTGCCTCTTTAAGACTCACATTCTGTTATATTGGAATCAACTTAAATAAGGTTGTGATCAAACCTTTGGCATTGGTTGCTCTGACTTAGACCTTCATGTGTTTCTGGGATTCATTTTTTAGGTCAATCTCTCAGTTTTGCCCCCAAAACTGTAACATGTATAGCTTTATGTAACATATCTTAATGTATTATTTTTATTTGTAGAGATAACAAGTTATAACATAACTATAGATTTTATATCTTCGATTAAAGTAAAAATTTCTTTTAGGTACAATGAGCTTTCAAAATGTTTTTAACATAGCCAAGTTGATGTGTTTCTGTACTAATTATATAGTTTAAGGAAATATTTTTAGAAAAAAATAGACTTAAAATATGAAATTTATAAATATTAGAGGAAAGATGAGATCATGTTTGTTAGAAACTTGTGGTTTTTAACATTTACATCAATAAAAAACTAGGCAACCAAAATAATGTTATCCACTTAAATTTTCAAAAGAACTCTTAGAAATATCCCAGAACCAGAAAATTTAACACATCACTGAAAATAATATTAAATTTTATTTTAAAGTTACGCATTATCCAATTACCTTCATCATGATAGTTATCTTCATCATAAATAATAAATCCCTCATATACCTAGAAAAATAAAGACTTTTCATTTAGTTTGAGTGAATCGTTTTTGTCAGCAACATAAAAGAGAATAAATTGCTACAGCTAAAAATCTTAATTTTGAATTTCTACACAGAATTTACTTGGTGGAAGATTTCAAAGAATAGAACTGCAGGAATATTTTTTTTAGTACCAAAAAGAGGTGATTCTTATTGGTCTGTTTCCCAGGATCGTATCCTTTAACAGCAAGTAGCAGATAAAACCATCTGTGATGCTTTCTGTGGTGGTACCAAGAGAAAAATCAGAGAGCTTTGTTTCCTTTGCTTTTCTATTTGAGTATGTTTGGAGATTGGTGCTTTTAACATTTTTCTGTGTCTTGGATGTCATTCTGTCTCTTGATCCTTAATGATGTAGTTAGATTAGCTCAAATCCCACTTTTATGTTTTGAGGGAAGTTCAATATCCTTCCTAAAACTAGATAAATTTCTACTGGTGCATATGATTTCATGATCACCTCTGGCTCCTACTCCCTGTCTCTACAGAATTCTTGTGCTTCAATCTTTCTCTTTTAGTTTCTTTACCTCTGCTCTGACGTTGACCATAAAATCTCCATGATTTTTATTAAATACTCAGCCACAGCCTTTTTAGATATTAACAGATTTTACCTTACTTGAGGTTTTAATATTCTTGGAATGCAGATAAGTTGAAATTAAATGTAGGTTGTTTATGTGCGGAATGCAGATAAGTTGAAATTAAATGTAGGTTGTTTATGTTCTTAAAAGCACTTCAGCAACCTGTCATGTTCTACCCATACCATTTTCGCTCAGATAATTATATGCATTGTCTCGTGCTATAACTATTATTTGATTCAAGTATTTTGAACTTGATTTGCTTTCTTAAACCAACAGCTAATGGGAGAAGTTCTAAGAAGATGCTGGAGTAGGAAGTTCCAGGAATGTCTCCCCACCTAAATGACAATTACACAGGCGGAATCTGTCTGATGTAACTTTTTTGGAAGGCTGGTAACTTCCAGAGAAATGCTTGGCCAGGTAAATTGAAGTTAACTTCAGTCAATTTCAGCTCTTAGCTCAGCAATAGCTACTGATCCCCGAGTCTCTAGGTCCATGGAAGACACCCATGCATGTGTTCCTGGAGCAGCTAGCACACAGCTTGCAAGAGCCAGAGCAGGTAAATATTGAGAATCTACATTCAGATAACTGACTACTGTTTTTGATCACAGAGGGGCAGACTCAAAGGCAGGCAGTCATTGGTGCAGTCCTCCTCTGTTGTTGCAAGTCCCTTCCACCCCAGATGAAGGGACTTTAGGAGGGATTTTATTTTGTCTGTATGAATTGCATGTTCAGATTTATTTGTTGATTTCTAAGTTATGAATGAATAATGATTAATTTAAATATGTGTCAGAACTCTAAATAATATTGTAAGTGGATTTCTGACCTGTATTATTTTTATAACATTTGTTTATGTTCAGAAATTCTGTGGAATGTCATCAGGTTAACTGTCTTAACTTTATCTTTGTAGTTTCAAAGCCTCATATTGACAGGTGTACCTGTCTTCTATTAACTATATATCCCAGGGCTTTTAAGTGTTTAACTATTATTAATTGCAGCTGTTAGAGTTATACAGTATCAAATAAAGCTAGTATCAAGTAGTTTTCCCTCAACTTTGATTTCTCATCACTTACCCTTATAAGCATATACCTGAAGTCATTTTTCAATCTAATATAAAGGAAGAAAATTGTAGGCTCTGTGGTTTTGATGGATGACGTTGTGCATATAATTCACTGCATTATACTATCCTTCAGCTCTCTCTTACATTACATTATTTTTAGCTGAAGCTTAAATTAGTGCTCTAGTTTTGATTCTTAAATATTAAATTCAATTAAATTAAGAAATTTACCTTCTTTGAACATGATGTATTTTGTTTTTATCCAACCCCTAATACTATAATAGGCATTATAAATTGATTTTGTCTTTTTATTTTCTTTTCCAAAGTTTTTCTATACAATTTCCAAGCATCTCTGCATTTGTCTTGGTTTACAGTGTCCCTGCAGTTGAAATTAAAATATTGTGGGGCTAGGTGATATTTTACTACTCTCTCTTTGAATTAGGCAATGATATTTGTCTCTAGTCTGTATTTCCTTAACTATTAGATAGACACCTAAGAATGGACTCTGAATCTACTATCTTAGGAGTTTTCCTTTTTTACTACTTAAGTGGTATCTAAACCATCACAAAGCTCATCCAAATGCAGAAGAGAAATGACACTGCCAAATTCTTTCATGTTTATGTTCTGGTGCTGAAAAGTGTAAAATGCCAAGGCCTCACTGGGAGAAAAGGGTAGATAGAGGAATTCGAAGGACAAAGGGGGAAGTCTGCAGGGACATGTTGATTTCTGTATCTTCTGATACAATTTCTTCTCTCTACCCTACAGCTCCACTTCCCCTGGGCATATAGTACTGAGTTATGACATGCAATATGGAGTTAAAATCAGGAAAACAGTGCAAATTTTTTCTTCAGAGCCTAATGGTATCATAATTGTTAAACAGGAGTGATTCTGGCCCTGGTAACATTTTCCACGTACTTTGAAAATTTTCATAAGAAAGCAGGATGACATAGTAGAAAGACCACTAGGTACTGATGTTCTTTGGGCTCAGTCCTTTCTCAGTCCAGAAACAGAACATTTCTGTTTATCTCTCTTGATCTCTCTCCGCTATTCCAGAAGGTGCTATCTACTTATTTGACTTATTTACTCACTTGATTTTAGGTGAAATCTTAATGTTGATGATTTAAAATTCATAACTGCAGCTTGAAACTCCCCTTCAGAATCTATTCTACATTATTAGCAATTTTTCTACTTAAATCATCATTTGGTTCTCATAAGAATCTCAGACTTATCAAGTGTAAACATGAACTGCTGTTTTCTCTCCTGAATCTGTCTTCTGCATTTCCCTAATCTTCTCTACCTCAATGACGACACAGCACCATTTAGTGACTGGGACAAGTCAGAAACCTCAGGTTCAAGTCATCTTCCTCACTCTCACCCCACATTCCTATCTATAATTGGTCACTACATTCTGCCAGTTTTACTTCCAAATTTTCTTTAAACATATAGCATTCACTTCTCTCCACCTCCACTGTACCCTTTGTAGTCAAGTTATTTTCCTACACAGTTGGTAGAAAAATCTTTCTTTAAATGCAAATTAGATCATAACACTCCCCTGCTGGAAATTCATCAAGCCTTCATTTGAACTTGGAATAAAATTCAAACTCTTTGTTTGATGTGGCACCTGCCTCGACTTATATCTTTTTCTCACTAAGTTAACATCTATCACTGGTCACTCTGTTCCTTTTATACTTCATTTCTGACTCTTCTTAAAACTTGAAAAGTATTAAGTATTGCCCTCAGGACCTTCCTACAAGTCATTCATTGTGCCAGTAACTGTTACCTGTACCTGGCTGACTCTTCTTCATATTTTAGGTCACATCTTGAATGTTATTTCTTCAAGAGACCAACCCTGTAGGTTGTGCCAGTTATTCTCTTCTATTCTGTTCTTTTATTTTATGACATTCAGAATTTGTTATAATTATTTTTGGTATCTACTTACATTGTGTCTGCTTGCTACATTAGACTCTATGCTTTATAAGGGGCAGGACATGGATGTTTTATTCTCTCTGATTCCCCACTGTCTATTAGAATGGAGATGCTGTCTAAGTAAATACGCTTTGACTAAAATATATGATTATGAATTTCATAGTAAATATGTAGAATTTTATCCCTTTATCAAATGGATTCCAAAGAAGGGCTTTCAGAGTTACTAAAACAAAGTCTTCCTCCTTAAAATCTAGTAATATGATAAGCACATAGCCATGAAGACCTACAATATGGATCTGAAATCCATTATTACTATTCACAAACTCTGTGAATTTGAAAAAGTTAAAAATATTCTGGGTCTTTCTTCACATGTAATTTGAGAATATGTATTTGACCAGCAAACCCTATAGTGTGTTATAAATATCTAAAGTGATAATGTGCATAGATGTATCTTGTACTAGTAAAATATACACAAATTTGAAGAATTATTGCTCTGGGGCCATTAGATATCAAGTTGAAAATATGTATATTTATTGTTGGTATCTTTTTTCTATGTCATGTTTCTGCTTCTAATGTACCTGTAAGTTTCAGACACCAATATCCAAAGCTTACTATAATAGTTTATAAAGTATGAATATAGTATTTCTGAATGAGAGTGATAGAGGGGACCTAGTAAATACACTAGTAACATATGAGTAAATGTATGTGTAGTAGTGTATATACTTTGCGATGATTATGATCCAGGAAGATGAATTTGCTTGTAGCTGATTTGGAGAACCAAGGCATTACTTTTATCTTCAAACAAGTCTGAAGTGAACATTTCATATATCACCATCTAGTGGTTACCAGTAGAAAAAGCAAAAGCCCCAATCATGCCTGTTATATAGTAACACACTGCTTTAGAATGTGTCAGTGACCATCTCAGATATCTTGCCAGCCCATATTGTGTTTACCATTTGCTGACTATAATATCTGAGCATTATATAAAGAGTGACTTCCTTTAGAAATCTCTATAGAAGGCCAACTAATTTTGCTGATGTGGCAGTGCGTCTGGATGATGCATTACTTTATTTACCTCAGCAGTGCCTGAAAATTTATTATTTAAAATAAAAATATAAAACTAAATGTTCTAATTTTTTTACATAGAAATGATATCCAGTGAGTGTTGAGCATGTTTTTCCAGTGAGACGACATTTGTACTGACCTGGCAACACTTTCTTACTTGGTGTATTTTTGAGTTTCAAAGGAGGTGCCTGAGGTCATGAAATGGAGAAAAACAAAATATATATATGCACTGTATAAAAAAAAAATGGAGTCACCATTTAGTGAGGATTTCTCTCTCGTCAGCAGCCTTACATACATCCTCACAGTAATCCACGGATAGGTATTATGACTGCAGTTACAGAAATGATGAACTGGATTCAAAAAGCTAAGCAAGTACCCAAGGTCACAGAGCAAATAAATCATACAATGTATTAGCGCCAGAGAACTTTATTTTTTAACTGGACCACTCTGCCTGAAACCTTGGCAGTCATCATGCTGAGCTCTACCAAATGAACCAAATGACACCCCTCCCCTGCGCCCCCTCCACACGAAAGATTTCACTTTGGATTGAATGTTAATGAATTTTAATGAAAGCTCTAACATTTTAATTACACAGATATATTTGACTGGCTTAGCAGCTGTAGTAGAGGCTGTTGGGACATCAGCCAGTTTCTCTTTCTAGCCAGTGCAACATTCATCCCCCAGCTGCGAAGAGTGTTGGCTGTTAAATGTTCATAGGTGTAATTTTCTTTACCTTTTTTTTAAATGTCTTTTGCTAAATGTCATATTGTCTGAAAATGTCTATAAAGTTACGCCTCACCCACCACCCCCAGGTGGCCCTCTGTGGCCACTAACTGATACAGGGACGCAAAGCCTGTTTTTTTTGCCTCAAGGTGGGACAACTCTGTAGTGTTAATTATGCCCCAGATTTCTCCATGGGTCAGGCTGATGCTAGAACTTGAGCTGAAAGCTCATCCCTCATTGGCTTCTGCCACTTCCCTATCCTCTTCTCTCACTTCATTACGAGTTTCTCCTAACGGCACTCCCTTGCATAAAAATTCTTGTCTCAAAGTGGCCAGCTCTTCTAGAGGAATCTGATATAAGACAGAAATGTTTCGCAGTTTCAGTACTTATTATTAAAAATGCATTTTAGCAATAGAGCAACAATTTTATATAGGTATAATTTAGCAAATGGAATATTTTGCTTAGCCAAGGGTCCTTATTAATCACAGAAATATTACATGAAAAACATCTAAGGAAGACAAAACCATCCCAAATGGCATAAAATGTTAAAATTGTCTTTCTAGTAAAGTAAAATATATATATATATATATATATATATATATATATATATATATATATATAGGATTATACAAACGCCACTACAAAATAGCTAAATGGAGCTAACTAAACTGTGCAAACAAAATACTATTTTCTCCTTGATTTTTGCCCCTGGGGATGGCAAAATCATCTTTAATGGAAGAAACAAGTCTCCATTTCTCCTTATGCAATAGAAAATAGAGTATTTTACCAGATTATAAAGTTACATTATTCATTAATTATTTCACACAGATATTATTTTCTTAAAGCATCAGGAATAAAAGAAACATTAAAGAAAGTAGAACATAAGGGAGGAAGTGACTACTTTGTTCTACACTAATCATTTGTGTCTTCCATAATATTCTGTGAATTTATCACCAAATGAACACCTTCACTGGGAAGGTAAGATTGATTGGTTTTTTCAGTACCCTCTATTTTTTTTTTGTCCAAATTTCCATAAATTTCTGCTTAGAAAGAAAGTATGGACTCCACACCTTCACAGAGTTTCGACCTCTGTTGTGAATCCTTCACTTGGTTTCTCTTAGAGTAGTATTTATTTTCTTCATCACTGATTCATTCTTTTATCTTAGTCTGGTTTCCTCAAAGTCAAGTCCAAGGATTCACTCAGACTGCTTGAGTAAGAAACTATTGGAACTGAAGCTCAAGAATTTGCACATTAAAGGGACTTAAATCCCTTAAACTTGTGCAATGTTTTATGCCAATTATATCTTCATTGAGATGATGTCGATGACCTTCACATTGGTGTACAGGTTCCTTTGGCAGTTACAAAGAATGTCTTATGGGAACATAACCTCATAGCTATCTGATAATCATTTTCTAGAATCTCAACTTATACATTAACTCTGTCTTAAAATTAGTTCACATCATTTTGGTACACAGCACCCTGGTTTTTCCTTTCCAACTTCTTCTCATCTTTTTCCTACTTTGCTAAAGAGAAGTATATTACTACCCTTGGTATAACCAAGTCAGCTATGTCAAACCAAGGGGCAATTACAAAATACACACCTCCTAAAGGAAGAGTTTTACAGGGGAAGCAAAGACAGCTGTGGCATGGGTTGTAAGAGGTGGCTATGGCCTTTTTCCACCAAAGTAAAATCTCAGGGCAAGGTCCCATGCTTCTGTTAGATAATCTCTTTCTTATCTGTCTATCCTCTATCTTTCTACTGCTTTATTGTTTTTTCAATAATTTTTATTTTTCTAGAAAATAAAATAATAATTTTACAATTAATTTAATGACAACCGGTAATCATGAAATTAGCAGTGGTTATCTTCAACTTATTATACTAGCTGTGCTGTAATTTTTTGAGGTGGATCAAAGTCAGCTAGAGTCAGACCATTTCCCACTTAAGATGTTTGTCACCAGCATTTATAAAAACAGGCCTAGGGGAAGAGTTAGGTCTGGGGACATATGCATGGTCTTAATATAGTGAATGTTTCACCTGTCTGATTATTACAAAATCAGAACAGTGAGAATATTTTTGACCATTTTACCTTTTTATCTTCCTATTTAGAATTCTAAAAGATGGCCATCTTGAGAATGTATACTGACATTTTTATTTGAATTGATAATGAAGTAAGCCTGATTTGGCTGATTGGTTTGATAATAAGGAATGGCTTTTTACCATTTAACATAAACTGAATAATTTAAATCTGCAGCTATAAGCATTTGGAAAATATATTTATAGCACTTACACAATATACAAAATGCTGGAGATAACATCCTTTGTGGCCATTTATTTTTATGAAATAATTTGAGACACCAACTCTGTGTGAGAGTATATATTATATTTTGAAATTTTCAGGCATGTGTGAGGGAAAAGAAGTACTCTGCTCTAAATTTTCAAACGATCTCTCCTAGATCAACTCCAAAGCAAACAGTAGAAACTGGCAAGTGAGGAAAAGAGGAAATCTGCAAAGGTCCCACTCATATTCCCTTTTAATTCTTGTTATATACCATTCAATTCAAGAGGAATATCAGAGAGTATCTGTATTAAGATAAACACAGAGGAAAAGCCTGGAGAAAAGTCCAGTGACATAGTAATATGACAACAGTTAGAGAATGATTAGTATCTGACAACGTATCTATATGCATGAATCAAAGTAGAAAAAAAAAACGTAAAACAGAGAAATGGAAGATAATTACAGGCTATGATGGTCATTTTGAAGATTGGTTCACTCCATTAAGATCCTTAATCATTCTATTATTTCCAACTATAAAATAAAAATTTGTGAAAATTCTAAGTGGCATTAGCTATTTTAAAGAAGATTGTTGGTAGTTGTGATAATTCAAAAGATAAACTATGTTAGCTCAGTTTTTAATTAAAAGAGAAGCAGACAAGTCTACTTTAGTCCCGTAAATTAATTTACATGTAAAAGAGTTAACTGTATAATTAAGTTGATTTTTTAAAAGAACCTCTTAAAACCCTCTCTCTTCCCTGGAGTATTTTCAATCACTCTATCAAAATATCATGGAAAAAAATGTAAAAGAAGTATTTATGCATTTAATACAGAAAAATTATATTTAATATTTGCTAGTTTTGTGAGTCTCTTAGGATTACATTTTACTGTCATCTTAAAAAATTCTTCAGTTCAAGCCCACATTTTAAAATGTGCAAAACAGCCAGGTAGAGTATAGAATTTTATCTAAAGACAAGGAACACTGTTTACATGACTGGCATTGAAAATAGTTATCAAAAAATTCTCAGCAACATTACTTGTAGCGTGAAAATCATGAATGTCCTAGAAGAAACAATAATAACCTTAGCTGACATGAAAAACAAGATGAATTCAGTGTTCAATGGCTTCTGTGATTTTTTTTTTAATGTGAACTGCATGTTTTATAAAAATCTCTTTTAATCTTCTGTTCTCAAAAGCCAGTTCTCCCATTATTATTCCACATTAGTTCCATTTGCTGATTTGATGAGTAAGGGCCGGGTGGCCAGATGCAAATTCTGTTTTCTGATATTAATCGAACAAACAAAATAGCTGTGTCTGTCATTCAGCAGCCAAAAGCTTAGAGAGGTCAGGAGACTCACTATAAGAAGTACTACACAAATCTAAGCAATAGAAGGTAATTATATGAATTGACTTATTAGTTCTACAAGTGAAAATTTATGACTAAAAAAGAAAAAGCCATAATTTTCAGGTAAAAAATTGAGTTCTTTTCTGGTCAAGGGATATTGCTAAGTATAAAATACTACTCATTTTCTCCTACATAATACTCAGACTTTCACAACCTGCTATAAATGAGGCACACAGAAAGATGAGGAATACCACATTTGAATCAGTGAGCAATTATCGTGAAATTACTTGATGACTATGATATGAGTAAAACTCAAATTACAAAGATAGATGTGCTATTTAAGAAGTATGGGGTTAATTGCATTAACAAATTTTCACATTTGGACAATGTTGACTAATAGGAGTTCAGAAGGAAAGCTATCTTGCCTTTGAAGACTGAGCAATTACATTTACAAAGAGTTGGCATTTTTGTGAATAGGAAGATATATTCTACGTGAATTAGATATCAAAGAATATTTAGTTTTTATAATATAAAGGAAATAATTCCATATATTTAGTTTAATGAGCCCCTTCATTGAAAAATATGGAATTTTAATAGTTTTAATTTATAATTTAAAAAATCACAGATAATCAAAATAACTGAACCTAGATTTAATTTTTAGACTCGCTTTATTTATGATTGTACCTAAACAAACCCAAGTACAGGGGACACATACTTTGTCATGTAGTGCTTGGCACATGATGCATGCTTTATAAACGTGTTGAATGACTGAATACACAACTCTTTGAAAGACAGCATGGGACAAAAATAAGTTTCTTTTATAGATCCTCATTATACTTTCAAAGATTCTTAATGGCATGTCTAAGTAATGCTTTATTTGCAGTGTCTCTCAAATTTCAAGTGTAGACTTTTATTCTGTAGCTTTAGTGAACCAATCTCACACAGTCAAGTCAGAGATCGAGCCATGTGAGAGGTGGCTACTCAGGGAGAAGTGGAGACGCAGAAGAGCTCGATCTGTGCAGAGGTTATAGGACAGACACTCTGACCTCCCTAGTTCCTCATAACTTGGGCTTCTCATGGTTCTAGATATAGTTACTAAAGTAGAGCCTCTGCTTTCAAAGTCATGTATCCTGGAGGTCTCTCTCAATCTGAAAATCTCTTAGAGAAAAATGCACTTTGGTAATAAACAAGAGGAGTTGGGGATAGAGGAAATAGCTCAAAGTGTGACTTTGTATAAGTTTGGAAACCATATTATTCTCCTCATGTTATTTTCTCTTCCCACTTTTTCCCTCTATCCAACAGGGAGATGGGGAGGCTAATGATATGGAGTCACGAGAGTAATCACAAAGAACTAGAAAGCTGAGATTTGGTTAGGCAAATTTTTGTTAACCTGAGGTTGTTTCTATTATTATGGCAGACATTGCTATTTACACAATAATCCCCAACCTTCTTCTTCTGTGCTGCCTTCTCTTATAGAGGATGAAAGACCTTCTTTCCCAGTTTCCCTTGCAGCTAGGGAAGGCATACTGGTCATATCTGAACAATGAAAGGTAATCTTACAATTGGGTTATAAGATTTTGTTTTGCCATTTTGAGCAATTTAAAAAACTAACATACCAGAATAAAATACTGATAGATAACTTACAACATAATGCCTCTCACTTGCCAGGCAGCTTGGTCAAGGTCAAAGGATAATTAAGAGGCATTTAAAACAAAAGAATATTCTCATGAATTAAAACATCAATATAACAGAACTCTGTGTGAAGGAAGAGGAGCATACTGATGAACGTACATAGATTTAAGATAACTATGTTATACCTATATAGTGTCCTACCATCATGGTTTCTGAAAGAATAAACTTTGAAACATTTCTATTCGCTCTTCCTTTGAAACACATTGCATCTTGCATACATTTCTATATTGAGCTGTTCCCTATCTGACAAGGGATAACTCCATTTTGACAATTCATTATACACTAAGTCAGCTTAATATTCATTCCTTCCATCCCTTCTCCTTCACGTGGCACATATGTTCCAAAGCATTTATATAAAGTTATTACAATGAGAAGAAGAAAAACTGTCTGGTTCTAGGCCATTGTCATTCTTTCATGGAAACATCTACTGATGTATCTGAAAATCCCTTAATTACCTTCCATATATTTTGTACCAGAGCCAACTAAATTATTTCATCATCATCACTCAACCCCCAATAACTTCTCTTTTTTTCTTATATTCTCTCCTACCTCGAAACTATTCCATGAATTACTTAAAAGAGGAAGAAACTCCAAGTAACTATATTCTCACAACTCTTTGTTTTTCATACTCAGGACACGGATTTAAACTTGAAAGGTAAGAATCTAATACTTTATACTCTGGCTCTATGACGAGCTATGATGATCATCCCTTGTGGCAGTAGAGAGCTCATCGAGAGCAATTCTGTGGTGAAAGACAGTATGGTGGGGTGAAGATGGCATGGAATTCTTATTTATTTATTTATTTATTTATTTATTTATTTATTTATATTTAATTTTTATTTTTTAGGCAAGGCAACCCTTGGTGGACCTTGCAAGGACCTTGTCAGTTTACAATTCCTTATTTTTTATTTTTTGCACCTACAGCACCTGGTCTTCCTAGGTGGTCTCCCATCCAAGTACTAACCAGGCCCGACCCTGCTTAGCTCCTGAGATCAGATGGGACCAGGCTTGTTCAGGGTGGCATGGCCGTAGACTGGAATTCTTTAATTAACACCTGGCAATGTTACTCCACGACTTACACAACAAAGTTTGCTGAAAGAATTAATGTTTCAATTTTCAGCTCATCTTCTTTAATGCATTAATTTAAGTTTTATTTTTTAAACATCATCTATTTTATTTCATTTCTGGTACAGAGCTAGGCATGTCTAAATGAGTGCTGAAGAAGAAAGACAAGGACTCTGCCTTAAGGGAACTTACACTATAGAGGGTGAGAGATATTACAAACTAAATAAATAGAAAAAAATTAATTACAGACTGGAAGTTGATAGGAAGGAATAAACAGAATGCAGGAACAAAGGGGTGATTGTGTTGTGTGTGATGCAGGGCTACTCCAAATATAATGGTTAAATTCCTCTGCTCTCTGATTTACACATAACTCCACGTCTGTCCTGTTTAGCCTTTTGCCTCTTAGTCCTGGAATACGTAGGCACATTTGGTCAGATCTCCACTAATTCTGTCTCCTTTCATCCTGTGAGTTTGCCTGCTCTGTGAAAACTTCTCAAACCATTCCAGTTTTGTGCAGCTCTCTGTTCTTTAGAATGAAATAATACATGTGCTTTTTATATATGTTTGATGTTTAAGGAACTATCTCGAGGTAATTTCTTTAGTTATATCTCTATATGTAATTAATATCATCATTCTGTAAACTCCTCTCATTAGATAGAAATTAATTCAGGATCTTTAATCCAGGTATATCTGTTTATGCTAGTATGTTCTGTTCCTTTTTTATTTTGCTCCAAATCAGTAATCCCATTTCCAAACACAAAGTGTTTCCACCCAGTAACTAAGAAATAGCTTCTCTACAATAACCATAAGTTTTCAGGTGCATATTATGTGGCAGGAAATGTACTCACTAATTTACATAAAGTGCCTCATTTTATGCATATAACCTTATGAGAGAGGCAGACACAAGCTCAGAAGGTTACTTCCTTGAACTGTCTGTACATGCTGGATTACAGTGAAATGTACTTATAAAGCAGTGCTATCTATAAAATGAGCACTTTTTGAAGCATCTTTCAGCCTCTGCATAAGTCAATTTTTTGTGTGTATGTGCAAATCTATCTTAACCATCAATCAGTACGCATGTTAATTTTTTGATGTTAATAAGCAACTGCCTTTTTTTGTATTTATAGAACTATTCTAAATAAAAAAGGAAAACTAGATTTCTTTACATCTATTTCATCATTAAGTTATTTAAAGTTTAATGAAAGCTTTATTGGAATTAAAATTCTTTTTACAGAAGCTTATCTCCCTAAGAACTCAATGACTAAAATGCAAATTTGAAAGCTCTAGGTTTTCAATGATAAAAGAGATTTTTTGAATATATGGCAATAATTACACATATAAATCCTAGTATGAGATCAGTCAGCCATGTGCTGCCCTTTAAAAGAAACCAGAACTGCTGGCAGATATCTGTGTGCTATCAGGCAATAAGATTTTTATCAAATTATGCCCTTTTGTTTTAGATTCAGAAACTGGTTGCAAATTCACCCTTAAGAAACACATGGGTAATATTCAACCAATAGCTGGCCTTATACTGTAGTTCTTCCAGAGAATATTGTAGGGGTAAAAAGAAATGCTTATACTTTTGCTATATAAGGCAAAAGAAATGAGTCCAAACTATAAGCTATCACAATTCTGTTTAACAGTAAAGTAATAAAGGTTAGTAGTTATAAAGAGAATGTGTTGAGATGAGTGGTTGTACCATTATCAATAAAGCTTGAAAAGTTTTCCACTAACTTTATATTTATGTGACAAGCCTTCATGGCTTTTAATATCAGATAATTATAATCAAATTTTATTTAAATAGTTTACCAGGAATCATGCATTTTATCATCTATGTGAACGAAACATAGATATTTATCATATGGAATGTAAAATGAAGAACAAAATAGAATATAGCAGTCTCCTCTTATCTGCTATTTCACTTTTCATGGTTTCAGTTACCTGCAGTCAACTGCTATCTGAAAATAGTAAATGGAAAATTCCAGAAACGATCATAAGTTTTAAGTTGTACACTGTTTTGAGTAGTGAGATGAAATCTCGTGCCATCCAGCTCTGTCCTGCCCAGGACGTGAACCATCCCTGTGTCCAGTGTATTCATGATGGACACACTACTCGCCCGTCAGTCCCTTAGTAATGAGCTCAGTTATCAGATGAACTGTTGCAATACTGCAGGTGGTGGCAGTGTTTGTGCTCACGTAACCCTTATTTTACTTAAAGTGCCACATTCACGCAATCCTTATTACAGTATGTTGTTCTAATTGCTCTGTTTTATTGTTGTTGTTGATCTCCTACTGTGCCTAATTTATAAACTAAATTTTATCAGAGGTGTGTATGTAAAGAAAAACACAGTATATATAGGGAGCATTACTATCTGTGGTCTCGGGCATCCACTGAGGGTATTGGAATGTATCCCCTACAGATAAGGGAGGACTGCTGTACAAGCATATTTATTTTATGGACATGGGGTTCCAAAACTGATGCTGATACATTCATTTTTTTGTTACTGGTCCATGACAAGTTAAGAAATTGAAAGTAAGCATTTAAGAATTTGTATTATAAATAACTACATAATAAACACCACACTTAGAATGGGAATAGACCTAAAATCTATTCAGATAATATGGCAGCTTTTTTGTTGAAACCCTCAAATGTTCTAAGAGGTGTACTCGTATAGATTAAATTCATCTCAGCCAATTGGGATTATTCCCTTATAATTTCAGACAGGGATGCTATCCAAAGAGTATCAATGAAACCTTTGGGCTTCATAAAAGTACATTTGGAGAAATGACAAGAAGGCTCCATTCCTTAGAGTATATATATTAAAAACATTACGCGTTGAGAGGTGACAGTGTAAGCTCTCACTTCATGGATGGAGGAGATAGGAACAATCAGGATGGCTTCTGAACAAAAATAAGGAAAGAGTGAAGGGCTGACCTATCCCCTCAACTGTTTTCTCTGCCTTCCTTTCTTGCTGTGGAATAAGGTTCAAATCAATGAGCTATAAACAAAAGTCTGTTAGGGTTTCTCTGGGAGAATTTTTGCTTTCTTTATCAAAGGGTAAGAAGCTGCTCATGCCTCCCCTTGGCCCTCTTCTTTTTAACTTGAACAAGCCTAGAGCTGCAGCAACCACCTCTGAGCTGAAGGAGAGCAGAATATGCCACCCCAAAATATGCCTCTTTGGCATATTATTTCTAATTAAGTTACTTAAGAAACAGCCAGTGCAAGAAGGACACTGAACTTCTTTGTGCTCCTGAAAGCAGGAAATAAATTTCTCATGTGAATGGTACCCCTTCTGTACCAGGATGGTAGCAGATAGCTTTTTCACCAGATAGGGAATTTAGGGCTGAGAAGACTGTATAAACAAAACTTGTCATTTCTTCACTAATTCGCTACCCGAAGCCCAAACTCTTTTCTCTTGTCAATTCTTCGCCATTGATTGTTTCCTTGTCTAAAAGGTAGAAAAACTGCCTGCTTTGATCACTTTTTGGAGTCTCATATTTTCATGGTCTCTCATACACATGAAGTTAAATTTGCTTTTCTCCTGTTAATCTACCGTATATACTTTTAATTATTAGACCAACTAAAGAACCTAGAAGGGAAGAGGGAAAAGTTTTTCTTCCCTACACAACCTAGAGAGAAAGGCTGAGACTTGCAGAAGTGCATGACCTATCATGTTGAGCCTCTACATCAACACTAGTAACTTTGTCTGCAGAATTCCTCTACAGGAGAAGTGTAACTCCTATTTGTTTACACTTCTCTTCACATGATAGTCTACTATTTGTTCCTGAGTGAATTCCTTTCTGATAATAGGGCACTGTAATCTCAAGAAAAAAAAAATAGGTAACATATGGAGACAAAAATGGATCTGCTTATGATTAAACCTGAGCTCAAAGAATCACAGTTGAAAAATATGTAGTAAATGTTTACATTTTCAAATTGAGAGAAACAGGCACAATTCAAACAGAGATGGGTCATCTACAAACACAAAATGATGTTTTCGAAAGAGGAAGAATAATGAAACTGGAGATTACCACCAATATGCTATATTAGGAAAATACCCAGAGCTTAGTCATTTATTTCCCCAACAAGTATTTGAATATTTAATGTATGCCAGGCACTTCATTGCTATGATTTCTTGAAGAGTTCCTGATCATCTGGGATATAAGAAGTACACAAGCAATGGCCACAGTGATAAAATAATTTTTAAAGTGTATATTTTATTCATTTTTCAAAAGTTTTGTAGAAAACTTTAGAAAGAATCTGGGCAATAGATCTGGTATTTATGTGCAATATAGTGATGTGATCCTGGCACCTTATAAAGAGATCATCAGTTCCTTAAAATGACTAAAATGCAAAGCAAGTGTGAAAATTACAGAATCTACTGGAACATGTGGTTCAGTCTTGGTCTCAGTATATCACATTAATACTAATCTACCTTGTAAATCTGCATCCTCATTGCTTACACAATTATGCAGTAGCTATAAAAAGATTGAAAGTTAAGAAAAAGAAGTCTTTTTCATCCTTATCATGAAACACATATATGTAATGCACACGTTTGTCATTGTGTGGAACTTGTATTGAACATAAGAAAGAACTGCAAGACAGGCTTATTATCTTTTAATCTTGGTTGTATAATGTACACACATTAGTCTATCTGTTAAATAGTCTGTTAATTATTCACATGTATTTTAGATTACACTTTCTAAAAAGTTATAGACCATATTTGTGAATGTCTAGTATACTGCAAGAGTCATTGGCATATTTAAAGTGAGACAATGAATTATTTATACTCTTAAAAAATAATAAAATAAGTAAACTTCTGATAACTACAGAGCTTATTATCTAATGTAAAATATGTCTAGGTTGTTAAATTTAATTTTTCTCCCTTCTTGTTATAGCTTTTTTTTTTTTATCTCCAGCAAAGTTAGGAAAGAGAAAGAAAGTGATAAACTGTCAGTTCATTTTACTTCATGATCAATCAAGTAGGAAATATATAGAAGATTAAAGGCCGTGAAACTTCTGAGATAACATAGGGTTTTAAATGGTTGTAGCGTTTCCTGTTCTCAATGATTCCGTATATGTATGAAGAGTATTTGTTGGTGGCGAGTGGAATTTAATAGCATGTAGTGTGATTTTAGGGGCCATTTAAAAGTATACTTCAAGTCACTGTGATGCAAGGGGCATGCCAATCGGAAAAGCTTTGAGTCATAACCTTAACTAGATCAGAACCATCTTTTAGTTATTTCTTCTTATTTATTTATTAATGTAAAAATTAAAGACATCTGTTTGACTAGTGGGTACTTGCCTGGACTCAAATATATAATTTTACATCTTATGGAAATGATGATGGCAGATAATTATAAGACTTTTTATTGTATAAAATTTAAACCCAGGTATATAAAGAAGGAAGTAAAAGTGAAGGAAGAAAAGATGAAAGAGTATGTGGAGCTAGAGCCATGCTCTAGCAATCTGTGTGCCCTTTACAGAGAATGTGCATGCCTGAAGCAGTTTTACATGTTCCTCTGTTACGTTTCCTCACTGTGTTCATACAGCAGCACTGGGAACCATCAGAGTCAGAAAATGAGAAAAAAGATTGCTTATAAAACAGAAAGTTATGTTAAAAGCCTCCTTGAAGTCACCCTGATAGAGAGAAGCAAATGATATTTTCCGCCATTTCAAATCAGAGACCTCTGTTTTGTATTATTACCATTAGCTAAGAAGTATGACACCCTCCTCCCTTCTCTGTACTCATTATATCATGTTAGGTTGACATGCTTCTGTCAGCTTAGTATTATGGAGAGAGATGTGCTGTAAGTACATAAATTTAAAGTATAAAAATCACATTTCTTATTTTAGATAGTCTTTTGTTATATCTGCTCTCATTTCTTGTTTTTCCTCCTTCCCAGATGTTCTCTGTTAACCTATACTCTATTGCTAATTTAATGCCTTTTGAACCATATTTCAGTCATGTTTTGTAAAATTATTTCTGTTTACTTGAAAAACATAAACTAAGTAAAAAAATTATCCAGAAGTCTTCTTTCCCTTTGGATAGAATAGAATATTTGTATTTTTAATAAAACTGGTAATTAAACCAACCAGGGATGACTAGAGAACACAGATTTTTAAATGTAATCCATTCAAGGCCAAAAGAGGCCTCAGGTAGGTTTGGCTTGAGTTTTAAACTATGCAAAGGTCAAAGGTCATTTTGCATTGGACTAATATTAGAACTTTCATATTCTGCCTGAGTTATTAATTATTCCAAAAACTGTCTTTGGGTATAAGAAAAAACTAATCTTAGAACCACCATTAGAGACTACAGTACAAAGACACCCATCACCAGTTGTAAGTTATTACCATAATAGGTGATCAGTTGTCCCAATTCTGAGTAGTATGCAGATATTTTTTTCTTTAGTTTTATGGTTATTCTATATTGTTTCAGTATATGCTGGTTTCCTGAATGCTGCCTTGTTCAAAATGAATTAACTGGTCACCTAGAGGGAAAATGAATGCTGACTTCTTAGAAAAAGATTGTTGGTAATTAAATTGGATGGACATTATAATCTATTTAAGTTTATTAAAATTTATTTTGGAAATATCTGAACTCTGAATGCTATTCCAAGGGTTATAATAATTTTAATTTTAATTCTAATTCTAATAATTCTAATTCTAATTCTAGTACTAATTCTAAGTTCTGGGTTCTTTTTACGGTCAACTGTCCTTTTATACTGAGATACAGCAGCCACTACTTGTTCACTTCCTGCAGACCACCATGGCATCATATGAGAAAAGAGGATTAGAAAAAAATATTCCCACTCTGCTCTGGACAACTCTCCTCAATACAATGAAATATGCAGAAATATCAGGCCTGTTTTATTCTTTCCTTGATATCTGTGCAAAACATATAAACTCGAGCATAGACTGCTGGGTAAACTCCAAATGTCTCCTTCTAAATTACTCTTCAAATGTAGGCAGGTACTGTAGCCACTAGTGCTTTTATAATATGCATCTTCATCTTTAGTAAAGCTGATATTGGTTTGTCATGAAATGGCGGATGAAGGATGTAGAACAATATTTATCTGTACAGCTTTATATATGTCTATGCTATTTATCTAGGGGGATTTAGAGAAAATTGACTGTCTCTTCCTATTAGAATAACTGCTAGCTCATCTAAAGTATCCAAACACCAATTATATATTTTTCTGAAAAATGATAATAAAACCAAACTGTTAAATTCTAGGTATATAAAACCATTTTTTTCGTCATAATGTTCCTTATTTCCAACTAAGTTGACACTAAAATGCCAGTTGGCTTACTGCTACTGAGAAAACCAGAGTCAAAGTGCATGTAAATATTCTGATAATTGTCCATAACAGAGCTCCATGTAGCCATAAATCCATCTAAGCACATTTATAATATACTGGTTCTCTTAAAGGCATTGTCTATCAGATTTATTTTACCTTTTAAATTATCTAGTACCACCTTTGCTGGTTCCATAATGAGCAGCCCAGTTTAGAAGGAACAGAATGAAGTAGAGAAGACAAGAGAGGCCATTTTATGGGAAACGGTATTTTGACATCACGGAACAGTTCGTGGAAGAGAAATTGCTCCTTTGGGAAAAGAGGTGGCTGCAAACAGATGGTCTTTGCTAAGTAAAATTGACAGGTCTACAGGTAATGAGTTGCTTCTATAAAAGAAGCTGTTTATCCACTGGGGTTTCAACACTATGGGGCCTAATTATTTTTGACACATTGCCCATTTGATACACTCACAACATTATGGCTAAATAGGAAAAATAATTACACAAAGGTGTAACACAAAACTCAATGGAAACTACGAAGGCTATAAAAACATTATCAGAGAATAGGTACTTTATAAATGCAAGTCTACCTTTTTTTTCTAATTTTGCAAATGGTGAAGACCAAGTACTATTACAACAAGCTCTTAAAAACTAGATGACTTTTTTTTTTTTTTCCTTATACACTTAACTTTTGTTTTATGAAATGTTTCTAGTAGTAAACATGTGACTGGAGCTTGAAAATATCTTCATTATTCAGATGACAACTGTAACGTCTTCTTGTTCTGGACAGACCTATTATTTGTTTTGTAGAAAGCTCAAGACAGTTTGCACAGCAGGCCATCTTAGTTTATAGAAGAAATGTTCATAAGTCAAATGAAAACTTTATAAACATTCCACTATATGATGGACACAGATGTTCTTTTATTTAATATTACATACAATAAACAGCATTCTAGAAGGACTTTTAGAAGAATGTATTTCCAGAAAATGTTTTTTTATTAATTAAAATAATCAAAATGTGTCTGAAAGAATATTTAACTTCAGATACTGGGTATTAGAAATTAGAAATGTTACTTTAATATTTAAAAAAAACACAACAACCCGTGTGTCCTACAATACAAACTTAGTTGTATGTGCACATGTGACATACCTAAATTTGTTAGCAACATATTTTCATGAATGGCTCATGTGAATCAGTCTCATTATTTTATAGGCATTCTAAAGCAATACAGACTTAAAGATCACCTTAAGGTTTACTTTTTGATTCAACTCTATTCACTCAAGAAATTTATTGTTTTTTATTTCTTGTTAGCAAGTTTTAGCTTAGGGATTAAACATACACATCCAGATGTTCCTTTAACACAAGACTGCTGAACCAGGGCTCCATTATTTTTTGTTCAACCACCTGTGTATTAACATCTGTTTCCAATTTTATATATGGAGTTTTCTACACTGATTATCATCAATTGCATTATTTTACAAACTATATAATGTAGCAGCCTCAAGACTTCTACATTCTAATTTCCCCAATCAGTTTATTATAAAAATATACCACAGTGTTTGTAGAAATCTAACATCTCCTGTCTAAAGAAAGATAATTTAGTTAAACAAGAATGTTTTATTTCAAAGATATTCTAATTACATATAATTAGATTAGATTTAATAACATTTTTAAATAAGATTTTTAGGGGTAAAAAAATTATAGAAAATTTAGAAAAGATAACCACCTACATTTTCTCTCAATGTCTTCTGAATGTGTATATATGCAAATATATATACTTCAGTATATATGATATATATTTTATATATATTATGATTATATATTTATGTATATATATATATATTACAAAGTTTGGAGACACACATATATCTGTAGATTGCTTTTTTAACTTTAATTTTATATTGAACACTTCTCTACAATTAGGATATTATTTTTAAATCTTATTAATTTTCTGCTTATATGAAGAAATTTACAGTTTTTATTAACTATTGTGAACTTCATTAATTTGTTAATTTGACCTGAACAGAAGTACTATCAATACTCGATAAACCACAACATTAATATTTAGTCATACTATAAACACATCAACCCAAACTGGAAAGAACATATAATGACTTCTATAATATAAGCAGTTTCTTTCCTTTTTTCTTTTTTGACAAAAAGCCTTTGGCATAATTTTTATTGTTTTCCTAATTATTCGACTTTCTGAGGTACAAAAATGTCCATTTCTCTGTAGGGAAGGCTAAGTGAGGATCTCTGACATTAAAGAATCAGTGTCTTTGTGTTTTAGATTTTGTAATCTAGATTATAAACTATATAATCTAATTATTAAATATAAATTTAATTATTACATGAAAATATCTCAGGCCACAGATAGTTCCAGAATGCCTTCTGCTTTAACCACATCTATTTCAGCATAAAATTAACTTCAAAGTAATTCCATAAACATTTATTGAACACCAACAATAAACCAGGCACAACGTCAAAGGTATGGGACGCAAAGGTGAATGCGTGACGTGTGTCATTCTTCGGGAATTCAGTACTTCAAGGGAGATGGCAGGTGAAATACAAATTAATGCTAATACAATTTCATATATAATAAAGATCCATACGAAAGGCAATGAGAACATAGATGAGAAAGGAATTTATTCTGCTTGAGGGACTGGAGTTGAAGAGTAGAAGCAATATTAGAAAAAGTGCTATCTGAATAGGACATTAAAGAACGAATAAGGGATTTCCAGGAGGGAAAGAAGACAAGAGTCCACAGAGCAAAGATGTAGAAGCCTGACAGTGCCCGCAATGCTAAAGAAATGTCTGTTAGGACAGTAGCTCCCATCGAGGATTTTATCTTTTTATTATTTATTTATTTACTTATTTAATTATTTTTAGGCGAGGCAACCCTTGGTTGACCTCATAGATTGCAAGGACCTTGTCAGTTTACAATCCCTTATTTTTTAATTTGTTTATGCCTATAGCACCTGGTCTTCCTAGGTGGTCTCTCATCCAGGTACTAACCAGGCCTAACACTGCTTAGCTTCCAAGATCAGATGGGATCACGCTTGTTCAGGGTGGCACAGCTATAGTATCAAGGATTTTAAAGAAGGAACTTCCATGACCAGGTATGTCTTGTTAAAAACATTTCTAGGGAAGGAGATTGTGCAGCTATTTCTAAGCAAAATGGCACTTGTTGATACTCCATATGTTAAGAAAAAAGTGAGAAAATTCAGAGGTTTTGAGCTTAAATCATGGTATGAATGATGCTCCTTTCTGCAGGAAATAGGGTAAGCACGTCTAGGAGACCCATAATCTCATATCCCTTGGCAAGAAAAATGATTTTAGTTTTTATATAAATAAAATACTTACACACTGGGAGTTGCCACTAATGGAGTGGTTTTCTAAACGTTATCCTTGAAATTAGAACTTAATCAATGTTCTAATAATTATTCTATATTAATGAACATTCCTGGAGTTAGGGTTTAATACTAACTGTAAATAAATAAAAGTTTCCACAAATAGAAATTAAAAATAATCTAGTACAAAATTCTAACCCCAGGAATCTGCTACTAATGTCTAGAAAAACTATTGTAACTTCACAAGAAACATGTTTTTTTTTTCTTTTTGATAAAAATTCTTTAAAAAAAAAAAATCACACATATGTATAAACACACACACAATAAATCCTACTAGAGAATCTCAGGGGAGAATGAGCAAGTCCAGGAAGCTTTTAAAAAAAAAAATTGACCATTTCTGAACTTCTATTGCTATATGAGACATGAAGAAAAATTCAGGGAAGATTGTCTTATTGAAAAGAATATAAAACTGTGCATTCTTTGGAATCAAAGGGAAAGAAGAAGAATCTTTTTGTTAGCTTACCTTTAAAAAAATCTGCAAAATTACAGGGTTATTTTACTTTCTTTGTGCATGGACAGAATAGCCATTTGCTAAAATAAACCTCTGAAAAAAAACTCAGTAGCTTAGTCGAAAAACTACAACTACAGGGTAGAGTGAACTGATAAGAGGGGGATATTAAGATTGTTTGGAGAATTTTTTCATTGTAATTTTTACAATTTTCCTTAGGTCTAGCCTATAATTTTTCAACCTTGTATTCATGTTTAAGGGATAACTATCTAGCAACTAGCCCTGGTAGAGAAAAGGTTTATTTTACATCTGTGCAAAGGTGGTTTAGGAAGGATGCTTTCCATTTTTTTCTTCTCTTGTCTGCTGGCTAGATGTTGACACTGACAGTGATCTCTGAAACTGTGTGCTGGAAGTGGAAGAGGCTTTGCCATCCTGGGCCACATCTGCATGGAGGAATGGCCTCCTCCCATTGCTTTAATGTGAGTTAGAAGTTAGCATTTTTGTGTTAAGCTACTGATTTTTTTTTATTGATTTTTTTCATCACCCATCATTATATTAATTCATGCAAATAACACTAACTACATTTTTTCAACATTAATAATTTTTCACTTACAAGATACAATATTTATTGATTGATCTTAAAGAACTTCAGTAACACATGATATCAGTTGCAAATCAATATTTTCAAATCTGATTCTTCAACTAGCAATTTATGGAACCACCAAATCTATGGAACAAGATAAAATTCTTTTACAACATAGAAGTAGAGCTAATGTACTAGTACGCTTTATTCTAATGGTGATTTTTCTCTTTCCTTAATTTTTTCTACATCATTAATTGAAATTATTCTGTAAGGAATGGTCATCCCTTCTCTCTAGTTATTTATTATTTATTTATTTATTTATTTATTTATTTATTTATTCATTGATTCATTCATTCATTCATTCAAGCATTTGTTTATATCAGTGTGAACTCATGGAACTTTATTATATTATTTGGATTATAATATAATGCTATCATTATTTATTTTGATGATCAAATTATTTCAGCTTTGGTCATTGGGAGCTCTTTCATTTTAGCATCTAATGGAGCCAAAGTTCTCCTTTAAAAGCAAGTCAAAATTGCTGAAAAAATATGCTCACATTTAAACTTTAGAAGATTTTAATGAGCACTTTTCAAAAACCATCTGAAAAGCTCACAAAAATGCTCTGAAAATGACTAGGGTTAAAGGCCCTCAATAAACATTTTCTTTGTAGATATCAACCAACAAATATTTACTGAAATAATTATACAAGGGAAATGCAAATAAATCCCCAAAGTGCAACAAAAGAAAAAAAACACATTTTGTAAATTAGAGAAAAGTACACTTGAAAAGGAGAGCTTTGACATTCTAAGCACTTATAAACAATCTATCTCAATGTATATGAGCCCAAAACTAGTCCTCCGAGTTTTTCTCATCATAATTAAGGTTCAACATGACTAAATCAGTGGCCCTAAGAAAAAGTGACCAAACCTGTAGATTAGAATTTTTTTACCATATCTTATTTCCTTGAAAGATGTTCTTGGAAAAATCTCATTGACACTAGTTTCAAGGGCAAAGGAGTCACAGAACATAGGGACCCTGTGAAGTGCTCTTGGAGGCAAAGGCAGAAGATAAAGTTTCTGATCCTAGACATCTTTCAAGAAATCTCACATCTATCCCTATTACTCTATTCCAGTGACACATGGGAGCTTGCCCAGGGTCTCTGATTATGAAATTGAGGAATTATGAAGTTGTAGGGATGGAGATGATAGTAGTTTTTAATTTCTAACACACCAGAGAAATATGTAACATTTTATCACAGTTTCTTTCCTAGTAAACTGGCTCTTAGAGTTTGTACAACTAGATTATCTCAAATGCACATGCACTAAAGCTGAAGAGGGTATAGCAGTGTGTCACGTAATCAAATACATAAGATATAATCATGAGCTTAATGCATGTCACTTCTATTTCACATATCCAGTTGACCTGAAATTGATCAATACTTGTGATATCCTGAAGATAGACAGTCTGAATAGTATAAATAAAAGGCTTATTTGATGATAACCTTATTTCCTAAATCATACGTTTTTATTACCCTCTCTAAATACAAGTAATATCCTTTTTATGTATGTATAACAAAGCAAGGAACACAAAGGCAACAGAAACATGCTAAGCTGTTAAACTTCAAGGGATGCTTTCAGAAAGGGAAGGATGTGATGACCTTCAAGAGGTTTCAGTATCTAACTGATTGCCTGCAGAAGCAAGCTAATCAGTAGATGAAGCTCTTGTATTTAAGCCAGACACTGGATGGAACTACAGCACTGGAATTAAAACTGTATAAGTGTGTGTGTGTGTGTGTGTGTGTGTGTGTGTGTGTGTGTGTGTGTGATATACATCATATGTATATATACATATATATTTTATAATATTCTTGTATATAATATATGTTTATACCCCTCTCCCACAGAAGACTTCTTTTTAAAGACAGAAAGTCATTTGAACTGAGATTTTGGTAACTGAACCTCTCTGAAACAACATAATGCATGTGGAGCCGCCTGGCATAAAACTTCCATTATTAAAAAGGCTTTATCTGACTTCCAGCAAAGTTGAACATTTTTATTTTTTATTTTTATTTTTAAATTTTTAAAATGTTTTATTTTTTAGGTGATACAATCCTTGGTTGACCTCACAGATTGCAAGGACCTTGTCAGCTTACAATCCCTTATTTTTTATTTTTTACGCCTGCAGCACCTGGTCTTCTTACGTGGTCTCCCATCCAAGTACTTACCAGGCCTGACCCTGCTTAGCTTCTGAGATCAGACAGGATTGGGTTTGTTCGGGGTAGCATGGCCGTAGGCAAAGTGGAAAATTTTTAAATCAAAGAAAGATATCTTTGACTGAACTCACACAGAAGAGTCAGGTCGCTGTCCAGTTAAGTTTTACTGGGTAGATAGACCTTCGAACAGCTCATTAGTGTATTTTTCATTGTATTATTGTATTGCTGGCAGAAATCATGCCATTTCCCCCATTCCCTTTTTATCTCGAGGATAATTAACTTGCTCAATACCAAGTTGGCTCACTTAATAACAATACAATCCAGATTCAAACCCCTTAAGGATATTTTCCAGAAAAATGTTACCAAATTTAAGTTTGTAGTTTCCAACAACATTAACAAGTCAGTATAATAAAACTCCCAATCATTTTACAGAATGCTCTAATGTTGTATATATGTCTTTGAGAAGAGAATATTCAGTATCATACTGTCTGCTAGACAAAAGCAGTTTCTATTCAATAGCTCTATGTCTTCCGATACTCAGGGGAATTCAATATTTCTCTCCAAAAAAAATGAAGAGAATATCAATGGGGCTAATCTCTTCAAAGCGCTTAGAGCTCAAAGCAATTGCCTGCAGTTGTTAGAGTCCCCACCCTCATTATTTCAAAAAAGAAAAATGACCAAAATGCAAAATACTGCCCGGCATTTGGGATAGAAATTCTCAAAAGAAAGTTAAAATAGACATTCACCAATTCATTTCTAAGCTTGACACTTTAAAATATAATTTACTACTTTCGGATAAAAGAGTCAAATTATGAACCTGTTCTTTCTTAATACAAAATGAGGAGTTAAAGTGGCATCGAATTAAACTGTATTAGTCAGCATTGAATAAATAGAATAATTTACATTTCAGATATTATTACAGTTTAAGAAATGATTTTTACGATATAATCATAAATGCCCAAGGATTATCAAATTATGACTTGCATGATATTTTCTAAGCATCTTATTTCATCTGAGAATTTAGTCAATGTTCTATCCTATAAAATGACAGATGTTTCTAGAAACCACTAATAGAAAAAATTCAAACAGATCTTATGAAATCATTATTATTTAGTTTTAAAAAAATGACTTAAAATGATTAAGATAGTATCCCAAAGGAAAAACTGTGCTGGTGAAGTAGCTGCATTTGGTGAACCAACATGCTCGGGCTGCCTAGGTTTTGATTTACCACAGATAGCAATACACCCTGTAGAGGTTTGTTCATATTGGGGGTCTGAACCTTCCTGGGGAGCTTGTTTGCCTTTTTTCTCAGGCAATTCACCCAGCATACATTTCCTCAAGTCAACCTCATCACAAGCCACACAGAGTAAATAATAAATAAAGAGGCAAATCAAGCTACCACTCCTTATATAAACTTGATACAAAGAAATATCAGCATGACAGATGAGTGCCATGCATCTGGAGGTGTTATAGACACTGGCCTGAGGGATCTGCTGGAACAGAATTTTCCAAATTGCAACTAGAAACCAATAACCAGGTCAGGAAAGCAAATGTAGTACATAATTAAAAATACTATTACAGAAAATATCAGAGTGCATCACATGTACTAAGAATATTGTTTTGTGAAAATTTTAATTTAGATATACTATACATAAATATATTTATATAACATAATTATATTATGTATATTACATATACATATATATGCACACACATATATACACACATATGAAATCTCATAATGTATGTTTGAGATTGTGTTTCAGAGACAGAGAGATAGAAACAGAAATAAAGAGTTAATTCTCTGTTTCTCTCATTAGAAAGAATGTACACATGGGAGGGCAGAGATTTAAGCCTTTATATCACATTTATATAGATCATTTCATAATGCTTACAAAAATATAACAGGTATTGTTTTGTTATTCTCATTTCACAGAGGTGGAAAGTTAGGCATAGAAACATTAAGAAATGTGCCCTAAGCTAAAGAACTAATAAGTGGGAGAACTGGATTCAAAATCAACCACTGTCACTTTAGAGGCTGTTGTTCTTAACTGCTATACTGCCTCTGACATTAATTAAAATGAAAAAAAGCCCAATATAAAGTGTAAAATACTGTATTATTAGAATATTGTAAGATATAAGGTTGGATGTGTCAGATTAGGATATAAATATAAAGTGTAAAAATACTATATTGTGTTTAGATATATATTTAACTATACTCAGTAACATACAGTATTTTTACAATATGTCAGCGCCAAGCTGATCAAGAAGGGAAGGTTTAGATGGTGAGACACCAGTTGGAAGAACGTGCAAGTGGCCGACGTCAGGATGAAACGGCAGGCACCAACTTTATTGTGGGGAGCACGTATCTGCTCTAGTTTTCTTCCGCTCCCTTTCTTGTGCTCCCCTTCTGCTCTCCGGGGAACCATATGGCTCCACACATAGCACAGTACAATAGTGGCATTTAGCCACACATGCGTGATACAATAAACTGAAGTATGTTCACATATTTTATGTGCAGGCGCTCTACTACACTAATGTAACATTCTAAATCTGGGGTCCTATTCTTAGCTGCAAGCCTGGATCACAGTCAGACCTGGGACCTGCCATGCCTGGGACCCACACAATATTTAGTAACATACAGTAATTTTATATCGTATATAATTATATAGTGTTTATATAGAGTTTAAGAAATATAAAATTTTAAACTGTAATTTGTATGATTTCATGTGATTTATTTTTCTTTTATGTATTTTCCATATTGCTTTCTTAAAAATGTAGGCAATGATCACATTAAAAATTTAGAATAAAAAATGTACAGATTAAAAATAATGCCTCGCGTGGGCATAGTAAAGGAATCTAAATGCTACTGTGGTTTGACAGCACCAATAAAATGCTCTTTCCTTTCCTGTTCCACTTTGGAACCACTTGAGAATAGACACAGGAATTATAGGGATAGAGATCAAAATACCACCTTTAATATGATAAGGGTAAATTTAAAATATAAATATGCAGGCTCATCAGTGTCCTAACAGTTCCCACAGTTAATTAACCCTGCCCGGCCAATTATTGGCAGACTTGCAAAAACTCAGGCTTCTGCTATTGGAGTTGTTTGCTGAAAGTGATGAAAGTGATCAGAGGGGAGACTTTCCCAAGGAGAAGGTCAATGGAGGATTTATTCAGTGGGACTTGCTTGGTTCTTCTTCAACTTTTTAGCTAACCAAAGCCCCACTTTCACAAAGGGTGGAAGGAGGGAGGGTATATGGAGTAGAGAGGGGCTACAAATATTCTAGGTCCCTTTCCTCCATACAAAAGTGAAGACTTGAGGGATTAAGTGTTAACCTCTCATATGTATAAAGGCCATCTTTTATTTGGCTTCAAATGAATCTTCATCTGTCTTTCCGCTCCTTTCTTTCTGGCTCTTTTTGGGAGGAGATAGGGAGGACTTCAGGTTGGATGTGGGAGATCATTAGGGTTAATCTAGCCAACCACAATAGGAAGTTTAAAAGATACCAGCATTACTTATTTGTGTGTTATTTTTTTTCTTTCATGTATAGGAATATGGTTTTTTTTTTTACTTTATTTTATTTATATTCAAATTTATTATATATTTTGTTTAGAAAATTTAGAACATAGGGAATACACCTCACAGAGAATGCCTATACACATTTCGGAGACTATAATTTTTATGTGCATCTCTATCAGTCAGAGTCCAGGCAGAAAACAAAGAGCACACACGCAAATGGAAATTTTAGAGACTTATTAATGCGGGGACTATTTACAGAGGGGGGAAAATAGAGGAAAAAAAATTGAAGAAATAAATATATTAATTATGAGTATTAGGAAGTTGTTAACCTATACTAGGCCAGAAGAATAGAAATGACCTAAGTGAAACCTGGTTGAGAACAAAACCCATAGAAGCAGAGCTGCCTGACAAGAGCTGTAGCCATCAAGTAAGGTAGCCATCACCAAAAATGCATCCAAGGTGGGAAAAGACAGAATAAATGCTCCAACCTCTCCTCCTGCCTTCTCCTCTCCTGTCAGTGTCTTTCATTGGTTAATTCTAAACATAAGTCAAGGGCAAGTCAGCTTTTCCAGAGAATAGGGGAGGGCAGAGAAGGGCAAAAATAGATGAAGGGAGGGAAAGAGCCAGTAAAGGACAAATAGTACAACGTCTATCTGCTGATTGGTCTGTATGCTTATCATCTATCTATCTATCTATCTATCTATCTATCTATCTATCTATCTACTCTTTGTGAAATCATGTCCTATACTCTGTTTTGTCACTACATTTATCTTCACCATGTATCATGATGAAGATATGTATCTTTGTGCTTCATCATATACACATTTATGACATCTTAATGCTCACATGGTATTCCCCTGTAAGATAATATTCATACCTTATGCTTACACATTTAATTTATTTTCAAATTGTCTTCAGTTATTATCTTTTTATGACTGGTATTCAAATATGCCCTTTTGAATTATTTTTGAGGATTAGTTTATAATTAGTGTGACTAATGCTCTATTTTACCATTCAACACAAAATGAGAATCTCTGATAATTTTATCACATGAGAAAGCTAACTGACTTTGAATCGTAGCAAATATGGCTTTGTTAATACAAGTCATACTTTCATTACTGAAAATAGTAGGGTGATATTTTTATCTGGTTGACTGAGATATGATGGGGCTGTTGAGTACTACTGTCAATACAGTTTCATTGCATTATGATCAATTGGCTATTCCAAGCTCCAAAGCTGGGTCAAGGCTTCCTTGTGAGCATCAATATTTAATTGAGACTACAACTTCAGGAAGAAAAAAAAAAAAAAAGAAAAGTTACAGGACATTTTGGATCTACACAGAAGAATGAAGGTAACAAATCTAGAAATACGACCTAGTTCAACTATCTCAAAACAAACTGAATGCCAACTATGGCAAACAAAGAAACAACAACAACAAAATCAGTGTAAAACATTTTAAAAGAGAAGTCATTTTTGATAATTAAAAACTCATAGGACTAAGAATTAAAAGATCTGCTGGCAAAACAAATGATATTAAAATAAATGAATTGCTATACAAATGTAGGGTATTATTACTAGCAGGACTCCCTTGTTGAGATGAGAACTCTAAACACTCTTTCCCATTTTAACCCAGTTCCTGAATGCCTAGGAAAATACTCCAAAGTTCATTAACATAATTTTTCTCTTAATATAAAAACACTTTTCTCATGTAAGCTTATACAGATGCAAATATCATCAAGAAGATTCTTAAAAACAAAAACAAACTAATTTAATCATAAAACATTGCTGTCGGTCTGATAGTAGTAAAAGCTAAGCACTTCTAAATATTATCAATGTCAAAGTGTCTCTATACGTGGATAAATTTTGGGCGGGGGAGAAGGGGGTCACAATTTAGTCTATAGGACTAAACTCATATCGTAATCCTAAAGAGCAATGTGACATTGCTCAGTGAAATGAAATAATATACACTCAATGGCACAGAAAGTCCACCCTGGGTATACATCATGGATAAACTCTCACAAAAGCCATATATGAGGATGCTTAGTGCAGCATATAGTGAAGAAGCAGGAGCGAACAGGGAACTTAGGTGCTCATTGCTAGCACAATGGATAAATGATAAGATGAATAAAATGGAATACCACCAGTAGACAGAACTGATGAACCTAAAAGACATATATGAACACAGGTAAAAGTTAATATAGTATAGAATGAAAAATCGAGAAACTGAATTGAATGTATAACAAATAGTTTTTAGAAGTTTTTATAGATATATATACACACACAAAATAATTCTGTATATTCTTCAAACATAACCTGCAAATCTAGAAAACATATCAGAGACATTTAAAAATTTCCCTGGAAGGAATGACAGTAGGGATAGGGAATTCCCTCATCAGAAAAATAATAAAACCTGATGATTATTGTCTATTAATGCTGAGAAGTATGATCAACTCAGCTATTTGTACATTAGGAAGAAGAAAAAGAAGGGAGAGGGTCAGATGGAGAGAAGGGAGCTAAGAAGTGATAGGAAGAAGAAGAGGAAGAGGAAAGAAGTAGAGAAAGAAGCAGAAGCAGCAGAAACATCATTGTTACAATGAAAGTTTGGTGAGGGTAAATGTTTCCTAATGCAGCATGGATGAAGGAACAAATCAAACACTAGAAAAGTCATAGTGAAAGGATAATAGAATAAAGCACAGTAATCAAAACTTCAAATTAAACTGAGTCCATGGGAACAGTAATGGATAATTATATAGTTAACTTTACAGAAATGCCCATCTTTTTTCTCCTGCTCCTTACACAGCTACAGGATCTTTTTCTTTACAAATAACAATCTGATGGCACATATAGCATATTGCATGTGGAACAATTTAATTTACAGTCTTCCCAGTTACCTGCAGATTCATATCTATTGCTTCAATTTACTTTTTTAAATAGAATTTTATCTATCTCTTTATCACTAAATCTCAAAATTTAGAACAGTACCTGGAAGATATTAGGCTTACACTAAATACTTGTCAATTGAATTAATATAATTTCCACCATTACACCAACAAAAATATAAAGGAGTAAATGATAAAATTCTTGGATAAAAAGCATGGCCTGAAATGCATATCTATTATTCAGAGATGTTTATAAAACTCATTTTTAAAACATTTACAGTGTTGATGTTTATAATAACAATAGCACACTGTTTCCTCTTTTCTTTTCCTTTTTTCTTTAGTAGTAGAGTGCATAGTATGGAATATTATATGAAGATGATTTTAAACTATTTTTATTTAAACTCCTTACATTACAAGTGTGGAAGATACTTCTGAGCTCAATCAGATTTGAGTAAATCATATTTGAATATTGTTTGAAATTTAATTTCAGATAAGTATAACTGCAAGTTATCACAAGTGCCAACTGTGCAGTCTCCATTTCCAACAGTGGCATGCTATTTATTTTGGGTTGATTTGCACATCTGTTGAACTGTAATTTTCCCTTAAAGGATTATCCCATTAAAAAGTATCAGCTTGGCAGATTAAGGATGATTATCTATTTAATTTTGTATACACAGTCTATTAAAAAAAAGACAAATGCTTGGGCTACTTTACTTTGGGCATGAAATGCATGTGGGCTGCAAATTTTAACCATATTAATTTTAAATCTAATAAACTATTATATGCTATGAGGTTAACATAATACATTCCTCTGAATACCATCACGGTGTATACCTTAGAAAAATTAAAGTTCTGATTATGCCTTATTACTTTACATAAATGCATTTTTCTTGATTAATATATGTGTTAAAATGGTATTTGTCATATTTCAAAATGGGCTATGCTACCATGTACATGTAATTTTTATTATATCTGCAAACATATAGGCATAGCTAATTATATACACTGGAATATTTTATTGCCTAGATGATGTTATGGTATAACTAGTTCTGCAGCTAATTTTTCACACTTGCTGTATAGATACAAATCTTTTTGAATTTTTTAAATGTCTTGAAAAATAGTTTGGCATTAGCATATTGTTATATACATATAACTACTATAAATATACTTGAAAAATGTTTATTACATTAATACTATAAAATAAATCTTCCTTAAATATGATAGCACTAATTTACAGTCATTATTTCAACATTTGTTGGACTTAAATTATTTGTATATAATTATGCATATCAATTTTGAAAGAAACTTCCAAAGAGATATTTTATTTACATATGAAATATTTCCAAGTACCTTTTGACCATCTATGCCTATAATGTTACAAATATACTTCTATGTAGCACAACTACATTAGAAACTATATTTATTTACAAAATGCTACAGAAAATTGAGTAATTAACAGCAGAAGTGTGACTTCTTTGTATCACTGTAACATCCAGGTAGGTGCCCTGCAATAGTTGACTGCACTTGCATAATGCTGTAATTTGTAAGATTAATTAATTATTTCCTGTTCTGATTTAACCAGAATGGGTCAGATTTTTATGATCTCATATAGTCCTACATAAAGAGTTTGATGGAGTCACTGATTTATTAAAATGTTGGCACTTAAAGATTTTTCTCCCCCAAAAAACTCTTGCTGCTACGGAGTCTGAATGTGTTACTAGGTACGTAAGAATAAAAGTTTTGTATTACTGAGCAATACAGCTATCATTTAAATTTGAGACTTGGTTTTTAAATAATCTTGATTTTTATATCAAACTGTATTTCTTTTCTGGATCAAAAAAAAAGTGGAATGTTTTACTAACATTTTGACATTTTATTTTTGGGTTAAATGGTATAAAAAGCATTTAAGTTTTATTTTAGAATATTATTTAGAATACCATGTCCAAATGAACACAGGAAAATGCAATGTAAAATTTAAGTTGTAAATCCAATTGATAAAGTCACCTAAGCCAAACCTCTCCTTTTAGAGATGATAGAGTCAATGAAGATTAAGTGTTGTGCTCGATTTTATGTTACAAATTACAGAGGAACAACAATCTTTATTCTTTAGAGTCTTGCTTTGTGATTGACTCAAATGTCCTTTGCTGACTCATGAGATATGAATAATTTCTAGATGTCTCTACAGATTCAATCCAGACTCAGATATTTGTAACTATTCAGGATATAAAATGATTACTTTTATAACTGTAAAGCCAGTTCCAAAAGAGAGGCTTCATAGTTTGTGAAATGATATTGTCATTAAGTTAAGTATATAACTTTTCATGTTTACATTCTATAATATTTTTTAAAAGTCAGTATCTTTCATTCATATTAACCTGTCATAATTTATGCAACTCATCTGTCAGAATTTATGACCCATTATTGGGATGATAGTTTAAATACTTAATAACTGATATGGCATTGCCATCAACCAATCAGAATGGACAATAGACCATCAGAGCTGGATTATAGCTATAACACTTGGTACAATTATGAATATTATCCCTAAATTCATATGTCTTTGAAACATGCTTTAATTAAAGTTTTCAGGGTATTCACACCATTGTTAAAATATTATTTTCTATACTTGCTGTCAAGTAAATAAACTTGCTTCTAACAGAGGGGATAGCATGACGAAAGTAAAAAAACAATGCAGTTTTTTTTTTTTACAGATAAAGTATAAAACAGTCCCTTGAATCTCTAAAATTTTTTCTTTACAATTTTCTATAGCTAACAGTTAAATGAAATGCAATTCAGGCTTTCATACAAGATTATGAATGTGTATATTTATTAATATACGTATGTAATCAAACCTCTCAAAACTCTCTAAAATGGGAGAAATGGCACCAGACTCAGAGTGTTATAATGATTAAAAGAGAAACACCTTCCCCAGGTCCTGGAGTATAATATGCTTCATCCCAGGTATTAATCAAACACTTGGGTCTATAAGGGAGATACATAATCTGATTTCCTCTAGTTCCTCCAGTTCCTTTCTCCCGTATCAGAGAGGCCCATATTCTATTCAAGAACAAAATGGATTTACATACACAGTAGAGCCACTCAAAACAGGGATGAAATAATGTGATTATAAATAATTGAGCAGGATCATTTGGTCACCTTTTATCTCCTGTATTTTACCCTCTCTCCTTGTGGTTTTCTTTCTCAGGAAATCGATGTGTAGAATGTGCTTGCTCATAGGAGAAGCAACTTAGGTTGGTTCTGCCTTATGCCTTAGAGGTAAAAGAGGTTAGGTTAGTTTACTTTCTTTTGTTATTTCAGTTTATAATCAGGTTGGGACTTTTAAAAATATGGCAGAAAGAGAGGCCCTGTAGGTATATAATCCAGCCCTGATTGCTCTAATAGAAATTTATACTGAGGTGTGGGGTTAGAATTCCAGCTCCCGTTAGGAGCCTATAGGCACTTGAGCATAAGACACATAAAATAATAATAATACTAGGAAGATTTTTTCCTTTCTTCTCTCAGAGACAATTGACAATTATTGACAAGATTCTGTGTCTTAGTCAGCTTTGAGTCAAACACTGTCAAGTGGTCATTATTGAGATTATTGCAATATTCATAGCAAATGATTCATTTCTCCTAACATACGTCATATATCAATATGAAAGTGAATATTATTAGTAAAATGAGAGGCAGAATAATATAACATTTAAATTTTAGTCTCAAAAATCAGACTCTCTTTGAATTCTGATGCCACGTAGGATCAGCTAGCAGTCATTGGGCTTGTTGTTAACTTCCCTATGTCTGTTTTCTCATCTGTGGAAAGGGGATAAAAGTAACAATTTCATTGAGTTGTAGTAAAGGTTAAATAGTTTTTTATATAAGCCAACTTAGATGGTTCAAAAGACATTAGTGAAGGGACTAGATCCAGAGGTTTAGGCTGAGCTTGCCCCACTATTAAGGTAATACAATTCTGAGCTTTCTCTCAGTATATTTTTTTTCTGTAAAGAGCCAAATATTAAATATTTCAGGTTTCGCAGGCCATATGGTCTTTGTTGCAAATACTCAGTTCTGCTGTTGTAGCACGAAAGTAGTCTCAGACATTGTGTAAATGAATGGGTGTAGCTGTGTTCCATTAAAACCATACATGAACTCAAGCCAAGCTGGCTCATGGGCAGTAGTTTGCCCATCCCTGCTCTTTCGAATTGTAAGGTTTTTCCACTCTGGTTTGTGGGAACACAAACTATTCCTAGGCTTGGGTGAGCTTTGGAGATTTTTCCTTTTAACTCTTCAGACACATTTTTTCCCCCTGGCCTTAGGTTACCAGGGACTGATTCCCATTCATCTAAAGATTGGAGGGGATCATCAGCACCTTTCCTGGGCGTGCTCGAGCCTGCGCATGCGTGCTCTCTCGCTCTCTCTCGCTCTCTCTCGCTCTCTCTTTCTTTCTCTCTCTTTCTCTCTCTTTCTCTCTCTGTGCTGCTCTCTCCTGCCCTGCAAACTCTATCTGCCCTGGCCTCCCTGGCCTGCCCATTCTGACTCCTCAGCTCTGGGGTACCGCCAGGTTTCCTTTGGTTTCCACCCATCTTGAGTTGCAGCCTGAAAACTTTCTCTAATCTGTTATTCTGGGGCTATCGTAGGGTTTATCTTATTTACTTCCCTCTCTCAGGTATCACTGTCTTTCATTGCCCAGTATTCAATGTCTGAAAACCATTGTTTGATATTTTTTGTCTGTTTTTGTTGTTGTTGTTGTTTAGTTATTTTAGGTAGTAGAGTAAATATGGTCTCTGTTACCTCATCTTGGCTGGAAATGGAAATCCTGATAGATTTTTAATATTTCACATGCAATTAGGCTCAGAAATGTTTAGAAATTTCACTATTGCCATTCAGCTAATAAGTAGTGCAGACAAAATTCAAAACCAGACCTTCCAATTTTTAAATGAGTGCTTTCTTCCTTTATGCTACAGTGCTTTCATTAGGAGGAATTAACTACGATCTGCCTTTTGAATGCAAAACAATGAACTGTAACCTTTACTAATAGGAACCAATACATCCAATTTGAACCAAAGATTTTGGTATTATCTTATTATGTTTTAAAAAATACTGGAGGAATCTTGTAATTCTCATGTTTTCCTATAGGGTCATTCTCTCCCCCCACCTTCCATTCTAGCATTTTTATTGTGGTTCTGCTTGAGGAGAATATTTAGGATTTTCTCCAAATGGTAGGAAACCTTGCCTATTTTGGTGATCTTATATTGATAAGCTTTCTACCAGAAAGTCCTCATCTGGTTCAAGATTCAGCTCCTGCATTTTTTAGGGATGTGACTTTGCATATGTACTGGAATTACCTTTACAAAGAAGGGAAAAGCACTGTATTGCTACACTATATAAACATGATGAAATAAGAAATGTGGAAGTGTATATGTAAATTCTTATGGTTCATTTTTTATTACTTTGTGCAATTCCATTTAACATTTCCTGAAAATGTAATAAATTTTTGAATAGTAAAACATATGGCATTTGAATATACCAAGTGAGAGATATTATTTAGATAGTGAATATTTGCAGCAGTGCATAGCATTATATTACCAGGAGGCTCGCTGTTTAATGAGAAAGAAACACTTATCCCTTTACAAATACAAGAATTATAAATATATACTAATATATGTATATATCTGTAAACACAGATAAGCTGTTTTGTCACAGGCAATATATTTGCAAATAAAACATTATGTAAATAATGCTATGCCACATGCAACTTCTTTTTTTAAATGTGTGAGAAGCAGATTGCTTACAGCAACAGCAAAGCTAAAGTCTAGATGGTGATTCATACATCTTTAAATCTTTGAATTTTAATTATATATGTATATATAATGTTATATATATATTAGTTATATATATATATATAAAAACTTTACTTCTTAGTCAACCATTTAAATTATATCTAATATTACATAAAAAGGAAGTTTGATGCAGGTTTCTTTTAATATTTATTCTGTTTATGCTTTCACTGGAAACCTTCTAAACTAGCACACAGCCTCAGACATCTTATTTACACACCAATATGTACACACATTTTTCTCATCCCTGAAATGAATGGAATGAATTCTAAGATTCCTTCCAGCCAGGATAAAACTTGGTAGGTTACTATACTAGGATTTCCTCATTACAGAATATACTTTATGCATTTGAAACACATTAGAATATTGTAAGAAATTGTCTCCTTTATTGTTTCTACAGGGAAACAGTTCAGAGAGATTATATAGTTTGGTTAAAGTCTTAAAGGTGGTGAAGACCTAAGGGTCTGAATTATAGCATATATGCATTTCTGCATCACTGGTTTTCAAATATTTTTTATCAAAGATACATTTTTAAAATGATACACCGAGGAATCACAATTTTAAAACAGATAAAGTAGTATTTCATTAGTACATATTTACTTTTATAAATTCAAAATGAAAAGATTTACTTATGAGGCTAATAAATAATGAGGTAATTTTGTTATACATAAAAATTGAACTCAAATGTTATGGACAAAAATTTCAGCCTTTTAATGACCTCTACCCCATTGATTTCTATGGATTTGTTGGATTTGCAGTGACAAGGAATCCGTATTTATAAAAATAAGTCGTTGTATATGGGAACAGTTCTTAAAAAGCATACCTCATAAATTCAAGAGGACTTTCAATTACATTGATCCAGATATGAAATGTGGTTAGAAATTTTTGTTTCTTTGATTATTTAGAATATCTAATAACTCATATTCCTTATATTAAATACCTCAGAGTACTATCAATGTTTCCACATGCATTATATGATATAATGATATTACATACATGTTTCCTCAAGTCCAAGGGCATACCTAAGAAAGCAGACCAGAGCCTGTCTTACACCAGGTAACTTGTGACAAATAACATCTCAAGTGTACATAACTGCATGATTTAATTCTGTCACAGATTTTCAACCTGGAAACCTGATTTGGCAAAACTTAACCAATATGAACTCTCAATAAATGTTAATTATTGTCAGTAGTGTCAACATACTCTTGCTTTCTTGGAAAATGATTATACCATATATGCTTGTATTGCCTTGTTACTGGGAATAAATAAAAGTATGTCAAATAAATGTATATTTTTAGCTTATAAAGTTAGATTTGATTTTATCCTCAGAATCCAAATACTTTCATAATATAATTTTGTTATACTTGTATTTTAAAGAATCTTTTCCTGAATAAAGCCAGATTAGAAGAGATCTAGACATCTCTATCCTTATTTTGATTTTGTTTTGCATTTGACTTGCACTTTTTTACTCTCTCAAGGTGAACACAATTTCTGGTATTTTACTTTCTGATTTTCATGTCTCTCTTCGTGCCCTCATTAGACCTTGTGTTTGTTCTTCCTTATTCCTTCAAATTTTAATATATCTTAACCTTTTTAAATAGTCCCTAAAGACTTCTACAGAAGCACAAATTTTTCATTATTCAATGAGAAAACGGCTTAATGACATTAATTTCTCAAACACATAGAATTAAAAGTAATTATAGTATGTTCCTTAAAGAAATGGCCAAAGGGATGAGATTGAAATTATACTCCCTCTAACTGATAAAGTGTTTTCATTAACAAGGTCTCTAGTTTACACTCTTTGCCTTTTATGTTTCTTATTGTTCCACCTTGATTCTCACACTTTTCTTAATATAGAGAATTATCAAGAATATAGCAATCATGACAGAAAAAATATGTTTGGTGTACCAAGAACTTTAGAAGATTGACTTGTATGACAATAAGATAGGTACTGATATTTTTTTAAAACCAGGCTTGCCTGACTAAGCATAGAGAAGAATTTGGGGGCTGAAAAGCAAGTGGAAACATATTTAATAATGACAGTAAAATATTTATCTATTATTAGTTGTACAGCATTTCAAAACAATTTAACTTACATTATTAGGAAGTATAGCCAAAAATTTTGAAATTTCAGAGTTCAAAATTCAAGGACATGAATACTTAGATGCTAGCTCAAGGTAATAAAAAGGGATTTAAAAATGTAAAGATGTTTATGAAAACCAAATTAAAACTCCTTTAGTACTATGATGTCAATGCAAATTTTCTGTATCAGAAAGTATAAACTGAATATGGACTATTTTAACATAAACATTATTTTTATATGTACATTCTATCTTTATTGTTTTCATCTAAAATAGCTATCTGTACAACTTCTATCTACCATAAATTAGTATCAAAGATTTTAAATACTCAGAGTTTAAAAAAAGTGTGAAAAATGCATCACACTAGCAAAGGAAAGTTATAGTATCCAATAACAGATATATATTCTTTACTTAGCAAAAGTTATCATTAAAGATGAAGATATAACTGAAATTTTAACCTTCTAAATAGACAACTGGAATCATTGTGTGGTTGTTAATATCAGTTGCTACATTATTTATCATCAGCAAGGATAAAATATTTTATCAGATTGATAGTGTTTCTATTATTTCAAAAAAATTCTAAACACAAATAATATTACAGAATGTAGAGCACATAGTTGCAACAATAAGATTAATACGTATGTCAAATGAATTGTAAAATATAGAGAATATGGGGCAACTTATTAAATTTTTATAAGACTAAAATGTTGAATTAAAAATATTTCAGTTCTATTTTGCCCAAACTGTTCTTCTTTACTCTCAGTCATTTTGCTTTCAGAAAACCCAATTTACTTACCTTAGATGGTGATTCTAAGGGATACAGGTATTGTATGGTGCTGGCAGGAACTTGTGTTATTATCTACATTAACACAAACTTACCTTCTCTACTTTTCTTCCTTTACATATGTAATAAATATAATGATTTCATAATGTGACATGATACAATACATAATAAAATAAAATGTAATGTATTCTAACACAATTTTAAGAACAGAAATTTACATAGAAGAAAACACCAAAAAACTAAAGTAGAAACAGAAAATAGTTTCAGAACAAATATTAAAGTTATTTGACTGGTCACAAATATTAAACAAACAAACAAACAACAATCCTACCTGATGAATCAAAGTTCACCTCATTGCCAGGACTTGGACCTACATCAATGGACACAATTGGTAAGAGTTTCCGAAAGTCCCATAGTTTTGTAACTCCACAGGAATCACAGGATGCTATTATGTGACCCTTTAAAAACATATATAAAGAAATATATACACATATATATTTCATATGTCCAAAAATATATAGTAACACACATAAAAGAGATTTATGTTACAATTTTTTAAATCTGCAAGAACACACACCTCTAATCTAAAAAAGTGTTCCTTATACCTTTGTCTTGAACATAAAGTTGATATGAAATAACAAATATATAAAATCTTATGGTAAATTTTGGAACATTATTTTCAGGAAATAATTTTTATTAATTATATTAGAAGATGTAATAAAGCAAAAATGTGCACACCCATGTAATTTATCCATGTGCACACATCACAAATCACGTATATATGCGCTTTGCACATTAAAACTATATACATGAAAACACTGCACTAAAAGGGAATCTTATTTCACATGCTTGTAATTAGTTAAAATTGAAAATTTATACCTCAGATAGAATAAAAATAAATACAGAGGTAGGAAAACAAATGGACACAAGGAAGGGTTTTTGTCATAGAAGCTAAAATTACCAGATAAAGGTGAAATTGATGGCAAGGAAATGGTGCCTATTGTGGTCTGATAAGACAGACAAAATTACTAGAAATACTTGGGGTTTTTGGGTAACATGTAGTAGGATAAAAATGAAGGTAATTGTTTAAAGGGGCTGCAAAACAAGAGGAAGTGTGGATGGATTCAAGTATTATGGAAACAGGAACAGGTATTTTGCCGGTATAGAAGTACCAATGTGGATGCATCAGTGCCTAGCTCGTCTATCAGTGCCTAGGTCTACCCATGCCCCTCCTGCTGGCCTCTCAGGAGATGTTTATTGAACATACACTTCATGTCAGGGACCCGAATACAGTGATGAGTACAAAGAATTTCTGTTCTCTAGCGACTGAAAATCTACATTCATTCTCATCCTATCATTTGAGTTCCGTGTCTATTCACCAATTAAATATAAGTATTTGCTACATTATACTGTTTTCCATTCAATCACTACTGCTTCTCTTTCACTTCTAGCTTAATTTTTAAATGTTAAATCAAAAAATCATAATCTTACTTTTTCCGTAAATATTTTAAAATGTTAAATAACTTGATACTGTACAATTTTCCTTTTTATCATTTTGAACAAGCTCACACAATTTATGTTCTTGTTTACTTCTTGATTTCTAGCCTTTCTGTCAAAAATGTGCATCTTGTATCATACTCCATGTGGACTCTGTTTTTCCCTAAACACACCATTACTGCAACAAATGTCATTCATTTTAAAAATCTATAACTGTAGTTACTGGTGAAGCAATATAACAGCCTTGTCCCCAATCTAATAAATGGGATGTTTAATCTTTTTTATGACTCAAAAGGAACATGGAGAACTTGGAATGTTTTCAGATATGTAAACATGTATTGTAAAAATTGTGAAGAATCAGTAAATTTAATTTTCAAAAAAAGGAGGTTCTTAGGATTAGTAGGGAATGTTAATGTTAGAAATTAGAAAGAAGTCTTTCCAGATATAAGGGCTTTCAGATATTTTTCAGAAGTCAAACAATGGAACATTTTTCAATTCTGAGAACAGAATAAATAAATTTTAATCAGTACTTAATTTGGATGCACTTCTAATGAAAGGTAGGTTATAAACAATGTATTTTTCTTGTCTGGATTCTACAAATTAAAGATAATCTTAAAGTGTGCTTTATTCCACTGAATATTAAAATTTGAGGAAATACACTTTTAAAAAGTTCAACCATTTCTTGGGTAAAAATAAGTATTTAAATAGTTTTAATATTTTTACATTTAACTTTTACTACTGTCAAATGATCAATGAATAACAGTTTGATAATATTGAGATAATAGCCAATACTTACTAATAAATGCTTTTAATAAACCAAGTACTGTGCTAAATGTTTTATTAATAAAAGAATGCAAATTACTTTAAACAATTTTAAATAACTAACATTATTTAGAAAGATTTTTTTTCATTTCCCAAGAAACTTAGAAGCCATGATAAAGTACGTATTGGGTAAATCAAGTATAATAACTTATTAAGTGACGGAAATAAGTTTGTTCAGATTTGATAACTGAGTGATACTTGATAGTGCAACAACAACTTAGCTATGTTTCCAGTTAGCCAATGAAGCACATACAGTGTCTATGGCAGTATCTGGAGCATATAGCAGAGCTCAAAAAAAAAAAAATCTGTTAAACCAATATATGATGAATTTCTCATTAGAGCTTACCGAGAAGTTTTACTTTAGTCTAATCCTTCCATAACAGTCTTGAGGTAAATATTAGTTCTAACCCTGATAGTTCTGAATCACTTAGAAAAAAGGGAAGATATTAAAGATATGGAGAATCCCAAACCAAAAACTTGGAATAGCCTAAAGATCCCATATTCCTCCTCTTACTGTCTCAGGCAAAATGGAGGGCCATCTGCCAATCAATCTCCTATCACAGGGCATTAGAAGATACTAGAATACTGTTTATCTGAAAAGCATAGGGTGAGTTTTGAGAGATTTGGAGATGGGGAGACATGAGAAAGGAGTTAGATGATAACCTGGGAAATAAACAAAAATTTTATCTAGAACACATAGCAGGTAAGAAAACAACACCTAGTTATGGTTAGTCACTTAATCTAAACTAAGAAAGACAAATTCCAAAAAAAAAAAAAAAAATTTAAGAGATATCATTATGTGCAATAATCCCATTTTACAGATGAAGAAAATAAGGTTAAAGAGGTCAAGTGACTTTTTTAAAATTACCTAGGTAGAATGATTTAGAGTGAGAATCCAAGCATAGGTCTAGTTGATTTCAGAGACTGAGGTTTTAACCAATATATTACATTCTATTTCTTAAAACAAATAACATATCATAAATGTTTAAATATGTTGAATATATTCCTCCATTAAGATATATTTAAATAAGTACCAATAACTCAGATCAATGTTTGTCACAAAGATGTTTTTCATATTATTTCTAAGATGGTATACACACACACACACACCCACACATATAAAACTATAACATAATTATATAACTAAATTATTATTTTAACTATTATAATGGCATTTCCAAAGGCTATTAATATAAGGGAAAACATATATATGTAGTTCAATAAAAAAAGCACAAACAAAATTGTTAACATTGTCTGACACACACAAAGCATATGCTGAAAATAAGAGTGGTATGAACTAAATCAGAAATGATTATCTTTAGGTGGTAGGACATAACATTTTTATTTTATTTGGCCCTTTTAGCATTTTCAAAATTAAAATTTCTTAGGATTAGTATATATTAATTGTTACCATAAAAACATTTTTAGGTAAGTAAATAGTGAAATCAAAACATCATACCCAATACCTGTCAAGTGATCTAATTTTTACATCTTAAAATTTTACTGTGTAAAATGGGCACACACACACACACACAAAAAGGGTTCATCAAGCAAATGGATGAAACATTAAGCCCTAAAACATCAGCTGCTTTCAATATGTGAAGGTAATGACTTGTAACTTGGTATTAAGGTATAACTATAATAAAATGTTTAGGCTCATTAGGAGAAAAATTATTATTCCAAACATTTTTTAGTATACTGATACATTAGTATGTCTCTTAGGACAGGCCTGTGCAGCATTAATCTTTAGCTCATTACATCATTTCTTCAGAACCCTAATGGCACAAATAAGGCAAAAAAATTATGGAATTTTAATAGAAAGAGAAGGTAAAATTTGGAAATGCTCAGGAAGTTCGAAGCTAAAGAAGGAGGGAATATAAAGCATTGGAAGGATGTAAATAAGATCACAGTGGTCAGTACATACTTCTTCCCCTTGTCATTGTTAACTTGTCAGGGTTTCACAACACATCATCAATCATACTCCAGGTATATGGAAGTTGGACATCTCAAAAATAATGACTTAGTATCTACAGTACACAATACTACACTACATAATCACAGTAACTTGTTCTAAGTGATTTATATTTATTATCTCATTTAATTCTTAATATTTATGGTTAGATTATACTGTCCTATTATTCAGATAAAAAAAAAAAGAGAGACTTACAATGTTACATAACTTGCCCAAAGTCATTTTGTTAGTAAAATATAGACCCAGGATTCAAATTCAGTCAATTTGACTTAAATGTCCAAGCTCTTAATCCCTTAACAAGCAAAATATTTTTCATGCCTTGACTTAGATGCTTTGGGGAATGGAGGCCAATTAAGTAGCACTTAAGTGCATAAGGAGCATATTGTTATTGAGGCAGAACACCCTGAAAGAACTAGTATCCTTTAACAGAATATCAACAAATATGTATTAGCAAAGAACAAATTGATCAAGGAGGTGTTTAAATTCATAAGGAAGAAGAATAATTAGAATTAGATGAAGACAATTAATGTATATAAAGGAACAAATATTTACTGAGCTGTACTATGTCCCTGACTTGGGGCCAGAAGCAAGAGATACAATGGTTGTAAATTCAAAAGGACTTTATAGTTAATTGTTGGAGAGAGAGGCATAATCAAACCATTACAATACAAATTAAATGCTAGAAATAGGTAAAGGGTTGATTAGAGTACAAATTGAACACTTAATTCAGGTCATGGGATCAGAGGTTTCTTCTAGAAAAGCAGCCCCAGGATAGGTCCATCATGTGAATGCAGCTTTCTAGAAATACCATTTTAAGTAGATTAAGATTATGAAATGATATTAGTGATGAGAAGGTAGGGCATCATTAGTACTGAAAATGGCACAATGATAGAGCACTACAGAGAAATTAACATGTTTTACTACGAGGAATATGGTGACTGTATGACAAGGTTAACAATGTAAAAATTCTGAAGAGTTTTTGGAGTTCCTACTGAGAAGTGTGAAAATGTAAATGTAAAACATTGTTATGTAAAAATGCATAACAACATTGAAATGTAAAAACGTTATGTGTTTTGAACGTAAATAATGATATGTTTAAAAGAATGTTTGAAGGCAAGTAGTCTTAGTGAGTTAAGAAGGTACTTTAAAGTGCAAAATTGTGTCTCTGATACCTTGAAGAACAAGTTAACATTACTCTCCTGTGTTTTTCTAGTTTGTGCCATAAGTCTAAGCAAGAATTTGAATCGAGGCAAACTTGTCTAGACCAGTAGAAAACCTATTACTTCATTAATCAGAGAATATTGATTGAGCCTACTACCTAGTAGTAGGTATTGATTTAAGTGTTGAATATATGGAAGTGAACAAAGCAGAAATCCCTGCCTCATGGACTATGTATACTTCTGGGGAGAATCACACCACAAATAAAGTAAATCGTTAAAATATGTAGTATGTTAAATGTTAAGAGCAATGGAGAATAAAACTGTTGTAGACAAGGAATGTCTGATAGAAAGAGTGTTGAAATGTAAATAGTCTGGTCGGGAGGGTTTCATTAGGAATATGACCTTTGAATGAAAACCAAAAAGATTTGTGGGGACAAATTGTGCCTAAGGGGAAGAAGAGTGATCCAGGAAGAGGAAATAGTGAGATCAAAGGCCCCCAAGCAGAAGTGTTGAAAGTAAAGAGGCCAGTGTAGTTGGAACTCAAAGTCCTTGACTTTACATGAAATGAGAACTAAAACAGAACAAAACAAAACTGGTGCTATGTGTAAAAAGGATTGACTAGGGCTGTATTTGGAGATCAGTTGGAAACAATGACAGTTGTCATTAAATCTAAATTAATGGGAGCAAAAGGAAGCATTCTCATGATTTCAACTAGTCTCTATGTTTATGACTCCCAAACCTACATGTACAATTCATAACTCTCTTCTGAATTACTGGTCATTATTTCCAATTACCCACAGAACGTATCCATTTAGAAATTCCACAGACAACACAAATGAGCATGTTCAAAGCCAAATTCATCTTTCCCTCAAACTGGACCCTTCTCCTGACTTTTCATTTTTATAAAGAACTCCGTACTCCGTGCAATCGCCAGAGTTTATCATATGATCCATCTCTGTTCTCTCCTATCCTGTTCCGCTGAAGTAGGCCTCTACCCTCCACAATCCCTTGTATTAGGCCCTCGTCCCCTCACACATGCACACATGTAGTGAACTGTGTAGATTTGTAGGTCATTTTCACAACAGTGGTTCTCAACCATGCCAATGTTGTCTCCCAGAGGATATTTGGCAATGTCGAGAAACAATTTTGATTGTCACATCTGGGGCACCAAGCACCAGCATTCAGTCAGTAGAGGCCTGAGATACTGATAAACATGTCACACTGTAGAGGACTGTCCCAGCTCCCCACCTCCAACATGAAGTTCCCTGGTTCATAATATCAGTAATGCCATGGTTGCCAAATCAATGGCAGAGTAATTTTTTTCTAAATACAAATTTGAGCCCTTCCTTGACTTCCCTCCTTCTTGCCTGTTATCTTCCACAACTTTCCCACATGCTACTCTGGTTTCTAGTTCTCAAATACACCATGCCCTCACGTTTCTCTTCTTTTCTCCACTAACTAGGATGCTCATTTGTTATTTCTTTCTCTGGTCATTATTTAAATATACTTAAAATTTGCTTCAAATGCAATTTCTTCTAAAATATTCTAGGGAATATAAGAACATATTTCTTCTCTTGCTCCCACAGAAGGATGTCATAAAACTTACATAACAAATTGTAATTTTTTGTATACATGCCTGTCTTTTCCTTGTAGACTCACATTGTGCAATACATGTGGCTACTGAGTAGTTGAAATGTAACTACTGCAACTGAGGAACTAAATTTTTTATTTTATTTAATTTTAATTAGTTAAATCAAAACTTCCTCATGTAGCTAGTCACTATCGTATTAAACATTTTAGATAAAGAACATTTCTATCATTACAGAAAGTTATGTAAGACGATATCGTCCTATTAGAGAATACTACTCTAAATCTTTTGTACTCAGTTTGGGGCTTATATTATACACTTAATAAGTATTTCAATAAGTGAATTAATGATTCATTATTTCCATATGTAAATAGGGCAAAACATTTCTTAATGGTTGTGATTGAACTCTTAAGAATTATATCAGATATTCCGATTTATTTTTAATTAGTTATCTTTGGTATTTATAATTTGTTGCCGTACATTGATAGTTATCTACTTTGTGTATAGATTTTGATTCTTTAATTACATTTTAGTTCATCAAGGAAGAGGACTAAATACTTGTTTGAATCTCCCTCAGAATCTAGCATAATGCTTTTCATTTTGCAAGTGCTAAATAGAGCACAGTTCTGGTAGAAGTGAGAGCAGATTGGCCCAACTTCCTACCTGCCAAATATGGTATAAAATTAGTACATTTATGAAAGTAAAGGGAAAAAGGAGGTTTAATAAATCACTGAGAGTCTTTCTACTCTAAGGACGCCTTTTTGAAACTAACGTTTTATTCAAGGAGAAATGAAAATTCCTAACATGGCATATGAAATTAATGCATCATGCCTCTGGCAATGAGCCTCTTCTAAAAACACTAAAGATAAATTTTCTGACTCTCATGTGAGTTTCTTCATTTTTAGTGTCATTATTGGCATTATTTCAGATATTCACATATAAAATCTTTGTCTTATAGGCCCTTAGTGTTTTCTTCTGATGAAGCTTGTCACATTGCAGTAGTCTTTCATGATATATTTACATAGTAACATACTGTAATGTCAAGGTAGGGCGATAGGATTTTTTTTTTTAATATGAAAAATAAACCAAAGAGATACAGAGTAAAAACTAAAGCTCAGTATTCAATATCTGAAATGAGTACGGTTTCAAATTATTTCAGTTTGACATTGCTATGTATGTCAAATAAAAAATTTCAGTTTTGTTATTGGGTTTGCTAGTAAGGGCTGAGTAACAAGGAATCTTTCAAATTTTAGAAAAATCAGATGCTGTAAACATCTTTTTTCCCTTAAAAACCATCTCACTGATACATTCAAATTCAAAAGCTTTTTTCAGTTTCTAAAGAAAATGTTAGTGATTGTCAATACATTTCTGAAAGAGAATATAAAGGTTGTCCAGATCAATATCTCCCATGGATTAAAAAAGTAAAGGTTTTGAGAAATTAAGGACTTGTCTAAGCCCTCACAGGAAATTTGTGGGCCAATTAGGACTATAATTCAGATCTCCTGCAAACACACTGTCAACCTTTATTTCTTATAGGAGGAAGAGCTACCTATAAATTTTAAAAAGAATACCATTATTATTATAATCATACAGTTTCTGCTTAAAATTATTAACAATGAAAAACAGATGATAATAAGACTTTCACTGCCAGTCACAATAGGGTAAAAGAGACCAGGTTGATTCACCTGCATGGGGAAAACAATAGACAAGATATAGGAAACAACGGTTTGTAAGACACTGTACATCAGGCAACAAAGGACAATAATCATTGAGAAACAGGAAACTAATGAGGTGAGCCATAGCAGATTGCTGTGACATGCTGCCTTGGTAGTTTCTAATCCATAGCTCTGGGAGTGGGAACCCAGACAGAGCATGGCTGACTCCCAAGATTGAAGAGATGGAATTGAGAGTCTAGGGAGACAAAGGCAGCTCAAATTTGCAGGACAGAGTACAGGAGAGAAAGTTGCACAGAGAGAACCCTGGAGATTTCCAAAGTAACTTCCTCCAGTATTTAGCTGAGTACTGACTGGCATATGCATATGAGGAAACTAACTGGAGGCCTGGAAAGAACCATCTGAAATTATAAGAGGAAACATGAAAAGGCACCTTACCAAGGCTAAGGATTATGCCTGCCCAAGAAGTCACACTGAAAAATTTCAAGATTCAGGAGAAATAGGTAGATTACAGCAGAAAGAAGGATCTTGCTTGAATACTGGGAAAATAATTAGCTCTAAATTGAGCATGGCTCTAGTCCCATCTAATGAATCTTAAAAGCAGACCTGAAAGAAGCAAACAGTTTCTAAATAACATAACAGCATCCCAGAACAAAGCTCAAGAATGTGTGTGTGTGTGTGTGTGTGTGTGTGTGTGTGTGTACACCTAGCATCCAACAGGATTAACTTGATGAATTTATTTGATACATGATAATGTTGCCATTTTATACATGGGAATATTGAAGCTATTTCTAATTCACACACCTGGTAAATGGTAGCTGGCATCTGAAACTCAATCTGATTGACTTCAAATCCATTAGATACATAAGAAGAAAGTCAGGAATAAATTCACATGTAAATCAGATGAAACGTTTTTATTCAAAGCTTTTAAATTTAATTTTGATGCACATTATTCTATGATTTTGGCATAGTGACACTGGAAATAGCAGAAGGTGAGGGTAAAAGTAAGTGATGCTGGGGTAGAGGGAGGGTGATGTGGTTCATTAGTAAATGTAGCCAGACAATAAAAGGCATAAGAAAAGCTTAGAGTTTTATAATTTTTCTTGTCACTTCCCTATTAAACTGGGAAATATAAGATTTAATTAAAACATGCCAATAGACTTCTCACCCAGTCTTTAGGCAATTATAATATGACACATGTACACAATTAATGTGGTCACCCAACTGAGTAATTCTACACACACACTACACACGCATACATTTTTTTCTAAAATGATTTTTCTAAAATGATTATCACTTGAGAGATCTTTGCTTCTGTCCATCAACTTATTTTCTTCTAAACAACAACCATCTTTAAATAAAGCTCACATGGCAAATGTATTTGCGTTTGAATGAAGCCTGCACACATAATCTTCCTAAAACAACCTACAATAATGGGTGATCCAATTTGAGAATTAAAGGACATTCAAATGTTTTTAAAAGCCATTGTCAACTGCTAAACTTCCACTACTCTTTAATCCATTTAATCAAGCTGCTGAAACTCATCCTTTTTTTTTTTTTTAGAATAGTATATCTCTATCTCTCTACCACTTTTTTCTTTTGTTATAATGAGTTGAACAAAGAAATTTATACATGATTTTAAAAGATGAAGACATTTCTTTTTTAAAGAACTCTGATGAAATTATTAATCGGTTTTTAAATATTGACCAGACAAGTGTTCTCTACTGGAATAGCCTACTGCTATGTGATGGAGGGTGGGGTGAGGGAGGGGGGACAGCAAAGATGCGATACAGAAATAGATAAGATAGGATCCTAGACCTTAATGAGCTACAGAGTCATCTTGTTCAAACTGATTTGTAAACCATCTAAGTGAAATGAAACGTATTGTTCTATAACTTTACATTTTAGGAATAAGTATACATAAAAATAAAGTAGATATAGGTGAATCTTTCATTCAACACACTTGGAAATATATACTGTGCTTTCTTCTCTGATGTCTTTCATACCTGATTTGACCAATATTCTGTTAACTTATAACTCTGCCATTCTGCTCTTTCTATTTACCAAATCAGGAAATAGAACATTCTGTTTGGAGTTTAAAGTGAACAGCATGTGATACTGTTGGAGCAATTTTTGCATTAATTTACATAAAAAACTGAGATTACAGGACCCCCTGAAGAGTAAAAGCTAGCCACAATTGCCATTGCACTTTAAGTAGTATACCAGGGATGTCAATTTTAATGATTCAGGCACTTAAATTCATTAACCTGTTGTACTTTATCGGGGAGAAAATCAGTCCTTTTATATTTCCAGAGTAAGGGAGGGGACAGGGCAGGGAATGACAATTAGAGAAGTACTAGTCTGCCGGCAGTGACTGGAGGTCTGTGAGGGAGGGGCCTGGAACATGAATGTCCACGTTAGCAGCTGACTTAGGTGCAGACTGCAGAATATCCAGGCAAATAAATATGTTTCTTTCCTGGTTGGAAAAATATATGATTTTTTAAACTTACCTAAATCAGTTTCACATACTATGTACAAGGTACAAATTTCCAGTAATTTTTAAATAATCATTTCTTAAGTGCTTAGATGGAGTTTTTAAAAATATATGTATGTATTTTCTGATGGCCAGAGTCGGGTGGGGAAAGTGATGCAGGGTTAAAGAAGTACAAATTAGTAGTTGACAGATGGTCACGGAGATGGGGAGCACAGCATAGGGAATGCAGACAGCAGTAAGGTAATGGCGAGGTGGAGAGCCGGAGGAGAGAAAGAGTAATCAGGGGTATTGTTTCATATACTATACAAATGTCTAACCAATGTACTGTATATTTGAAACTAATAATAAAAGAAAATTTTTTAAATATGTATTTTTACACTTCATGGTAAAATAAAACAAATTATCTAGCAAAGATGACAGAAATAACTTAATGACTGTTCTTAATACCAGTTCCTTTTTTCTTTGTCCTTCTGCTCTTTAATCATTGCAGAAGATATTATATGTAGATCCACACAAATTCTGTTAAATCTGTTTTAGTTGTTGTGAGAACAACCTAAGGTGTTACTCTATCTGGCAGAAGTCTCTTTTAAAGTGGCCAATTATTGTTGATTAATATAGTTTCACTGCAATAACATTACTGAGATAAACTCTTAATATATAAGTGCAGTTCTACTAGGTACATAAAAATGATGCTTTATGCATAAGTTTGTGTCATCATAATGTTTACATTACTAAGGTTCATGTTTATGATGATAGGCTATATTTGGCTGTAGCCATATTAAAGTGATTGGATGAAATATCCTCAAATCTATAGTTTGAGTTAAAAAAATAGATTAGAGAGGGAAGCTATATATATTTAACTAAAATTCATCACTAATTCATCACTTTCTAATAACTACTGCTTTACTAGGCTGTGCTTCTGTTTGCATAGAATTTTTTAGTAACTCTAGATTTTTTTTTCTACTGGAGAAACAATCATATTTTCTTAAAGATATGGAATTATATCCACAGGATACTCTTTGGAGAAAGAAAGGTTACAAATACAAAAAGATGCATTGTATTTTTATCATTTTTAGATATCCAAAACATAACATAATAGGGAAGCCATCCATATTTTAATGATTTATTTTCTTTTGTAATTTCGTTTTTGGGCATGTAAACTAAAAACCAACTATTTCTAAGAAAAAAATCTATCCTTCAGCCTAAGAAGAGAAAATTTTGAATACTTTCAATCAATTCCAATAATAAGCCCCATCAAAAAGAAACAGAATCTATATTTAAGAGTCTTTGTAGTCTTAATTTTCTCTAGCTCAGGTGGAACAAAAGATTGAGATGCAACAAGCATTTATGTTAGAAACAAAAGGTTCATTTGCTTCACCGTTACTCGAAAACAAGTCAAGGAATATTTACAAATTCTTTAAAAAATGAGTATGAAAACTTGAATATTTTAGGAAAAAATACAATAAATTTATGTTTCTGAATGCAATTTAAATATAGCAGCTTACATTTCTTTAGTTAGAAAACTGTTGAGTTTTTTGATATAGCTTTTGAATTGGGGTGGAGTGAGAGGCAGTGCATGGTGGTGACTGACATACTGGTCCCCAAGACTATTGTAAAATTTGCCACGGGAAGTTCCTGACCATCTGAAGGGAGATGTAACTTTTAAAACATTTTCCCTGCAGGGACACTTTGAGTATACAAATTAAACTTCTAAAGAGGAAAAGCAGATTCTTCTGCTCTGCCTGTAGATTTGCATGTTAATGAGCAGTCACTTCTTGAGGTATGGATTCACCGGGTCACATTCACCCACAAACACAAAATTAAGTGGGGAAAATTATATTAAAGGAGATAATCAAGTTATCTTGTAATTATGCTTTTGAGTAAATTGGTGTGACAAGTCTTTTTGGCCTAATTATGTGATTCAGGGATAATGAATGATGCATTAGACATAATCCCTATATGTAAAACAATTTCTTAATACATGTAGTTTTTCAAATCACATGCGAGTTTAGACTGACTGCATTTAATCATGACTAGAGATAAATGTATAATTTTGTATTGATATTTTGATATTATTTAGAACATCTTTTTGCACTGAAACTGTTTAAATGAGTTGATTGCTTTGGAAGACCACTTGCCTAAATGGCCAAATATTCTGAGCACTGACATCATTTCTTATAAAAGTAGTAAATATATTTTGAACTATTTTTTGGCAGCTATATCCTTAGAACAATCATGGGAAGCCTGGAAAGTGTATTAAATTTTAAAATATTTTAAGATCAATAGTATAAAATACATTTAATTATATCACAACATTGTCATAACTATGTTCTCTTAAATACTCTTATGTTCTAACTTGCAGTGACTTTCTGATATCTCCTAATCAGTAGATATTTATTTATTACCTACTGAATTAAGAATTGAGACGAGAGCTCTGGGGTAAAAATCGTTAAGGTGTTACTGAGCCCAAAGAATCTATTTCTCATAGCGAGGTATTTTTTTAGAAATAAATATTTTGGAAGCCACATATAATGCTATGGGGTAATTCTAAAATGGCTTCAACCATCCCACATTTAACTAATAAGAACAGGCTAAGTTAACAGTTATCTCCTAGGTATAAGATATTTCGCCTGCTTAATTCTGCTTCATGTCACATATACTGTTACTCCATCACCCCGCATTTCTACCGCCTCAGGAACATAACCTTTGCTGTTGCCTCTGCTTGAGTTCTTCCTTAAGATCACTCCATGGTTTTCTTGATATTGTTCATTCAGAGTCCCTTCCTGACCATTTTATTATAAATTCCAACTCTCTCCTCATTACTCTTTTTTTATACTGATTTATTCTGGTTGTATAACATTTATTATTCTTGGCATTATTGATTTGTTTACTTGTTTATTTTCACTGATTCTTACCAGAGTATAAGATCCATAAGGACAGGAATTGGTTTTGTCCATTGCTGAACCCTCAATATTTAGAGCAATGTCTAAGATTAAGATGCAGAAGATGCTCGGTAAACAGTTGCTAAGTTGAAAGCCCACTACTGAATTTTTCATGAATGCCAAAAGAATTTAAGTCATCCAGAGGATATACACATATATATGCATGCATGCATGCATGCATACATACATACATACATACATACATATAGAAAGAGAAACAGTTTTATAGTCAAAATAGAAGCATCAACAAATATGACATAATAATGTTTCTAATTTTCATGGAACCATCAAGAAAATTACAAATGGATGAATTCATCTTTATCTAGCTGTAGAAATTATTAAGGTTAAACTTTTGGGGCAGAGTGATATCATCTTAAATGTACTGTTCTTTGTCATTTAAAGTGTTATATTTCTAAAAACAAAATGAAGTAGAAATAAAGAGAGAATACTGCTACCAATTTATTACATTTAAAAATAATTTTCTAATTAATTTTTTGTTCATACTAATTATTTTCTTTTGCTTTTCTTTATTTTTTTTGTATCAGAAATTATTTTCTTTGGGAAATATTAGGGCAAGGTCATTTCCTAAAAGATTTAGTTTAAAAATATCATTTAGAATGAGAAGTTTAAAAGATATAAAATTAGTTTTCAGGTATGTGGGAGCATTAAAATAATTCAAATATTATGTAAAATAAAATTGGCATGTTACATATCCCTTAATTTTCTATTCTGTCACTGTCTCCAGTTTCTTCAAATAGACAAACTGCTTTGGTATTTTTCATGACATATCTAAAAGTTTTGACTTATGCATTATCCAGGTGAAGTAATGAATAAAAACTGACATCAAACATCAATATTATTGGCCCAGCTAAATTGTAGTTGACATCAAGTCAGATTACTGAAGAAGTAAACAAAATTGAAATTTTTTTGGTGTATAAGTACAGCCTGACATCATTTGTCCTTCAGATGATTAATAGCTGCATGACCTAAATGTTGTTTGTATTGCTTTATATAAAGTGGCCAGAGACTGATACTAAGTACTTTCTGTTTGATCTTAGATAATAAATAAACTTCAGAAAATCAAGAATTGAATTTCCTTTGCTAAAATGGAGCGAGGATAACTTTTCTAGTAGGCAATCGTAGGTACTTGCTTATTAATGATTTCAAAAAAGGATAATGTGAATTAATGCATTTATGTCCACATACTAGCAATTTAGAAAAAGCAATTAACCTATCTAAGATCAAACTTAAAACTTTTAACTGCCTAATTGTTAAATGGTATGTTACAATGTGAAAAGACAAAGTATTCTTACTGAGGCTTATATTCATTTTTTAGTAAGATTTAGCTTGTTTAGTATAATTATATAATATCTTATTTAAAATAGTTTCAGAATTATATTTTCTTATCTTTGTTAAAGTGTAAAATATGTACTGCAGCTTTATGTTTATGACACTGATATTACATTAAATGAAATAAAATTATGGGATATAAGATATTTATCTTATATATTTGTATGTGTTCTTTCATTTACTTCTACTTATTGATAACACAAATGGCTAAAAAAGCATTAACACCAGTAGTAGTAGTAGTAGTAGTAGTAGTAATAGTAGTAGTAGTAGTAATAGTAGTAGCAGCAGCAGCAGTAGTCATAGTAATAATAATAGGAATAACAGGAGTTATGGTAGTAATAGATATGGTAGTAATAGCATTTTCTAGTTGCCTGGCACTATGTTAAACATGTTACATATATGATACGATACTTACTGTTCTTTTTATCATGCATTTTTACAGAAGAACTGAATAATTGCTTGAGATTATGCATTTTGTGAATGGTGACACCTGGATTCAAAAGGTACTAGGAGGAGACAAGTATAACCAATGTTGGGTACCAGTGCTCCAAAGTCATAGGACACTATGATCCTATACAAGCTTTATAAGGAGGTATTCATTTATCTTGAGAATTAACTGATTTGAGCTTGCAGTTCAATATCCACAGAATTTGGAAAGCTGGTATAGGTGAAATAAGATGCAATGATACAAACATTGTAGTGAAATCCTTGTGCTTTCACTTGCTCAAAACTCTGCATTCATTCATCACATTTTTTAATATTAAATATGTAAATTAAACTATACTAGAAGTTGGAGATAGTGAGTCAAACAATTCTTTTTTTTAAGGCAAGGCAACCCTTGGTTGGCCTCACAGATTGTCAGCTTATAATCCCTTATTTTTTTATTTTTTATGCCTACAGCACCTGGTCTTCCTAGGTGGTCTTCCATCCATGTACTAACCAGGCCCGACCCTGCTTATCTTCTGAGATCAGACAGGAACGGGCTTGTTCATGGTAAAATGGTCATAGACAAGTCAAACAAGATTTAAAATGTCTTTTTTCTCATTCCTTTCCATTGTATTCCATTGTAAACAGATTTTTTATTAACAGACAAAAATCCCCAAGACAATTGTGAACTACAACTTATCCTCCTGCTTCTGCACTGCAGTAAATAAGTTGACTGCATTGACTAAGATGATAAGATGGAGAAAAGAACCAGTTAGGATGGAGGAAAAACAAGAGTTTCATTTTTAGCATATTAAGATACCTTATAGATATTTAGGCCGAAATGTAAAATAGCTAATGGTGAATCTGGAAGTCAGAGTGGGATTTACTTTGAAATCATCACAGTTAAGTGGAATTAAAAGCCGCAGGTTTGAATGAGATGAAGAAGAAAAATTACTAGAGAATAGGATTTAAGATTGAGTCTTGATACAATTTAATATTTAGCAGTCAAGTGGTAAAGGAAGATCTGGCACAGTAGTTTGAGAAGCAGTGACCATGGAGATTTTACTTTTCAGAATGCAAGAAGAATGTTGTAAGTGATTATGAAAGTGAAGTCTGATAACAATGGAGAAATGATCATTGCATGTAATGATATGAAAAGCCAGAACAATTTCAGTATAGTTGTTGACTTGGAGTTCATATTTAAGTGGTTAATAAGAAAATGATACTGGAAAATTCTGGGCAACATGGAGGAATAAGATAATTCAGAAATAACACCACCACTCAAAATTCAAAGAGATTATGGAATTAAAAAGTAAAAATAAAACTAAAAACTTAATATATATCTGAATTCAAACATTCAAACAAAACAATAAAACAAGGACAGGTAAATTTTAAAAGAATCAAAAGAAATTCTATAAACAATAACTGTAGTAATAGAAATGTAAAAACTCAATAGAAATATTAAGTAGTAAACTAAATTCAGTCCAATAAAACTTAGTAAATTATAAGACAAATCTGAAGAAGTCTATCTGTATGCAACATTAAGAAGTAAAGCATAGGAAATATCAATATAAATTAAGAAACTTGGAGAACTTTCAACATAAGTATAAAAAGAGAGTTTGATTTGCATAAGAATTAGTTACAGCCATCTTTATCAAAATAACAAAACTGAACACCCTCAAACAACATACATTCTTTCTAAGACCATGTAGGACATTTAAAAAGTGATCATGTACAAGGCAGAAAACAAGTCCTACTAAATCTCCCAAACTGACACGATTCAATTTTCCTGACAAATATGTAGTCAAATCATAAACCAGCAATTCAAAGAGAGCCCTCAAATTTTTCATGTATATTTCATGTATATTTGCAACTAAAAGCAATTTTTAAAAAGTTAAAATTTACAGACGAAATCAAGAGTGCATGAAAGTAAGAAAAGTAAGATAGCAAGTGATTGAGAAATAGAATGTCAAACTTTGTAAACAGAGAAAAATTTGAAACTTGTTTATATAGAAATAGAAATAATTCTGTAGAAAGGTAAGGATGAAGAGTAACTGCGAATGTAAACAATGTAAACTTATGAAGAGGATAAAAGAAGAATTAAATTTACAGTACAACCTGAAAGATCAAAATGCCTTAGCAGCTGATACACTTCTTCTGTGGTGCTTAGAGGCGAGATACAGGAGATGCCTGGAGATGTCCATACATTTACACATGTAGTGGTAGGAAGCTATGAGAATTTTCTCAGATGGTTTCTATTTTCTCATTACAGAATAAGTTGTAGATGTAGGAGGTGAGTTTGTGGATGAGAGGAAGTTAGAGTGGTAGGATATTGAAGGAGATGGTATAAAAGCGATCTAAGTGAATGGAAAAATAAAAACACTAGAGAAATATAGTTTAAATGTTGAGCAATAGTGAGTGGTCATTTGTACTTCTGGATCAGAAATTAATTTAATTAAAAAACAGTTTTATCATTTTCTCCAGCACTTTTTAATCTTGTTCAGGCTAAAGAATATAGATTTGCCAGGTAAGCACTACAGAGAAAATGAGGTCAAACTGAACTAAAGTCCTTTGCAATGGAATTGCTAGGATAACAACCGAGGAACCTGAGCTGGGGAAAAATGATAAGTGAAGGTAGAACGTGTGATAAGGTGGGAAAGGTTTAGCTGGTTAGAGCTTTTAATGAAGTGGAAGTATTGTTTTGAGTGTACTTAAGAGCTGGAAAGACAGACAGGTATGTTCCGAAAAGCAGTGCTTGAAATTGAGATTTTGGAAGTGATGCATTTATAGTTAATGACTAAGTGTTTTGACTTTAGGATTATGTAGCTGAGGAGAAAAAAGGTGATGGAGGAAAAGTGGTCAAGGAAATAAGTGGTCAGAGTGCTGCGTGGGCCAGGCAGATAGAGAAAGACAGTGATTCAGAAACTCTAGTTTTCAAAGAATGAGGGAGACTCGCTAGGAGGTTCTCAGTAGTGAATCTGCTTTAGGATTTCAGTGGGATTCTGGCACATTTTGAGATTAAAACATCTCGTTGATCCAGGACCCCTGACTTAATTCTAAAGGTCTACTCTTCTCAATGATCATTGAGTTGGAGCTGACTCAGATCACACTTCCTGGGGCAACTCCTCATCACAGCCTCTGATACCTATAGGTAGGAAGTGCTGGGTAAGGCATGTAGGGAAAGGAAATGCAGAGTGGACTCAAGTTCTTTTCCATAACATCATGTTTTATGAGTACTTGGTTTTTTATAGTTTTATTTTTATTCTATAGCCATTTTGCCCAAAAGAATATAATTCTTATATTTATTTTTGTTATTGATAAATGTCTAAGCTAGCATATTTTCCCTTATTAGATTCTCAACTCCAAAGAATTGTGTTTGTCCCTGAATCTGATCCTATTACCCCTTTTGTCTCTTGTATACTCTTCCACCACCCTCTAGTGATTCATATACACCATGAGCCAATTCCCCTCTAATGCTATTCTCTCCTCTAAGGACTTCCTTCAAATTCTTGGCTTAAATTGTGACCTGAATATCACCCACAATGAACACTTCCCTTCTTGTTTTCTAAAACAGGAAATTAGTTCTCTTACCCGCCACATGGCTCAAAGCCAACAGTTGGAGTAAGTGTCTTCCTTGCTAAAAATTCTTATCAAACCCCTTTCCTTCTTATCTGTTTAAAACTTCCAAGTGCTGTAAAGATAAAACTGATAGGCTTCTTTTTCCTTCACCCCTATTCATGACAGCTATAGCTTCAGTGGATGGAAAATGAGTTAGAATTTGACTTCTCTTTCGTTAAGGCAATATTCTGTGGTATCCATTTTGAAATCAAAATATCCATATTTATATAATTAGTTGCAAGAAAGGCACACACTCCTATGTTAAAAAAGTCAATATAATATTTAAATTAATCCAAAAGGTCAACTAGAAGTGAGAACAGGACTTGGTCTGAAGCCTCCTCTTTAACGAGCTAGTGAAAACCTTCTAGAATTATCTTCAATCCTACACAGTCTTCTAACTTTGTTCAAAAATCAATGAGTTGAGACTAAATTCCTAGCTCAAATGTGTGAAGTGGAGGCAAATACTCTGAAGGAAAGATAAAATGGTATTCTAATAGAGTTGATTTATAATGTGCAACTGAATTCACTGGGGAGACACAGCAACTTCCTGCAAAATTGAAGGCAGGGAAGACTCTCGAATAGGCACACTTGGCTCATTTTCTTGCTATGTTTTTTACATAGTTTTTTTTTTTTTATTTAACTTACATTGAATCATGTGTATCTATTAATATTTGTCCTGCAATTACTGTCAACTTTATTTTTGTTATTTTTGGTTTGGCTTTACAAAATGAAATTGGTAAAAAATTTTCATAGCTCCTTAAAATATTTCATTAACAGATTACTTTAAAAAGAGATTTTAAATAAATGCCTACTTCTGTTAGACAAATCAGTAAGAAATAAAGACATCAGAGCCCTAATACTATAGAACATAAAAAATAAAATTAAATTTACATAGCTTTTCAGGACCACACATAAATATCATATGTTGTATATTTGTTTCTGTCATTCTTTGTTGCTAGGTAGATAACACTGAAGTTAACATTTGTGATTTCTGCTTATAAATCTAAAATTGTAGAATTTTCCTAAAGTTATGTTTACATAAACAGCTAAACACATTTTTAGCTAGTAATGTAACCTGAATGCATATTCCTATAGGTATCAAACAATTAGCAAATCTAATACTAAATAATTTCTATACCTTATAAAGCATTTATTATCACAATTTTGTCTGATAGTTTGTTTAAACACGAAATGTGTCACAATGCCATGTCCTCATGAGATCCTTAAGAGTCTTTGTGTTCTTCTGCCACCCAAGAGCTTGACATTCCTTAGCAGGTATGCAAAATATAACAGTTTTCAAAACAACTGACATACGTGATCGAAAATTTAACTTAGGGGTGTCATTTATCATAACAAAATCTCATTTCCTTAACAGTTATTAACTTTACAGCAAAGTGGAGATAAATTAATGGAAAAATTCAATGAGACCCTGTGACGTTGACTTGGAATTGTGTTGCAATAGTCATTTTAGTATGAACAAAGTACATAAGCAAAAACAAGTTAGCTACTTTAATATCGGACACCTGGACCTCATATGCATCATTTTGCCTTTGAAATATGCATAATTAACGTATGTCTCCCTTGATTGCTGATTCAGTAAATCTAAGTTAGTTAGCTCCATCTTTATTAATTTAACTATTTGGGATGTTAAATGGTGTGTCTTTTTCAGCTATGATATTGCTTACCAAAATAAATTACCTAACTTATAAAATGTTAGTTTACTTCATTTTAGCTTCCATTTAATTTTCCTAGGGTACATAAATCTATAAGCCATTTAATAGATTTTTGGCATAAATATCCTATATTATATGAGCCCATAGTGCTTAAATGACATAATCTGCAAGAAAAAAATTTTTGCTTGGTATCTGGTAGTAACCCATAATATACTGGCTTAATAGAGTCAATCAAATGGAAATTCCTTACTAAGATGACTTCGTTAGAATATAATTGTAGTTGAGCCCATCGTTAACATTCTAGGACTGAAAATGACACCGGCACAATTTTGGCTGTAGCAGATGACATTACTTAGTAGAAATAATTTTTAGTGAGCATTTTTCCTTTTTATAGAAAAATAACAACATGATAGTAACAGAATTTTGACTATGCTGTCATTTTGAAATTAGATGTACGGAATCTATTAGACTTCTTTTTTAGCTAATTGGAAAATAAGAGGAATATAGAATTAAGATTCACACTCTACTGGGAACTTAGAGACAAATTAAAATGTTAGATATAATTAAATCATAGAGTTTGAAAAGACTTGAGAGGTCTTATATCTTGTCAAATTGCTTTTATCTGAGAAAGAACAAACTTAAATCATCCTTCCACAATTACTATCTGAACCCTTTTAAAGATAACCCCAATTAGCTTAGCAACTTGAAGCAATGTTTAACAATTTTCATTGCTGAAGAAATCATCCTAATATCTGAATACCTCAGACTGTACACAGCTTTGGTGTGTCACCAGGTTATGTGAAGAAAGACATATTTAAAATCTTTCCATGATGAACTGAAAAGCTGTCAATTCAAGATTGTTCTGTTGTAACCAGAAGAAAGTCCCCACTTCTTTAGTGGTTTTTATTCTTGAGTTTCCTTTCAAGCATTTTCATTATTTTTATGATTCAAAATGAATAATATTTATAAGTCTATGTCTCAATTATTTTCTTGAAGCCCAAATTAGACAAGAAGATTTCAAAAATGAGCTTCAATGGAGTTAAGTACAATAGAATTCCTCACTGTTCATACCACTGTATATTGTCTGTGTGTGTGTTTTAAACTTCTGCAACCCTATACTATCTATTTTTTTTCCATTATCATAATTAAGTCTCAAATTTGTTCTCCTACTCACCCCAATAGCTTGCCATCTTCCCCTGGGACTTTGTTTCATTACAATGAATTTGTGTATGAAAAATTAAAGAAAAATTATTGGGAGAACTGAACTCACCGTAGGTGTGAAGGTGGCATCATTGACAGAATGCATGTGACCATAAAGTGACTGCTCACATTTACCCTAGAAAGACAAAGCAGAAATAAAATCAAATAAATTCCACTCTTGATGTGTAAAGAAACTGAAGGATAATTCATTGTATTTGTTTTAAAGTCATGTTTTAGTATGATTATAAAATTACTACATTCTCATGATAGAAAATATCAACTTTTCTATCAGCTACCATTTGGAATCAAGCAGAACTGTGCTGATGAGTGTGCCACCAGGGCTCATAACCACGTGGAAATTCTTGTGCCCTTGCTTTTATACCGTTGAACTGGTGGTGAACTCTCAAAAGACTGTGATTTGCAATTAGCATAGTTTTCAAGCCATGGGGCCAAGTCGTGAAGCCCTTCTAGAGGCTCTTATTTTCAGCACATGATTTCTGCCACTGTTGGGGATGTGAGATTCTTTCTTCTCTTCTGTTTTTAGTTAGAAGATCATGTTTTATTTCCTGAATTTTTAGTTTGGCACCAAAATCATTACATGTATAAAAATGTTATAAAACGTACATAATATTTTTAACACAAAATAATCATTTGTTTTGTGAAAATCAATACTTCACATCTATTCATTTAGATCATCATTTCCAAAGAAAAGGAAAAAGTAACTGCAAAAGCTTCCAAGCTTCACTTTAAATGAGTCCAAGAAAAATGGCCCATAATGCATTACAAAGGGGGTTTCAACGTGGGGCTTATCATTTTTACCCAAATATTCAAAGGGCATTCTTAATTATCTTAGGGAAATAATTCAAATTCTGTAGAACCAGAAAAAGATGTACTTGGAACATTGTTTGTATATTTTGTTATGGGCTGAAATTCAGATTTAATTCAACAAATATTTTCGAGCAATTAATATATGTCAGGCACAATTCTAGGTGCTTAGGATATGTCAATGAATGAAATAAAGAACCTGTGTTCATTGATGTTACATTTTAGGGAGAGAGGGAGAGAATAGACATTTTTAAAAGGTACAAAGTAAGTTAGGAGATAATAGGTATTGTGAAAATAATAAAAGTCAAGCAGGATAAGTAAGGAGTTTCATGAGTTTTGGGACTGAGGAGCTAAGGACAAATCAAATTATCAAATAGAACAGTGTGTTGTGACCACATTCAAAAAGTAAGTTTTGAACAAAGACTAATGTCGAAAAGGGAGTTAGCCAAGCAGACATTTGGAGAACAAGCATTCCAGGAAGAAGGAAAAACTGGAGTAAATGTATCAAAGTGGGAATTTGCCTGGTATGTTTTTGGAATAGCAAAGAGTCAATGTGGCTGGAGAGAAGTCAGTAAGGAGGAGAACAGGTTTACTCCAAAGGATTCATCTACTCTCATTCAGTACCTTGTATTTATTTAGTCCTAAATCATTCAGGCTGGAAGTTAGATTACAGAAAAACTATGAAAAAGATATTAAAAATAGAGAGTCATTGTCATGCCCCTCATTTACAGAACATTCATGAAATATTTTGGAACTATGCAAAGTTGGCAAGGCTTTACAACTAGGCTCTAATTAGCCCTCAACATTGCATTTAGCAAATTGTTTCAAATATTTATTTACAGAATTAATACATGCTATTAATACCTTTTCACAGAAGGCAAAATTTACTGATGTGGATTTAAATTTCATAAAAATATGTTGAATAATTTGGCACTCTCTCAGAATCCACCCTGCCCATGTCGTACTGTTTCGATATCTCGATACTGTTATAACACCAATTATGTTGAGAACTTCAAATACCTAAATCACCCAAACACCTAAGGTAGAAATAAATTACAAAGCCAAAATGGTAAAGTATAAAATATTATAATTAGCATTTAGAATCTTAGGAATTTTTATGGTTAATTTTATTTGAGAACTAACATCATATACAGTTATATAACATTATATTTGTATAGTGTATAGTTGGTGTTAATATTTCAAAAAAATCTATTTAAATTAGCAAAATTGCCTTAAAACATTTTTTTTGCATTAATAAAAGTTTTACATTTGGTCCTCTTCTAAATTGTGAACTTCTAAACTATTTGGTTAATTAGTAAGAAAAATGGAGTTTTCTGATTCAAATCCTGAATGCCAAGTTTTAATTCAAAGTGGAATCTCTAAGGAACTCTTGAAAAACGCTGGAAATACAGGTAATAATGGAAATGCTGACGGAACACATTTATGCTGCTGTAACAAAACCTGGCTCGAAGATAAATGTTTCATGAATTAGGAAAAGTTAAAACAGCTTTTTCTATCTAGTTTTGTTCTCAAGATAAAAGTGAATCTACTCTTTTTGTGGTATAGGGAATATGTGGGTTACTAATATGCTAGTCTGCAAACAGCCTTAATCAAAAGCAATACCCAAACTGGGACGTTAAAATTTGGAATATCTTCTTTGATGAAATCCTGTCAGAATCGTTTTATTTCAAAGAAGTAGAAAAAATAAAAAAGAGAAAATAGTCTTATAAAAAAAAAATCATGTGACAAAACATGTCACTGCTCTAGTATTTGAGTCTCTCGGAGAAGCTGAATGCAATAATGGTTTCTATCACTGGCCCTGGGGATAGAAATGTCTGGGATTTAATTCTTGGAACTGCTACCTAATAGCCATGTAAACTTAAACAAATTGCTTCACTTCATTCACTGTGCTTCAGTTTCCTCATTTAATTCTCAAAACAAACCTACAGGTTAAATAACTGTACTGTGTCCAGAGAGGTAAAATATTTAACCTATAGGTTTGTTTTGAGAATTAAATGAGATTAAACATATGTGAAATGTTGGTAGAGTGCCTAGAACAAAGTAAGAGCTTAAAGAATATTAGCTCTTAACTTGAGACATAAACACTGAAATGCTGATGACTTTGAAATCCATGTTTCTACCCTTAGCCATCTATCTGCCCCTTTAATGAGCTCAGGAAGGAGCCTTGGAGTCATCAGTGCTGTTTCTTGTTTCTCCCTCGGATTCATTCCCCACGTGGCATTGCCCTAATCTGTGTCCTCCTCTCCACTAACCACATGACTTTGGGCTCTTAGGCCTTCCGTCCTCTGGTGGGACTGAGCCAGAGGAAAGCACTAGCAGGACATGGTAGAGCAGAAAGATATCAAGGACAGATAAATAACCACTTGAGCTCCCTTCCTGTTCAGCAGTGATTTGGTCAGTGGCCCTGTCCACTACCTAATTGCACAACTCCTCTTGTGCTGGTTCTCTTCCATGGCAACAGCTCACCTGTGTCCAGTAATGCCCTCCTTCTCCAGGCCTTTCAGACCGAGGGGCAGTAATGGCTTCCCAGTGCTGCTAGCCCTTGGGTGCTGTTCACACTTCTGTAAACATACAACTTGAGTTTGCACCCTGTTTCCTGCTGGTGACTTGTCTGATATAGCATGTCAGGCATTATATGCAAAAAGAGACTAACTTCCCAGTTGCCTATCTTGACCCTTGACCCTTGAATAAAGGGCATCACCAATTGCTCAAACAAAAAAACTAGGCAATCAAACACCTAAGAATTAGAATACCTCTCTTCCCCCGACCCTACCAGTTCTTAGCTAGTACATCTCTTCTTTCTGAAACATACAGCTCTACTCTGCTCACATCTGTCTCTCTCCATCATTATCACTCTAGTGCAGGACATTGTCATATGCAGCATGCTGACAGCAGAAACATCCTTATTGATCTTCTTGCTCCTACTGTCACCCTACTCCCCATCCATTTCTCCCACAGCCACTAGAGTGATCAATAAACCTGAATCAAATCATACCATGCTGCTGCTTACAGCCATTCAAACAATTATTATTTGTAGTTAGGTCCAAAGGCTCTACATCATTTGGCTCCTGTCTGGCTATCTGACATCGTACCTCATCCTTTACCATTCTCCCTTCTCATGCATGAACATTTTCAAGATCCATGAATATTTTCATGTTTCTACAGTCAAGGCTTTCTGGGTGAAAACGACTATCCCTGAGTTAAAGGATGATTCAATTGCAAATTTAAAGATAGAGACCTCTGGAGAGATTCAGGGGAACCTCCCCCTGAGGCATTTGGGTTTTTTGTTTATTTCTTTATTTTCCAGGAGTTGCAAGCTTGCAAGCCTAGAAGTCTTCCCCTTTCTCTTCCCAGAGAAGAGTTGTTTATACTTCGAAACATGATTTCTCTCTCTCTCTCTCTCTCTCTCTCTCTCTCTCTCTGTCCAAATTTTCTCTCTTCCTCTCTCTACCCCCCTGCTCCAGACAGGCAGAAGGCTCTGAATTTCATAATTTGAGGGTCTCTTTTCATAGTACATAACTCCACTGTACCTGCAGGGTATACCTGGCTATTACTGCTTCTCCCCATGAGAAATTGGGGGATGGCAAATCAACACAGACTGCTGGGTTAGTAAATAAATGTTCTGACCTCTGATCAGGCAACCTTCTGTTTCCTGTCAGAATAAATACATAAGTGAATATAAATATAAAACCATAATATTGTCACATTTACCTTCCTGTTCTTCTAATAGGCCTGCCATGTTCCTGCCTTTATATTTCCTGTTTCTCTATCTTGCATGTTTTCATGTAGCCCTTATTTTTCCCATCATCTTTCAACTCAAACTCATTCTTTTCCATGATGTCTGAGATCTAATATTCTTGCCCCTACTCTGATACTCACTTATACAGTTGCAGACATTTTATGAAACCCCTTTCATTTTCTTCCTGAGCACTCCATCAGACTAGAGGTCAGGTGTGGCCATGTTATTGAGCTCTGCCCAGTGAAATTATGAAATAAGTCCCATGTAGTCTTGATTCTGAAAATATCCCACACAATCCTCTAAGCTCTTTATTTTTGCCTGTTTTCAGAATATAGGCACAGGGGCCCTGGAAGATGGAGGAGAACAAATGGAAGGAGCCTGGGTTTCTGAACCACTCCAAAAAGAAAAGCTACCAATTAGGACCTTTTAACTGGACATTCCATGAATGAGAACTAAGCTTCTACTGTGTCAAAACCCTCAGAATCCAGGGTTTAATCATTTCAACACGTGTTGATACCTGATAAATAGGTCATCGGATAAATTTACTTAATGAATTTGTTTCCTTGTTTATTGTTGGTTTCCTCCCCCTAGAACTGAGCCCCATAAGAAAGAAATGTTTGAAACTTGTTTGTCTTGTTCACCACTCAATTATTTCTAAGGCCCAAGATAGCTCTGGTAGAATTTGATAAATATTTGTTGAGTGAAAAAGTGAAAGTAACATGGAGATCACAACTAAAAATTGGAAAAATTCTCCTTCACAATATATGTCTATTTTTGGACAAATTGCTTGGCCGCCTTTTCAATATTTATTTTCGTCTTAGTCATGACAGGGAATGTACACTTTTTTTTTTTACATTTTATAATTGTTTTATTTAAGGATCACAGGTAAACACTGAGGCTTTGGCACTCTTTTTTATTAAGTTTATTGGGGTAACATTGGTTCATACAATTATATAATTTTCAGGTATATATTATAATTTGACATGTTTATCTATTGTGTGTTTACCACCCAGAGTCCAGTTTCCTTCAGCTACCATGTATTTGATCCCCTTTTCCCACTTCACCCTCTTGCTATCCCCCTATATTTGAACTCCTTTATCCTGTCTACCTTCTCCTTCCTCCGCCATTCCCTACTGTCTGGTAACCATTAGTCTATAGTCCATGTCCATGAGTCTCTGTTTGTCCTGTTCATTTGTTGCTTTTAGGTTTATATCCCATATATAAGTGATATCATGTGATTTTTCAACTTTTTCCGTCTGGCTTATTTTGCTTAGCATGATTATCTCAAGGTCTGTCCATGTTGTTGCAAATGGCAGTATTTCACCTCTTCTTATGGCTGAGTAATACTCCATTTTATATATGTACCACAGCTTCTTTAGCCAATCATCTATTGTTGGATACTTTGGTTGCTTCCATGTCCTGGCCACTGTGAATAATGCTGCTATGAACATCGGTGTGCAAATATCTTTTTGGATATGGGTTTTCAAGTCTTTGGGGGTAAATACCCAATAGAGGGATTGTAGATCAATTCTTAGTTTTTTGAGGAACCTCCATATTGTTTTCCATAGTGGCTGTACCGATTTGCAGTCCCACCAGCAGTGTATGAGGGTTCCTTTTTCTCTGCATCCTCTCTAACATTTGTTATTACTTGTCCTGTTGATTATAGTCATTCTAACAGGTGTGAGATGGTATCTCATTGTGGTTTTGATTTGCATTTCCCTAATAGCTAGTGATGTTGAGCATTTTTCAAATATTTCTTGGCCATTTATATGTCCTCTAAGGAGCAGTGTCTGTTCAGGTCCTCTGCTCATTTTTTTGATTGGATCATTTGTTTTTTTGTTGTTATTGAGTTGTATGAGTTCTTTGTATATTTTGGATATTAGGCCCTTATCAGAGGTATTGCTTGCAAATATATTTTCCCATTCAGATGGTTGTTTCTTTACCTTGTTGATAATTTCTTTTGTTGAGAATAAAGAAAAATCTACCATTCTACAGAAATAAAAAAATGCATTAGCCATAATAAAGAACAAATAATTCACCTCTGAAACATGAAAGGCCCTTGCTTTTGAGGTCAAATTAATAAAATCTTCTTTAAGTCCAAGGTACTTGAGTTTTGTTCCTATGTTTTCTTCTATGCATTTTATTGTTTCAGGTCTTATACTCAGGTCTTTAATTCATTTTGAGTTAATTTCGGTGTGTGGTGATAGACAACAGTCTAGTTTCATTTTTTTTGCAGGTGGTTTTCTAGTTTTTCCAGCACAATTTATTGAAGAAGTTTTCCTTTCTCCACTGTATGTTTTTGGCTTTTTTTGTCCAAAATTATTTGCCCATATAAATACGGGTTTATTTCTGGATTCTTGATTCTGTTCCACTGGTCCATGTGTCTGTTTTGCTGGCAATACCATGTTGTTTTGATTACTGTCGCTTTGTAGTATAATTTGAAGTCAGGCAGAGTGATGCCTACAGCCTTGTTCTTTTTTCTCAAGATGGCTTTGGCCATGAGGGGTCTTTTGTGCTTCCATACAAATCTGATGATTTTTAGTTTTATTTCTTTAAAAAAAATGCCAATGGAATTTTGATGGGGATTGCATTAAATCTATATAATGCTTTAGGTAATAAGGTCATTTTAACTAAGTTGATTTACACTGTCTTATTTCCAGAACTCCCTTGTCGTAATTTGATTCTAACTCAGTAGCACATTTGCCCATCGACATTGTCGTTGCCTCTTAAACTTAACTATATGGAAACATTTTAAACAACTATATGGAGATAACTGATGACTCTGAGTGAAAAAAGCAGCTTTACATTTATTGAGTGTTTGTTATGTCACTAAAGCCTTGTGATAACTGCTTTACTTTTATTGTCACATTTAATTCTCATAACAACTCAATGAGATGGGTACTATTGTAATTCCCTTCTACAGATGAGAAAACAGAAGCACTAATCCATGATGGCATAGATAAAAAGTGTCAGAGCCAAGATAGGAACTCTGTTTTATCTAATTACTAAGTTATCTAATCCTTTTTGTGCAAGAAGTTTTATAAAATATAAAATTATAAATAGTCATAAAGTAATTACCAAACATACCGTCATCAATATCGTTAAAGAGCTAATGTTCACAAACTTCCTTTTTCATTATAATGACATTTATTTAACCAAGAAATTCAATATTCTTTGAAAAAAATTGAACAGACTTCAAAATATAAATTGAGCCTTCCCAACTGACGTTTTTAAAAGGCTATCTTGTAAAATATCTTTTAATTTGTTAAAGTGTCTTTAGTAACATAACTTACAGTAAAATGCACAAATCTTAGGGACTTAGCTCAATGAATTTTTACCTGTGATGTATCTGTGTAACTGCTATCCAGATTAAGATATAGATCATTTCCATCACTCCAGAAAGTTTTTCCATGTCCTTCTCAGTAAAAACATTGCCATAATTTTTTAAACTGCATTTTATTGGAGAAAAGATTTTTCTAATGAAAAGTCTCCCATTTCAGGTCATCCTTAGATACAACCACTGTGAATAATATCTTTTGCATATTTCATGGTACATTTGTACACATACATTGCCCTTTCTTTATGTTGTCAGGTTGTCTACATCAGTTCTTGCATAAATGAAAGTATATTATATATGCATTTTATTATGAGAGGTAATACATTGTGGTGGTGAAAAATGTGATCCTGGAGTGAAATTATAGGGTTTAGAGCTTAGCTCATTGGAAAGTTACAGGTAATATCTCTCATTTGCATAAATACTCTGCAAAGTACTTTACATATAGTAACTTTTATTCTCTACCATAGACAATTGGTAATATTGTAAATTCTTACTTACAGTTGGAGAACTTTGTGTAAAGTGATTAGTATAGTGCCTACACAAGTAAGAGCTATTACCATTTATGGAATAATTGGTCTTCTTTTCTATTCCTTGTTCTGCTTTGTAATTTTTTGTTGGCTACTGAGAATTAAAAAATAACCACACTCCCAGGAAGACTCATTGTTCTACAGCCATGATCAAAAACATCAGAACCAGTTTTAAACTTGTCTAATTAATTAGAAACTTTTTCATAGCTCTGCTTATAAGTAAACAACCAGAACTGATTTTAAACCTATATAATTAATCAATGACAACTAACTTCAGTGTTCACTTCTAGAAAAGCCAAATAGCAGCAATAGATTCACGATTTGAAAGTCAGCCAATTGGCCAAAGATTCAATACAGTGAACATGTTCCTAAGGCTGATATTAACCTTCTACCACCTGTGTAAGAGACAAAAAACAAGCTTCAATAACCAACACAGCTACTCTTCTAAGCCTAACCTGAACCACTTCTTCCTCTATAACTAACACAATCCAAAGAAAACTTTTCACAAAAACTGAATATAAGATCAGTAATTGGGTTTGCTCAGTAAGTATAATTCTGACCAGTGTAACTTTCCTCATTTAAGTTTATGATAAATTCAGTTTTTTGTTAGTTTCGGATGTCAAGTGGTGGTCTCATCCTTTGACACTACAGAGAGGATTAAGGATGTGTTAGTTTGGGGCTGCTATTACAAAGTACCACAGACTGTAGCTTAAACAACACAAATTATTTTGTTACTGTTCTGTAGGTTAAAAGTCCAAAATCAAGATATTGGCAGGGCTGGTTTCATTCTGAGGCTTCTCCTTGGCTTGTACAAGGCCATCTTCCCCTTATATCTATACATGGTCTTCCCTCTCTCCTCTACTAATAAGGATACCAGTCAGATAGAATTAGGGCCCATTCCAATGATCTCTTTTAGCCTTAATTAACACTTTAAAGACCTTATCTCCAAATATAGTCACAATGGATGATACTGGGGGCTAGGACTTCAACATACGAATTGAGGTGACACAATTCAGCCCATAATAAAGGGCTGGAGAGACTTTTATTCCTCTATTCATGAAATATCCTTGGGAGTACAATAGCCATTGGGGCATTAGCTGGTTGCAAGAGTTAAATTGTGACATTATCTTATAGTATTTATTGTACTGTATATTGAATTTACATATATTAATGTACTTTTAGCTAATATGCAATCTCAAAATGAAAAGTTCATTTTTATGTCATATTTGAGCATATTTTTAAATAGACAGATACTATACATGCATGTAATATAATGGTTAAGAACACGGGGTCTGGAGTTACACTGCTTGAATTTGAATATGGGCTCTGTGGTATCCTTGGAACACTCTGAGCCTCAGTTTTCTCATCTGTAAAATAGAAATAATGAGTATCTACCTGATGTCATCATTGAGAGGGTTTAAATAATTCGTGTAAAGTGCTTAGATTGCTGCCTGAGACATAGTAAATGCTCAATTAATGTTAGTTATTACATAGTAACAATATACAGGTTACAAAATCTTTGATAGCAGGAATGACTTCTATTATTTTCATCACTTCATAATTACAACTGCATGGATGAGCTGGCTCAAGAGGATGTGTTTAAATGTATTAAACACATTTAATAAATGTGTTTGAATTAATACACACCTATATACACGTAATAGGGCCCTTCTTAGGAAAATTATTAAGATGAGTAAGTTTGCTTTTCATTAACAACTTTCTTTTCTTTACCATGTGACCTCTGCCTTTTCGAGGCAATTCAGGTAAAAGGGTGAACCTCTCAAGAATTTTGATTTTATAAAAAAAATCCTTGTGGAGTGGAACTCTAGAAAATGGAGTCCTAACAATCAAATTTCACAACCATTTGACAGTTGCACAGGATAAAGTTTTGCATGTACGCTGTTTTCTCCTGTCCAGAGGACCCCCTGCAGCTTGTATCCTATGAGCTCCATACCCCATTAGCCCTGGCACCCCCTCGCACTGCAATGTAAAGGCACTGTCTCCTCAAAGAATTTGTCCTGTGTAAATTTCTAGAAGCTAAGTATTTTTGGTAAAATAAGTAAAAACTTTTAAGAAAAATTTGACAAATAAAACTTTAAAGTTAAGGAGAATTATATTTTGTAAATGTGTCCTATGCATTTATTTAAATTTTATGATCATTGAAAAGTACAATTAAAGAAGAGTACGCAAATTGTGTCCAAGGGTGAGTGGAATTAAAGTTTATACCAACTCTGAGAAAAATATTCTTCTACTCATTACCAGTTCTATGTAGCTTATTTTTATTATAGGTATTACCACAGATATTTAGTGTAAAAATTAATGCCAAAGAATTTTATGAAGATAATTTTTAAATTGAACAGGAACAAATATTTAATATAATAATTTATGCAACATTCATATTTTCTGCAAATCTTTTTAAAATATAACTTTGTGAAACCAAAGAATTTTAACCTAAGGGTTTACATAATATTAAATACATATATAAAGAAAACTTGCATTACTATTACTGAAATAATCTCACTGGTATATACATTGAAAACAAAATAATCATTAACAAGGCTCCTGGTTTTGTTATTTAATATAAATAACTAACCATGTCTGTGAAAGATTGATTGCACCTTTTAAAATGTTTTCTGAATCCATGTGTAATTAAGATAAATTAAATATGCAAATCAAGCCTAATTAGCTTCATTTATTAATGTTAGTTTGCCTTGCTTCTATAAAATTTCTGCTGTGAATTTTTTTTTAAGTTCATGGTATTCTTGATTTCTTTGTTCTATGTTGAATTGCTGAAGAAACAAAGTTTTAGGGTTTTTTTTTTCCCCCAAAAGGAAGAAAAGTTTTCACGTGGGGTTTTGGGTGCCACTTATAAAGATAGGTTTTTAAAAAATGCTCCCAGTAGCATAAAAAAAAATGACCGCGTTATAGTTATATATATTTATAACCACCTTCCTTTAGGTTGTATTTAATTATTTTAATTTCATCAAAGCAGCAACCCCTCTGGGAATTTCTTTTGAGAACGACAGGCCTTTTGTTGTAACACGTCCAACATGGTGATTAAGTGGAACTCAGAGATGGTGTAGAGCAGTCAGCATCAAATGAACTAAAGTTGTCTGGAGAAAACCCTTTCCCTGGACAAAACATCTTGGTTCTCTGGCATTAACAAAACAAATCTCTCTACTTAAAAGCACCAGTCTCATGGAATTCATGTGGAAAACACTAAAAGACATAGTTATTGGAAACAATGCAAAAGAAATAGCGTAACGGTGGAGGGAAGCCTAACCATTGCAGTGCAGTCTATCTCACTGGTCCCTGATGAGCAAAAGAGAAAAATTACCTCTCAGGGCAGATAGATTTTAAAATTCCACAAATTTCTTTGTGTTATCTATTTAATTTAGTGCCATTATTATATACTACAATTCGTTTCCAAAATTCAGAAATTATTTTGCATTATTGACTGTATTGCTGCTTAAGAGTTTACTGTTATTTTTAATAACATTTTTTTTTCTAGTGGAAAAGAGGTCCTTTGTTCAAGATTTCTGCGAGGAGACTTATTTATATTTATATCTATTTACATCTATATCTATAAAATATTAGAGGTATAAATTTGCAAGTAGCTGAAAGGTTTAAAAGAGAACCCCAAAAAAGCTGGGAAAATAAGTGACACTGAAATACGAATGGAGAAAGTACCCTAGAGGTACTAACTGTAGGAAGCAGCTGTAATCCCTAGGGCAGAGGGACCAAAGAGAAGAGGCCTGAGTTATTAAATCTTAATTTAGAATAAGCGCTTAAACTCAGACCTCTGAGAGGGTGCTCATGGGCTGAGGTTTGTACATCTGAATAGGGTGTGATGAGGCTGGCCCTGTGAGTTTGGGAAAAACTGAAAATTGAATTCAGTTGCTGCTGGGATCAAGCCACAAGATGCCACAGGAATCCCACAGAAAGTATCAAGGGAGGATCAAGCTCCTACTTTCTCCTCCAGCCTCACAATCTATTTCTTGAGAATAAATTCTAAGAAGTTACTAGATCAGGATGTACACATTCCTAAGGCTTTTAATACATAATGTAAAAATGCCCTATTGATCAAATTTATCCATTTTAATCCCACAATAAGTTTATCTGAAGGTTAGTTTTCTATTCTTGTCCCAAATGGATATTATCATTTTTTAAAATTAATGTTGTTACAGCCAGATTTAAGTAATTTATAAGTCCTTATGTTATCAAATATATGCTCAAAGTTTAAAAAGTTCAAACAATACTTTGAGAGCAATTTAAGCATTTAGAATTTTACTTATAATACCGAAGAATAATTGTAATACTGAAAAACAGTAGTCACTTATCCAGGCTTTGGACACTCTACTCCCTAGAAACAACAAAACTGAAACTCCATTAGTTGCTTTATTTTACGTCATGTTAGTATTCACATCCACATCCTTAAATGAAATTTTAAACTGCTATTAACAGATGCATACGTATTAGACATTATCTTTTGATTTTCCATTTATTACGGATTATTATTAAACTATCATAAAATAGTATCCCATTTCCCCTCACCCCATGCCCCTCATATAACATTTATAGTTAAATGAATACTGTGTTTACATTATTAGGATTATATTCTTAATGTTCATTGCTGAACTAAAATATCAAGATTAGGTTTATTTGCTTATTTTTCCTTCCTCCCAGTTAATGATGAACTCATTTTATTTCTATTTGCCAAATTTAAGTGTATCGGTTGCTAATGTCTTTTGTCACTCTCCGACAATCTCTCCATTCAATTTTCTACATATTAGGATACATTTATTGATCACTGTGGCAAGATACTGGGTTGGACACTGGGTTTACAGAGGTGGCTAAGATAAATATAACCCCTGTCCTGCCCTGCCATAAAGAAATTTAGAGTTGAAGTGTTTGAGAAAATGTGAATGGAAGGGATATAGGACATGTTAACATATTTCCTATTAAAAAGCAATGTTCATTATTCTATAATGTGCTTGAGTCTGACATTTAAATATATTGCTGGACTTCAGTTTGCAAATATTTTATATTATTTTTTTACCTCTATATTCCAAAGTAAAATCGGTCTGCATTTTTCTTTTATTTTCCTTGCCATATTGCAATATCACTCTTACGCCAGTTTTAGAAAATGACCAGGATTTTTTTATTTTTCTTTTTTCGTGTCCTAGAATAGTTCGAACATCATTGTATTATGTGTCCCTTGAAGGGTGAGAGGACTCATTCGTAAAACCATCTGGTCCCAGCACCTGTTTAAGAGCTTATATCTCTCAACTATTTCCAGTTCTTTCCGGGATATGGTTCTATTCAGGACTTCTTTTGGTTTTTGTTTGTTTCAATTTTTTTAAATTATAATTGTCTAGAACATTTATTATTTCAAGAGATATTAAACGATTATTACTCTGCTAGCCACTGGTCAAGTTGCTGTGGTTACATTGTCAATTTTATTCCCATTTGAAATATTTAAAAACTAGTAATCCTCATACACTGGTATTTTCTCTCCTTTATTTCATGTTTGTGGATATTATGTGTGTGTATTTTCCAAAATTTATTGGCTTATAGGACTGTCAATTTGTCTCTCCATGTGTAAAAGACAATTTGGTGTGTTATAAAATCACCAAGTCACATTTTTTCCCTTTAAACTGTCCTTTTTCTATCCTGGCCTTTCATATTTCAGAGGTGAATTATTTGTTCTTTATTATGGCTAATGTATTTTTTATTTCTGTAGAATGGTAGATTTTTCTTTATTCTTTTAATTCAAGTGGCTTTCTAAAATGTATCTACTAGAGAGAATGAACTTATGCTAGGGATTGAGTTCCCAAATCTGTGGAATACAGTCGGGTATGGTTTTTCTTTTAAATTTTTATCTGAAGTCTGCAGATCTCCTTCAAACTGTATGCATAGATATATAGTAGAGTTTGGAATAAGTTTGGTTACATGTCTTCTGATTTTTTTTTTTTTGAAATGCCATTTATCTGTGTGATGGCTCCTTGTTGTCAGACCTCCATAACTGTCATTTTTTATGTAATTTTTCCAACTCTTTTGCTCCTTTGCAAACTATGAATGCTTCCATCCTCTTCCTCTACCTGGAAAAGGTATTTAACAACATTTTCTACAAAGTGATTCAGTTTTCTGTGGTATCAATTCTGCTACTGCATGATGTTCATTCAATATATTTTAAATTGTATTCCTCTTTCTCTTCATATTACAATTGTCTTTTCATTTATTTCTGCTTATATATTAACTCATTTTAAGTAAATAAAATATTATCTTGGGTTTTATCAATGATATACATATACATTTTTTTTAATATATTTTTTTCTAAGTTTTGTAGAAAACCATTTTCCAAGGGATATTCTTCTTCTGGATCTTCTAGATGTCATTCTTTTTCATTGCCTCCATATACTTTTATTTTTATTCAGCTTCAAAAAAAAAAGGCAAAATTTGTCTTGATGTTGTTTTTTCCTATAATATCCAGTGTCAGGATGACACACTAAATTACACTTGTGCTGAAATTGTCGACTTCCATTTTCAAATTTGTAACTAAAAGTTACATTTTATTCCCTTATTATTCTTTCTCTTGAACAGAAATGAGGTTCCTATCTCCTGTAGTCCTCTCTCGGTCCCTCTTTGGTACTTTGAAACACTCACCTATAATACCCAGCATGCACCGTACCCTGATTTCTTCCTAACTCCACTCTTTTCGTTGCCAATTTACTTTTATTGTCACAGTGACATCTTATAGAAAAGTGACCATATGTGTTTCACTTCATGTCCCTAACAACTTGTATAGTTGCTTGGGATCTAGTAAGTGCTTAATAAATATTTACTAAATAACTGAACTAACACATGCATGAATTCTTTCTTAATCCATTTGAACATTGCTAATAGTTTACTGTCATGTCAAGTTGGAGGTAAAATTAAAAATAGAAATGGAATAATATCCATCACTTTTTTATATAATATTGTCTTACTTTTCTTGGGTCTCCATATGCATGTTCATACATTTTTCCAACATTATTTTATTGCTTCCTAATAATGAATTTAGGATAGAAAATATTATCTGCATTTGAATCATTACTAACATTTTGTCACAAGATTGAAAATACCTTTATGCTGAACCAAGAAATATATTCAGGATATATATTAGTAAAGCACCCAAGGCTATGCTAATTTAGGAGAGAAACGAGGAAAGAAATTATAAGAAATAATAGAGTTGAGAAAGGAAAATCATAAGAGGTTCTGAACATTCTGAGGTAATATGTCATTCTTTCAATCTGGTAGTAACTACTTGACATCAATAAGTTGAATGGTAAAAAAAAAAAAGAGCAAAACAAACTATATCATATTTTTACTTGGTATGTAATATTTGAATTTCTTTTTTTATACTATCTTGCTGAGCACCCAGTTTGCTTTTTTTTTTTTTTTTTTTTTTGATTTCTAGGGATAGTAGAGTAGGGAGAAAATATCAAAAATACAGGTAACTAAAGATAGTTGAAAAGGTCCTTATTTCTTGATTGACATGCAACACATTATCATGACTAAATACATAAGCATCTTGAACTATTGAGGTTCATTTTTTAAAAAAGGAGCTCTTAAAATATGTTGAAAGTAACTACCCTGACTAATGTATATGTTTAATAAGGCAATGTGTTAAGGTGAAATGAAAGCAAATGTAAACCAGTAACACAGTGCTACCCTCAAGAGTTTACATCTATGTTAATGGATGGGGGAATGGCTGCATCAGATACATATTCCAGTCATATCATAAAGCAGGTAGAATATGTCATAAAAGCAAAGAGACAATATCACGTATGTTTGAAATAACTTAAAATTTTAATCTTAGAAGAGGTTATATTTTAAGACAAATTTTTAAGGATGTACAGGATTTCAAAAGGAAGAGAGGGGAAGATGGTATTCAAGGTAAAAGAAACACAAAAGCAAAGGCATGAGGAGAGAAAGCTTCTATCATGTATAAATGTCAGGCAAAATTGCTAGTTGGCTGTGACACTGAACATGTCCACTTCATATTAGCTGATAATTAGATAGGTCTTTGAGGAAAGTCTTAAATGTCATGATGAAGAAGTCACATTCAATGTGGTCGTGGGATGTCCTAAAAGTCTGACTGTGTAAATGACATAATTAGAATTGTTTTCTCTGAAGATGTCATCAAGTCCCACTTTATAGTAGAGTCTGGAGACAGAGGTCAGTGGTTTGGATATCCAAGGGAAACGTACCAGTCTCCTGAAGCAGAAAGAAGTCAGTGGGATGTAGACAGTAAGGAAAGATGTAAAAGGCAATGTAAAGGGCACATTTGCAAGATCTAACAAATAACTTGAATGCTTAGGAAAGTGGAGAAGTAGAATAAAAGGTAACTATGTTGTTGCCCTAAAAAAAAAAAAAAAAAAAAAATTACAGGCTCAATAGTCCAGAATATGGAAATCTTCACGATAACTCTTTAAATTTATTCCCCTTTGTTCTATCATTTTTTTTTTTACCCTATACTCCAGTCAAATCAAATTTCAAATGACTTTATACATCATTGACTTTATCAATGCCGTCCTAATAGCCTCTTGGAAGTATCTTCTCTATTTTTTAAATGCCCAATTCCTATTAACTACTCAACGGAAGTACCCATCTCATGTGAAGCATTCCTTCCAACTCCCCCACATAGTATATATTACTCACTGCTCCATGTTAGCCTTTTAGTGGTTACTCTAGAACAGCACTTACCACACACTTATTTACTTATCAGTCCTCTTCCCCAATAGATAATAAGATCACTGAAGAGAGATATTGTTTTATTCTCCTTTGTAATCTTTAGGACTTAGATACACTCCGTGGCAAGGAGCAGGTACACAATGAATGATGGATGAATTAATAAATAAAATGTATGGAATGATACCGATGCTTTAAGCTGCAGTCATTAGGAAATAAAGCTGTCTTTAACTGAAATAAACAATAACATGAGAAGTTGGGGTAAAGATGGTTGAGTTCAGGCCCAAGTAAATAATTGTAAATATTAATATGAAGCAGAGGGAATGACAGCAGCTTTGCCTAAATGAAGAGCTGAAGCCTAGGATATGGATGGATAAGAAAAAGGGATAAAGAGGGGACAGACAATGTGAGAACTTAAAAACAAAGTTGTCAATATGATGTTTATTATTTTATTGATGAATTATACATGAGGCATTTATAATTTAAGGAGGGGTTAAGTAATGTTGTAAAGTACGTAAAAGAAAAAAAGTGGAGTCAGCAAATCTAGATGATTCAAGAATTATGTGCTGAAGGGAGGAAAATAAAAGTCATTTCAATGAGTAGCAGGATTGAGGATTTTGTTTTTAGTTTACAGTCTTCTTGTCTGTGCCCATGTTGGCAGGCAGAGAGAAATTATTTGCAGAGAGGAGGAAAGTAAAGATATAAATAAATGGGAGGGCTTGATGAAATGGTTCAGAGATGGGAGAGTTTGAGAATGTTGTGAAGGATTACCAAGGGAAAAGGAATAGTTAATTCTGAGAGAGAAACATAAAGAAAGAGAAGATGGATTGAGATACATTTTAAAGTAAAGAAGAAGAAAGGGAAGAGGGTAAATGGTGTATTGTCTTCTCAAAACTGTATGAGTTGTTTATTCATGGAAAATTTGGGAAGACATAGATTTAGTATTAGAATTTTAGTAGAAGAGGGAAGAACAGCCATGGAAAAAGAGCTAAACAGTAAGCACATAAGAAATTTAAAAAATGATGCAACAATGAGAGTCTAGCTGAATTTAGAGGCAAAAAATTATAGTAGATCCAGTAAGTATGATTTTGTGCATTTCTCTAAATGTGCAACAATAAAAGTAGTTAAGGGATACATATCCTATTTTATGAGTTATCAGGTCAGCTCTCAACAAAAGGAGAATGCAAAGTTAATTAGCTGAGTCTTTTGACAGGGATCAGAACATAAGATTTCTTACTGTTATAGCTTAATCAAAGAATATAGATTGGATATTCATATCTAAGTATTTCCTCCACTGAATGAAATGTATCCACATAGTCACTGATGGAGTTAAAAAGTTGAATTGAATGTCTGGTGGAGAAAAAATAACTGTGCATTTGTAACTCAGTAGAAGAGTAAGGAGACATATACACACAGGTGCTTCCTTCATGCTTACCAGTCAGATGTTTACCAACCAAATCTTCCTTTCAGGGCATGGCCATGAAGGGCTCTGGAGAACAGGCTTCAACTGTTCTTCCAGTACTTTCCTCCTAGGAAGCAGAAGTTTCTTCCCCTCTGTGGACAAGTGATGAATGCAGAGAAACATCTCTTCCTAATAGATGGTAGCATTATTGAATGAATTGCTGACCACATTTCTGGTTGTATAGACTTCAAAGTAAGGTCATTGGGTATGGTAAATTGTAAAAAGTCAAGGAACAATATAGGGCTATAATAAGAATTTAAAGCTTATTTACTAGAAGTTAAAAAGGTGAGAAAAAGTTGCAATTAGTTCATCAGAGTTGAAGGCAATGCTGCTAGATGGTAGAGTTGCTTCAACTTATGATGAGATCTAAAGCATGGCTGAGTGTGAGGGAGATAGAACAAAGTGATAATACTTAGAATTAAAACTAAGGAACTGAGAGGCTAGGAAGTGAGGAAGATCTTTATCATAGATGTTGAAGCTACTAAACCAGTGGTTATTAGTGGATGAGCAGTTGTATTACCTGGGAAGCAATATTAAGAAATATAATGCTTGGTCCTGCTTCAATTAAATTAGAATCTTTGGGGTAGGGCTGTTGGAAAACCAGTTTTATAAAGCTTCACAGGTGATTCTAATGTGTTATCAGGGCTGAGAACCACTATACCAGGCAATGAAGAAAAGGAGAAGAGAGTGAAGCAGGTCTTGAAGGTAGTGATAAATGTGGACTGGTGTCATAAAGACAGAAGACAGGACAAGGAAGATAAAAGGGCAAAAGTAAATAGCAAAAGTATGGGAAAGTACTTAAGTGGAGGCAATGAAACAACAGCCTGAAAATGTCAGTAGAAATGAAGTAGTAGGAAGAGTCAATCACTGAGGACCCCCAAAGTCAGCAGATATGGAGAAGGCAAAAAAGTAATGGAGAGCATGTAAAAGATCTTGTGTCTTCCAGGTACAGACACATTTCATTTCCTGAAAGATTAATGAAGAGAAATTTATTTGTAGAAAAACAAGGTGGAGTGGACCTCTCAGGTAAGGAGATGATTATATGGTTAAGAGTAGCCTCTGGGACAGACAAGGAAGAACTGGATAAATTTAAGCAGCAAGAGTCAAAAATGAAGGGCAAGTAGAAAGTTTTACTAGGTCCAGCTACAGGACACTATGGGGGTATCAAAGCCAAGAGCGAGAGGCAAGGAGTGCCAAGAGGAACACCAAAGATCAGAGCCAGAATTAAATAACTGAGCCAGAATTTTGAAGCTATGGGTGAAGGACAAATAAAACAGGACCCAGAGCTTGAGAAAGCTGGTGTAGAGCCAGAGGGAAATGGCCAGGAGATCATGCCATAGTGGTCCCACTTTATTGACCTCTGGTGATTGCAGGCTGAAGTAGCCACATTTGCCCCACCTTCTTCTCACATCCTTTCTTTCTTTAATGCATCCTTCATAAAATTGAGAAAATGAGTGGGGGAGAAAATACACTAAAAATGGAGATTTGAAGAAAAACTGAGAGGTAGGGTGAAAATCTTGTAGATATTGTGGTAAGGAAGATATATTAGACGTCTAGGGCTGACGTAACAAAGGACCACAAACTGGGGATCTTAAAACAATAGAATCTTACTCTGTCAAAGTTCTGGAGGCTAGAAGTCTGAAAGATCAAGGTGTCCACAGTGTTAGCACCTCTGAAGTCTCTGAGGAAGAATCTGGTCCATGCCTCTGTCTTAGCTATGGCAATGACTAGGAATCCTTAACTTTTTTTTGGTTTGTAGATACAGCATTCCAATCTCTGCCTCAATCTTCACATGACATTCTCCTTCTGTGTTCCCATCTTATCCTTTTCTTACAAAGTCACCCAACATATTGAATTAGGGCCCACACTACACCTGTATGACTTCATCTTAACTAATTACAACTTTGAAGACTATTTACAATTCAGTACCATTCACAAGGATTGGGGCTTAAGACATGAACATATTCTTTTAAAGGACACAATTCAATGAACAACAGAGGGTTTGCTGTTAGGTAAAATTTAGTTAATGAAAGGATTTAAAGCACTATGCAGCTTGGAGTCTTGGTGTGATCCTACTTCTTGAAGGATCTCACTTTTGAAGATGTCTCACTTTGTGTTTTTCAGTGAGGGGATAGAGAAATAAGACGGTTAGTTACTATACACACACACATCTATATATACATGTATGCATATATATACATTCTTATATTATTTAAGTTTCGTGTGCGTAAATATGTTACTATTTATTTCATATTACTTTATAGTCTTATATTCGAAAGCACCTGAGAGACAATTTCCTTAGATAGTAGTTTTCAAAGTATGGTGCACAGACCAGTTGCATCAACATCACTTGGGAACTCGTTTGAAATGTACTTCAGATCTATTGTGTCAGAACTCTGGGGGTGTGCCCAGTCATCTGTGTTTTTCCGGAGCATTCCTGGCAAATCTGTTTTTAGATGTAGGTGATTCTGCTTAGATAAACTTGCTTGTAGTTAAAGAAAGAAGCTGTTCAGTGAAGGTTGCATTTGTTTTGGCTGCAATATTTTGGCCTGAAGAGCTTGTGTCATGCAGAGTTTGATTAATAGAGAGGATCAGCATAACACTAGTTATTCACAAATATTTTAAATCTTGTATGTGGTTAGCATTCCTTTAAAGGTCATGTTGGTTCTGTAGAACACAGTTGAGAAAGTTCTGGGGATAGCATCTCTTACTAATGTCTATTGGTGGTTTTCATGCTCCAAGTCTTCAGATAATTCTGTTGCCAATAAAACCTTGGCCTCACTTTTGTTTATCATGTGCTAGGTATCCTACATGTGTCATATATTAAGTGATATATTTGATTTCTTACAAAAGTCTTATCATAGATATTATCAGCTTTTTAAGAATGATGAAACAGAGACACCAAGAGGTTAAGTAAATCACCCACATTTACACAGTGAGAAGTGACAAAAAATAGATCTCAGATCCAATTTGACTGCCTGTAAAGGCCATCTTCCTTCAACTACACTACTTGGCTTCAGTTTCGAGAATCAAATAGCTGCTTAAATTGATCAGAATTAGTTTGCTTTTCTAAACTCTCTTTTTTCATTTCAAACAAGAACAAAAAATTTGGGACTGAGGTTGGGGATAAAAGAAACAGTACCAACTCCTAGATTCTTCTGAGTCTAAAATCTGACCACTAAAAGAAGGCAACTGATAAAACAAGGTAACAAAAGCCCATGATTTACAGAGAACCCCCCCTAATATCTTTCATCCAGTTAATAGAAAACTTCGTGGCTATTTTTCCAATTTGCCCTAAGAATCCCATTTCAACAGGGATTGCCAGATGGTAGGTATTGCTTGAATTTTACTGGGAATTTAAACACAATGATTAAGTTTTTGCACTAATGCCTTCTCTGGAATTCTAACATTTTATTTTGGTTCATTTAAGAATTGCTATGAGTAACAGAACATTATAATCGTAGTAAAATTTAGCATTTTAAAAACTGGGGATGCAGAACATAACAAATTATTTAAACAAAGTGATTTCCCCACCAGATTGTGAGATGATTATTGCCAAGGGCAGTGATATATAATTTGGTTAGTATTTATAGCCCTTCTGTGGTACTCTATATATCATATGCTCCAGACGATTTGCTGAGTGCATTAAAGGGAAAGAAAGTTAATAATGTCTTCTAATGGTAAGATGACATATGAAGAAAAGTTAGATGGTGATTTCTTTCTTTTTTTCTTAGTGGTTGGAAGATCTGATTTTCATGTTTATTTTGTTTTGTTTTGTTTTTTAATAATTTTTTTTCTATTTTGCTTTTGACTATGCTTAGATGTGCCTTAGGCCTGTAAGAAACAATGGAAGGCCAAAGGTTTGAGGAGCCCTGAAAGATCTAACCACCCATCTCACAGATCACACAAAGGTGTTTGTTAAGCAACTGTGCCCGTGTCCTCCCTACTTTACCTGAGCAAACTGAAATGAGTCAGTGATTGTATGATATCTGGAAATCCCAGATCCCTTATTTTGATAAGGGCATAGAATACATCTAAAAGTATATATATGTACATTAAAAATAATTACAGTTTTTTAAAATTTCATAAATGGCCACATATATATTTACCATGTCACTACCTCAATCTACAAAAATTGTTATATTAAATTTTGCAATAATATTTTCTCATAGAATTAGACCATATTGAGAGTAACACCTCATCTGATCAGATTCATTCAACTGTTTAAAGAGGGAAAAATATAAAATGCAAGCAGCTGTAATTATCAGGCCCACAGGGAAGGAATAATAAATAACAGAATGATCTTTGATGACTACACTTTTAATTGTTGCCAGATATATTCTGGGGTATCTGACTTGATGGCAGTGATTCTTTCTCCTCTGGAAACAAGCTCCACTGTACCCTTTAAGCCACAGAATCACATGGATGGGTCCCTAGCAGACATGTTGGGAATGCTTTGCCTTTCTCCCCTGTGGAGACAGAGTCAGGGGGATATTAGAGCGCCTCTAAGCAAAAAGCTACCTTTCTTAGTCTGAGTTCTCTAGAAAATAGAGCCTAAAGCAAGGATTAATGTGCTAATGCTTTATTTGAAAGGTGTAAACTATAGGCAGCTAAGGTGAGAAAAGAGAGAAGTGACGCAGAGAGAGATGGGAAATGAGACTTACTGCATTGGCTACTATAAGCAAGGAAACAGCACGTTGCTCAGCAGTTGTAACCCTTTGCATGTAGGATTTCTGTGGGCAGGATACAGGAAAACTTTGAATAATTCATGGGAGGGAGGAAGGAGTGGGATATAGTTAAAGTTTGCTTTTTGGACATCAAAGCACCATATACTTCTGGGGTGGATCACCTAGGTATTTTGGCAGCTGTACACAATGCTTGATTCCATGCCCTCCAGTGTGGTTTTTCATTGAAATATGAAAGTGGTCAGTGGAGCCAGGATTCTTGGCATGAAGCTGGCCAGCCCGCCTGCACGGGGAAGCCAAGAAGAGGGGAGAGCTCAGCTCTCCCAAGGTAAGCGATTAAATCACTCTGGCACAGTAGTGCAGTTGGCTGGTATTGCTGGGCAATTAGTGAAACTGCACAAGATTTATATCTAAAATAATATCCTTTTCTAAAACTCAGAATAATGATGTAAATTCTGCTTTCGTGTTGAGTTGGCCTTTTAGATGGGTGAAAGATAAAACTAAGAATCTTCGGTGCAAACTGTTTTTAACGGTGTTCAGAGGAACAAATAAAGCCTGTACGTAGAATAAAGGAGACGTTAAGGTGGAAGCAGAGGCATGGGAGCGCAGACTTCCAAGATGCCTGAAGCCTTCTTAACCCTGGTCCGGCCCCTTACAAAGTACAGTTCATTCTTGCCTTCAGGTATCCAGAGACTCCTGTGACCTCATATTTATTAAGTAATTTTTCTCTACTTGTTCAAATTCGTTTCTATTTATTTGTATGTGAAATCAAATGATAAATATGGAATATTCATACCATAAGGTTATAAGCTCCCAAAGAAACATCTTCCTGGCCTTCCTTAAAGGTTAGAGTCTAGGCTTTCCTCTTTTTTCATAAACAGCCTCATCTTAGGGGCCTTGGCTCATGCTTATTATTTCCTTTGCCACAAAGGTATGATAACTCTATGACTTGTCTTTCCAGCCCAGATTTCTCTAAATTCAACATGCTATTGATCATGGTACAATTAGACGGTCCCATGACATTGACTGTATCACAAAATGAATTCATCATCTTCCATTACAAACTTCTCTAACTCATGATCTGATCCCAGCTTACTTATTAAGTTTGCCCCACCAAAAGCAAACTATTAACTTATATGCCATTGTAGTTAAATTCTCACAATCTTAATCCAAGGAATATGCTATTACAAAAACTGGAGGAGGCCTAGCAACTTGCTAACACATCTTAAAAGTAATAGATTCAGTATTTGAACACTTGTTTGCCAGAATCTGAAGCTTGTGATTTTTTTTTATTACAGCATACTTTCTCAAAACACATGCACACACACAAATATATACACACACACAGAAGAATAGAATTAAGAAGGATTAAAATTAATTGAGATATACTAATTTTCACTTTAAGTCAATTTCTTAATTGCATTTAACTTCAGGCATGTCCTTATTTTAGTGATTGATTTTAATTTACAGCTAATTCCCATTTATCAGTATGTTGCTGATATTTTTGGATGAATATTGGTGTAAAATACTTAATCCCCAGATAGTTTCTTTCTGTTAACTAATATAGTGTAGATATAATTCTTCAAGATCAGGTGTGTGTCTTCAAGTAGTGCAGACTAATTTTAATAACGAGCTAAACAAACTCTAATCAAGAAAATAAATATGCCTTAAGAATTATGTAAGACATTCTAAATTCAAAGAGAAATTAAAATGATTCTGATTATCCATACCAATCTTTTCCATTCATTTAAGACTAAATATATATGTTTTTGTGTGACTCTGTATTTAAGTATAGACTCTCCTATATAAAATACATATTTAAATATATCAAAATACACTCAAATGTAGACATATACTTAACTTATTTTAATGTTTTTGATTCCATATAAGGGAATATGACAGAAATTTTTTTTTTTTACTAATCAGTTGTAATCAAGGCACAAATCTTTACTTAAGAAAATTGACAATTACTTTTGAAAAGTTTAAACTCAAGCACAGTCTTGAATTTATAATCTGTTTTTTCTTACTACAGACATCAGAATGCATTTTTCCTTAAGCACAACACATAAAGACATAAAGAGCTAGGATGATATATATTGAGATAAAAATAAATCAGTTTCACTTAGTTATCATCATGTTTGTATTTTCTTGTCCTGAATTTAATGAGTAGGCTGCATTTGAATTTTGTTTCTGTCTTAGGATGTATGTTTTATTTTTTCTGCTGAGGGTGTGCAGTTTCTTTCTGCCCACAAAGTATTTTTATTTTATTTTGTAAGAAAATATTTTTATTGAAGTATATAACATGCATACATCAAAATGCTAAAATCATGTGTTTAAATTGACGAGTTTATGCTAAGCGAAAATACCTATATGAACTTATAGATCATTACTGGCACCAAGAAGCCTTCCTCATACCCCTTCCAATCACTATCTCACAACAATGTAACCACTATTTTGATTTTTATCAATACAGATTACTTTTTTTCTGTTCTTAAATTTTATGTAAGTGGAATTACTACTTATGTACTTTTCTGTTTAAATTTATGCTTATAAAATTCAATTCTGTTGATATAGTAATATTTTATTATTTTTCATTGTTTTATGGTATCCCAATGTATTTATTTATAGATTCTACTATAGTTGAACATTTGAAATTATTTTAGGTAATGGCTGTACCAATAATTCTATGTGAATATTCTTCTTTCCACTTACTCTACCTCCTTGCCAATAGTTGATATTTTTCATCTTTTTAGTTTTAGGCACTGTAGTGGTTATATAGTGGTGAGCATCTCATTGAGTTTTCAATTTGTATTTCCTAATAACTAATGACATTGAATACCTTTTAACATAGCCCTTTGAATATCCTCTTCTGTAAATGTCTTCTTTAAATCTCTGCTTTTTTTTTAAATTGGAAATTATCTTTTTCTTATGGTTTAAAAAAGTATTTTTTATTTTTCTGTATGCTAATTATTTATATTCAGATATTTTCTCCCACTTTGTTTGTCCTTTCTTCACAGTGGTGTTTTAAATGAACAGATTGTCCTGATTCTTATAATATCCAATTTATCCATTTTTTCTTTTAGTAGTAATATGCTTTCTGGCCTGTGTAAAAAATCCTCACCTACCTAAAGGTCAAAAATGATTAGCATATCCTTTTCTTAATCTTCTAGAAAATTAATTAACTTACATTTCATTTTTGGTCTATGATTTTTCTGGAATGTATTTCTATGTATTATATAAGTTTGGAGTAATAATTTATTATTTTCTATATGGATATAAAATTGGTCTTGCATCATTTATAAAAACATTCTTTCTTCAATTGTATTTCAGTGTCACTTATTTTTCCAGCTTTATTGATATATAACCAACAAGTAAAACTATATATTTAAAGTATACAAAATGATGATTTGATATACATATATATTGCGAAATAATTATCACAATCAAGTAAATCAGCACATACATCAGTTCACAGTTATTTATTTATTTTTTTATTTTGGTGATAACTAAGATCTAATCTCTTAGCAAATTTAAAGTATACAGCACACTGTAACTGAACTATAGCCACCATGCTGTACATTAGATTCCTAGAACTTATCTATAACTTAATTGAAAGTTTATGCCCTTTGACTTTTTGAATTTCTGTATGAATTTTAGAATCAGCTTGTCTTTTCATAGAAGAAATTAGCAGAATTCTTTTATCGCTACTGCACTGAATTTACAAATCAATTCGGGAAGAACTGACATCGTTACGACATTGAGTTCTTCAAATGCAAATACATGGTACATTACTGTCTATATTTAGGTCTTTTAAATTTTCTTCCAATATATTGTAGTTTTTAGTGTATGACTTCTACATCCTTCATTAAGTTAGGTGCTAGGTACTTGGGTTTATTTTAATGCTACTTTAAATGATAGCTTACATTAATTTTATAATTTGTTTCAAGTATATAGGACTACTATTTATTTTTGCATATTGATCTTATATTCAGCAACTTTTCCAAAATAAAGGACTAACAGTTATCATTATCATTTTTAACTGTATAACAAAAAGTAAGAATTGCCTAATATTTTTGAGTCGTTTCATATTTACACACATGCTGAGTGGTTTCATGCATTATGACTATATTAGAAATGTATATATTAAATGCTAGAGGAACTAAATCCAAATTCTGTTATTATAAAAAATGGCATCCACACCTTATTGATGAAATGCATTATGTTTGAATTTTTAAAAATTAAAAAATAATCCTAGCTTTTCTATTTAAAATATATTTCTTCTACTTTTTCTGAGAATAACAATTTTTATGAAATCACCTTGAATTACATTTTTAAATACTTTAAAATATCTATCTTCAAATACCTTCATTTCAGTCACCTGAATCTCTATCAAATGCCTACATTTCTATCTTCAATTATATATGTTATTAAATTTAAGACAATTTTATTCAATAGCAAATTTCACTAAACAAATTCCCTAGTCCAGTATCTCCCTTTAATATCAGTCTTAAATGGTATGTAACTGAAGGAAAAAATCTGGACAAAGAATATTCTGAGGCAGATTTGTATGTGAGGGAAATAGGACCATTGTAGGTGGAGGATATGTTTAACAAGAACTATCTTCCAGCAGTTTTCTTTCATAAAATTTGAGACTTTGAAACAATGGAACAGTATTTTGAGCATTAGAAAGGCAGACAAGAAATAGTAATAACATTCCTCATATCTTTCATTAGATATTTCTATTTTGTTTTCATATAAGATTAAAAAATTTGCTCTTCTTCACTTTGTTATAATGTATCTTTCAGTCAGAGTATTTCAAGGGAAATTTACTTCTCTCATATAAATGTGCAAACTTTGTACTTGCCATTTTAAGGAGGTGTGATACCAGAAAAATGGAAAAGTTAAAGGTCATGTATTTATGTTTAGAAAAGCACAGCAGGGATAAAAAGTAGCTTCTTGTATATACTATTTTTCTAAACACTCAATTTGTGACTTTTGTGATTAACAAATTGTTCCTCAAAATAAATTTTTTTTGCACATATTTAGGATAAACCAAAGGGGGAAAAAAGTCTCATTAACTTTTAAAACCTAACCTAAAGGATTTTAATATTAATTAGTTATAATTTCTCATTCAGCCAATGAGTTGAATTTTAACTAAGTGACAGTGTTTTTGCCTTAAAAAATAAGGAATAAATAAAAGGAAATGATGAGCAAAGGCAGAAATTGTATTCTTCATCTTAGATCCTGATTGCAATGAGCAAAGGCACAAATATAAAAAAGGAGAATTAAAAATGAGGGCAAGGTGCCATTCGCTTCCAAAAAATTCTTAGAGAATTTTAGCAATTCATTATGGCAATTAAAGGGATGTAGGAATGGCTGACAGTTGTATCTTCTGGGTGCTAAATGCATTAAACACATAGACATTTGTTAACAACTTCCAACTTCCTGTTGGAGTTCACATTGAGTCACTGTAGAAAAATCAGTACCTTAGCTTTCCATGGCTAGCTACCTATGCAACTGTTTTCCTCATCACAATTCATTTTACCTCTGCATTCTGGATTACCATCTCATGCTTGTCCTCTAAATCCCTTATATAATTTACTGTATTGTTTTATTCTTTATGGCTTTTAATGCCACATCTGGGACAAGTTCAGCTGTCTGCGTGTTTTGATCTAATACGGTCACACTCGTATTTAAAGTGCTAGCCATAGCCCCACTATTGCAGTGGAGGAACAAATTTCAAATATCTTTCTGCAGCCCTGGACTTGCTTTCAAATTTCAACCATTCAAATGAGAAAGTTTTATTAGAGATCTATCTAGATTTTCTTTACTTTCTTCTTAAAATGTCCCACTACTCTCTTTGGACACGGAGTTGGGAGTTACCTGTCATGAAATTCTTTAGTTTGTTCTCATATGCACCACATACAGCAGAAATTACTCAATATTGTCTGCTATGTGAATAGACTCCTTTCCTAGCTTCCAGTACTTGTGCAGTTTTTTAGTTTTTCTCTATCTTTATAATTCTTTAGTTATTTCTGTAAAGCCTGAGCAGGGTAGATGAAAGGGAAGTACTGAATGTCTTTATTGACTCAGCCATATTCTTAGAACTTTTTCTACTAAATTTTCCAATTCATTTCATGAATCAAGAAGAAAAAAAGCTTATAAAACCCTTGTGATGACAGATCAAAAAGAAAATTATAGAACATTCCCAATTATCCTATATATGCAGAAATCCAAAGAATATCAGTAATGTGTTAAGAAAACTATAACCAAGTAGGATTTATTTTAGAAAATCAAAAATTGTTAAATATTAGAAACCCTATTATTAAAATCACATTATTATATTAATACATCAAAAGAGAGGAATTATATTGTCAACTCAATTGATGCTAAAAAGACAATTGAAAACACTGAATACTTATTATCCGATAAATGTTATTGTATTCTGAAAATAGTGGAACATTTCCTAATATTGGAGTAAAAATAAATAAGTCACTTGAACAGACTAAGAAGCTTAGTAAGAGATTCATATATAGTGTATTTAGTTTTTTTTGCTAGGTTATAAATAGGATATATTTGTAATATGTAAATATTTATATTATAGATTACTGTCAAAGCAGTAGAGAAATAAATTTATTTGGTGAATGGCCTTTTGACAACTGGTTAATTATTTGGCAGAAAAGAAACAAAACTTTACCCCATATAGGATAGCAAATAAATTACATTTATTGTAAAAAAAAAAAAAAAAAAAAAAAACTACAAAACTACAGAAAAATATAAGTAAATAGTTATCTGAAATCAGAGTAGGAATAGCTTTTCTAAACATAAAAATATGAAAGAAAACATTAAGGAAAATATGGACATACTTGATCATTCAGAAGAGTGAACCACCTATGCATCAAAAATATGCAAATTAATTTTGTATCCTGCAACTTTACTGTATTTGTTTATTGTTTCTAATAGTTTTTTGATGGAGTCTTTAGAGTTTTCTATATAAAGAAACATGTCATCTGCAAAAAGTGACAGTTTGACTTCTTCATTCCCAATTTAGATGCCTTTTATTTCTTTCTCTTGCTCGATTTCTCTAGCTAGGACTTTCAATACTAGCTATACTGAATAAGAGTGGTGAGAGTGTGCATCCTTGTCTTGTTCCTGACCTTAGAGAAAAAGCTTTCAATTTTTCACCATTAAGTATGATATTAGCTGAGGGTTTGTTGTATATGGCCTTTATTATGTTGAGGTACATTTCTTCTATACCCATTTTGTTAAGTGTTTTAATCATAAATGGATGCTGTATCTTGTCAAATCCTTTTTCCTGCATCTATTGATTTGATTATATAATTTTAATCCTTTATTTTGTTTATGTGGTGTATCACACTGATCGACACAAAGACCAATGGAACATAATCGAGAGCCCAGAAATAAACCCATATATATATATTTGTTTATATATATATGTATTTGTTTAAACAAATTATATAAACAAATATATATATATATATGTTTATATATATATATATATATATATATATATATATATATATATATATAAACAAATAGTTTTTGACAAAGGAGGCAAAACATACAATGGAAAAAAAGAAAGCCTCTTCAATAAATGGTACTGGGAAAACTGGAAAGCCACCTGCAAAAGAATAAAACTAGACTGCTGTCACTATAAACCAGAATCTAAATACAAGACCAGAAACAATAAATTGCATAGAAGAGGGAGACACACCGGACAAATGAGAGTCCATTTATCATGTTCCCTCTGATAATGCTTCCTCTACCCCTGTCCTTTGGTCATATGATTTCAGGCTGGTACTGGAGTGAGCATGAAGGGATGGAATTGAAAGAGGACTGGTGAATTTCCATTTAAAGCTGCTCTGAGTAAACCACTGTTCTGACTCATCTTTGGACTAAGCTTTTACCTGACTCATAGTTTATGGGGGATGTCACATAGCCAATAAAATCTTTTGAGATGCCGTCTGCCAGACATTCTTTGCTTAGTCACAACTGCATGGGAAAGGATCATGAAAGCAAGACCAGAGATAGCTCTTATTGAAATCTTAGGACTAGAAGGTAGTATCTAACCTTGAGAAGAGCACTGAAAGATCTTGTGATGCTTACAACACAGACTTCCAAAAACAAAATGATGTGTTGAAGAAAAAATGCAACCCTTTCACTTGCCTTAAATCAATAGCTAAATAATATACCAGTATCAAAGATTTTCAACTTTACCTTCCAGAGGAAACAATTACATCACATAGAAAGTTTGTGGAAGAATAACAATTTATGTAACATCACAGCAAAGCTATATGGAATGCAATTTAAAACAATGTGGAGTATACATTCAAAAACAATAGTTCTGTATTTAAAAACACAGTCTTTATAATTCCCTTTCTTCTAAGTGGAACATCTTTAGAGTATATATAGTGTGACTAATTTCCGACGTCATTTTGACCTTTACTTCCTAGTGCATAAAGTATTATTCTTCTGTAAAGAAGTTCATAGTTTAATGGATAAGGTGTCAAGGAGTAAAAAAATGAGACTAAGCAAGAATACCCTGGTTCTTGGGCTCTGTTATAAATAATGCTCTCATTAAAATTCTGCCTCGGAAGAAAGGCAAGTCCATTAGTCTAGGAGCTAATTTTTACTGGCTCTTTAGATGTATGCATATTAAAAATTCAGCTTTTATAATTGCCAGTCATCAACCACCTAGTCCATGCTGTTCTTGGAGGTTTTAATTATTTACTTCATTTGCATAGACACTCCAATTTATGATCAACCATTTAGTTATCAGGGGATAGTTTAGCAATTTTTCTTTTACATTTTTATTTATCCTTTTTGTATACCTAGGAAAAGCTCTGAGTCAGACCTTGTACCATAGTGAGTCTTATTAGGAAATAAAAATCACAGCCACTGCCATGAGTACTATGTAGAAACCATGGTTACTGACAGAACTTGGTCAAATTAGGGTTTTATTAGAACAAATAAAGGCTCTACATCCAGTTAAAATATGCTTTTTTTCTGAGTTCAGCATGATGTTTGTGTGAAAATATCTAATGGCACAGTGCACACCAATATTGCTTATTTTCTGTAATTTCCTTTTGGGAGTGGATCTTTTCAGGAAAATAACAAAAATGGTATATTGGGCAACGAAAATACAGTCACGTGTTGTTTGTCATCCCAATATTTTCATGATCTCTTGTTAGGAGTCTGTTTTCAATAATATGATTGGAAGACTCCAGAAATTGAGTGACTAGCTCTAATGTCATAGAAGCCAGTGATGGTTGTGGGAATAAATCTGTGTTCCAATATTGTATCATAGGACATTTTCTTTCATAATCTATGGCTTCTATACATATTGAATATTCTCTCATCACTTTCCAGAAAACAAAAAAAAAGTTGAGAGTTAAACTCTAATTAGAATTCTATTTACAAAGGTACACATTATTTTTACAGTTTTGTATCTTCTTCTCCAAGTAAATTCTCTTTCTAATTACTAAAGAATGTTTTATACTGTCTCTTTGACCCATTTATAGCTAATACAGTGTTACATTTGGTGGTAATGATGTAAGAGAATGATGAAGAAAGTAGGGGCTCTAAATAGGAAACATAAACAAAAAAAGGCATCATTTTAAAACATGCGATAATATTAAAAGTTATTTCACCAAAGTCCTAGCAGAATCCATCTTGAAGAGGCTCTCATGTATTCAAATCTAGACAGATATTTGACTTCTTTATCATTATGATAGCACTGTCATAATTTTAGTTATTTTTTTTCAGAAAGAAATATACACACATATCTATGTGCATAAAATTCTTTTTTCCTTATGTTTGCCCAAGCTTTGAATGCATATTCTAAATTTACTCAATAGTAGTACCTTACCTGAATCACCTCTGATCTAGGAAATGTGCACTTTTCCTTTTTCCTGTGCATAGGTGTCACAGATATTTTGGCCGTATACCTGCAGGAGAGCTGGTACTCCCCCAAATCTCATCAAATCTGCCTTATAGCATTTGCTATTCTTCATAAGAACCACTATTAAAACAATTTCTATTGTGTGCCACCCGAAGTTTGAAAAAATATACATACTTTCTAAAAGAGTGGAATATTGAAAAGACTTCCTTTTCTCCCCCAAGAAACAACTCAATTATTGAACAAAACCATTGCTTTGTCTATCATCTCTGTCCTGCTACCGGCTCTGGCAGCAATAAAAGTGATTGATGTGTAATCACTAGTCTTATTGCTCTCCCTCCCTCTGTACTGGAGGCTTTCTTCACATAGAACAGTGGAAAGTTAATGTGAATGGAGCCAAATAGCACCACCTGGAAAGTGAAGAATTGATTACCAAGCCTTCCTGTGCTGCAAGACTCCAGTGCCATTGTGTCCAGAGCTCCTAGTTTGTGAGCCGCTGAAAACTCCCAGAGAGCATACGAGGTGAAAGACAACAGTGTAACAAAGGATGACAGCTCTGGAAATTGCAAAGTCACTCCTTCCCAATGCAGACAAACCTAGTATCTGAAAATAATTTTTCTGTGAAAACTTGAAATTAAATAGTAATTTTGATTTATTTTCCTTTTGGTTTTTCTATTTCTTATGTCCAATAAGACATTCATCTAAATTTACCCAGTGATCAATACAGGTTTTATTATGTTCCATTTTCTATAATATAGAGATTATGTTTTCTCCTCTATCTTGATTCTATATATTTTAAAAATATTTTATTGTAGCATTTAAGTTTATTTGATATTTCAGTAAACAACCTATATTTATTCTATTGGATTTTTTTTTTTTTTGTAAATATTGCCCTATCATAGCGCTGAAGGAGAACAACTTAAATAACCCATTGTACTTGTCTACAAAGGGTTCAAGCTCAATAGGGAATATAAATCATGATAAGTATAATAAAGATGGGGAGTGGATACACAGCAAATAGAGGTATAAATACAATTTGATGAGAACGATTGGGGGACATCAGGGTAAACATCATGAAAAAGATGACTTTTTTTTTTTTTCTGAGGCTTGAGAAGGATTTTAATGCTGAAGGACCATGACATTTTAGAAACAGATTTAGTGTGAGATGGTGCTTGGTAACTTGGGGCAGTCATAAAATGCTCTTTATGACTGTAATTCAGGTGTGTTAGTAGAGGGTTGTGGAAAGGTGAGCCAGGAAAGGTGGTTGGGGCAAGATTCTGGGATTCTTTAATTTCATGAGGAAGCTTCAGACCTGAGTTATGTAGGTGACATGAAATTAACAAGATTTAAGAAGCGATCATAGTTCTCAGAAAATAAATCTGGTGACAATGGAAATGGAAGATCAGTAAGGTGGATTTCTAATGGAAGGAGAATATTTTGAAGATGATTCCATTAGTTCTAGCAGCAGATGATGATCTACACTAGTGATGTGGTAGAAAGGAGAAAAGATGAGATGCATCTGAGAATCATTATGTACATGGAATCCAATGTGATATGATATTTCAAAACCGGTTGACAAGGTTTGGAGGAAGGAGTGGGTCAGAGAAAAGTAAAGTATTTATAATCAGTTTGCTTGACTAGACCAGAGTGATATCTCAAAGGCTAAGACAAATCTCCTAATTTAATGGAGAATAATGAGCAACTCATTATATTTTGACTTCAGAGAGTATTTCATGTATTAACTAGGCCCTCAGATATTTTGAGATGCATTAAAATTACCAGAGGAAATAAATATTTTTCTATCATTTATATAAACTGAGGTAATCTATTTTTTTAAAAAGTCAGTAGAGCTATATAATCATCTACATAAATATTCAAAAATATATCTCTATGTAGTGACACCTCAGATTGGCATATTGTGGAATATTCTAGCACTTTGCTACTTTCTCTTTATCAATTGTTCCTACCTAATTGCAGCCAAGTGAACTTTAATCCCCTTTATTCTTAAATGCTAACAGGTGACTTCTAAGAAATTAGCACTTTGAGTTAATTTTCACAAGAAAATAATAGGTGCTCATATATTTTATAGCTATTACTAGTCTTTAAACTTAGCCTGTTATATGATATGCCATCTTACACACAGCTACATTTATATCTGTTGATGTATATTTTTAAACAATAAAAAAATATATTTTATACAGTTTTTCAATGTTTTTTTTTTCCTTTTCCAAAGGAGTTTGAATATCCTGGATGTCAATACTCATGACTCCACATTGTTAAATGACTACATAGTATAACACTGTCTTTATTTCTTTCATTAATTTAACAAGTATTTATTGAGCAACTACTATATATTAGGCAATATTTGAAAAGCTAGAAATACATAAGAAAAAAAATATCCAAAACATCAGGGGAAGAATCTAGTAGGGTGAGATACAGATAATACACATGATAAGTAATTTCTATATTATTATGAAAAGGTGATAATATTTTAAACTAGAGTAGGTAATATGAATAGAAAATGAAAGGGTTCTGTGACATAGGAGGTATCTTAGAGTGGAGTGGTCTGGTTATGCCTCACTGAGATGGAGACATTTGAAAAAAGATTAGAAAGAGGTGAAAAAACAAGCCATGTACATATCAATGAGAAGGAGTTCCAGGAAAAGGAAAAAAACTGATGCAAAGGCTATGAGGTAAAGTATGACTAGAATGTTCTAAGAATATAAAGGACACCAATGTGGCTGAAGAGAAATGAGCTAGAACTATATTGTCAAATATGATGTCCACTAATTACAGATGGCTACTGAGCTAATCTGATTTGAGAGGTGCTGTAAAATACTGAAAAATATCTCATTAAAATATTTATATTGATTATTTGTTAAAATGACAATATATGTACTATGCTGGATTAAATTTAGTATGTTATTATTTCACCTGCTTTTGAGTTTGTAAAAATGTGCTACTAAATCTTTGCAACTGCATGTGACTTATGTTAAAATACTATTGGACACTGCTGAATTAGAAGAATGGTAGGAGAGCTGGCCAGAGAGAAAGGGGAGGAACAAATTATGTAGGCCACTGGAAAGACACA
>CM053503.1:153221287-153247099 GCA_028627145.1 Eidolon dupreanum | reverse complement strand
ACTGAGTATTATCTAACTTAAATCTTTGCCATGTGATAAGCAAGATGAAAGCTCTAATTGATCTTTTTTATCATTTCTTTGCTGTTGATAATATTTTCATATGTTCATTATTTTAAACATTCCTGTTGATGTTTTTTTGCCATTTAATAGGTTCATAGAGGTATAATTAATAAAAAATAGACATATTTAAAGGGCAAAATTTGAAGCTCTGATAATGAATACACCTTTGAAATTGTCACCACAATCAAGATAAGCTATGTCTCCATACACACAAAGTTTTCCACATACCTCTTTGTAGTCTCTCTTTCTTGTTCCTCTTAGCTCCCAGCATCTCCCAGGAGACCATTAATCTGTTCTGTGTCACTATAGATTCGTTTACATTTCCTAGAGTTTTATAAAAATAGAAAGCACTCTTTTTATATATTACTTCTTTTATTCAGGAAAATTATTTGAGATTCATGTTGTTGTGTATACTGATTATTCATTATTTTTTTAACTTAAAATATTTCTATCACTGAATAGTATTCTATTATATGGATACACCTCATTTACCTATTTAACTGATGATGGACATTTGAGTTGTTTCCAGTTTTGGCTATTATAATAAGGCTGTTATATATATTTAATGTCAGTCTTTGTATAGAAATAAGTTGGTTCTTTTTTTCACTTAGATTAAACATCAAAATGACATAGGTGGATAACATGGCGAGTGAATGTTTATATTCTTAAGAAATTGCCAAACTTCTCAAAAAAAGATCTTTTTGTCACCGATTTCTAATTCAATTACAGTGTGGTCAGAGAATGTGCCTGGTATGAATTGAATCCATTTGAAGTTATTGAGATTTGATTCATGGCCAACAATATAATCTTTTTTTGTAAATATTCCATATGTATTTGTAAAAAAAGTGTATTCTGCTTTTTTTTTTGATAGAATGTTCTATAAATATGAATTCAGTCAACTTGATGGATAATATTTTTAAAGTCTACTATAATCATGCTGATTCTGTTTTATCAATTTGAAAAAGATATTAAAATCTTTCACTATATTTGTGAATTTGTATATTTCAATTAATTTTTTTTCTATGATTTTTAAAGTTTGTTATTAGGTATACACATATTTGGGATTATTATGTTATCTTAATCTATCATTATGAAATAATTGTATTTATTCTTAGTATTTTTTTACTATGAAATCTACTTTGATATTAATATAGTGATTTCAGATTTCTTTAGGTTTGTCTTCAAATGATATTTTTTTCAGTCTTTTACTTTTAACTGATTTATGTTGTTATATTTAAATAGGGTTTTATGAAAACTGCATATAGTTGGATCTTGATATCTATCAAATCTGATGATCTCTGCCTTTTAATTGGGATATTTAGACTACATGCTTGAAATGTGATTATTGACATGGTTATCCTATGCCTATTATCTTGCTATTTGTTTTCTATTTATCCCTATCTATACTTTTTTCAGTTTTTCCTACCTTTTGTTATTTATTTAGTGTAAGTAGAGTGTATGATTCCATTTTATCTTTTGTCATCTTATTGAATTCTCGTATTACTTTCAAAAAAAATTATTTTATTTTCCTGGGTTTTAGAGGTATATGACAACATTTTTCACATTTAACAATATGTTTGCCTCATTTTTCAAAATAAAAAATGGAAACTGAAGCTTTCATCCCTGGCTCTTTATCCCTCCTGACTGGAGTGATTGAGAGGCTAGAGCATATAAGCTGGTAGATCTTACAGGATGCATCTGATATTCTGGGGGTGGAGCAGGGGAAAAAAGCCTGTAAGTTCCCTCGATGAGGTGGTACACTGGTTATGTGTGGTCTTTTGAAGGTCTGCCTGATCTCAGTCACTGTCTTAGACTTGGAGGGAACCCGGTCACTCAGCACACACCTGCATTAGTGGGCTACATTGCCCCAAGTTCCTGTGGCTGAAAGAGGACCCTTACTTATATCTAGGCAAAATAATGATTAAGGAAGCTTGTAGGTCTATGCTTTAAGAGAGAACAATCTATTTGACAGATAATGCAGCTTGACTCCAAGAGCAAGACCAATTGTCTTCTATTTTATTCTACCATCCCCACTGAAAGTTTTTCATGGCTCAAAACCCACAATATTCCTATTTGTATGAAGACCAAGAGCACATACAGGAAATAAAACACAAGACAAAAAAATACTTAAAGAATCTTAGCAATCTGAGAAATGGCAAGTAAGTCTAAATTTCATAAGAGATATTTTCCAAAAGTAGAACTCATAAAGAGTATAAAGTCAAAGGCCAGATGTAGCGCCAAACTGTACTTATAATGATAAGATCAAGTGGAAGAAATAAGCTAAACCAGAGAGGAAAACACAAGAATATGAGAATCACAAGGGAATAATAAAAAATAAACTGGAGGACAGATCCCAGAGATATAAGATACCAATAATGAGTGTTTCAGAAAAAGTAACAAATAGAGGCAAAATAACAATTAAATAAATAATAGAATAATTCATAAACTGAAAAAAGAGTTATCCTTCAGAAGTCCAAGGTTGGGATAAATCTGAAAAAAAAATCTTGGTGACATACCAAGAATAAATCTACATAAAGAGCAAGGTATTTTAAAAGGTAAGAAAATCATACTGATGACAGATTTTACATATGCTACTGGAAGCAAGAAGACAGTAGAACAACACACAGAAACTACTGAGAGGAAAGGACTGAGAGCCTCACAATCAATAACCAGACAAGAACTCATTATATGTCCCAACATCACTGTAGCAATCTCTCAGGGTTCTCTTAACTTGGGTGGACCTATCCACCTTTTGGTTTCAGAATTTCATAGAAATCTCTGCTCTGTGATGTCCCCATTTAATATTCTCAGTATTTATATTTCTGTAATATGTTCTCTTTTTTTATTTCTTTTCTTCCTTTACTTCAATGATATTTGGAAACGAAAGATAGATAAATGCTTGTAATTATCTATGTGTATGTGTGTGTGTGTGCAAGTACATGTACATGCATGTGTTTCTATTGTATCTTGTGCAAAATTATACAAGATATTTTGGTTAATTGGGCATGCATAAAGAATGTAGGATGGTTTCTACTTTGTACATAAGGAGTTTATTGTCATGTTTTTCAGTTATTAGAAGACAAATTACACACATATAGTAGAGGAGGTATTAAGAGTCAAAGCTTCTTGTCTTTACTTGCCACTCTGTGATCCATTTAATAAATGAAAATTACTAGACATAAGTATAGTAATTATCTAAACACCAACTAGGAATCATCATTGAACTGATTATTTTAAATTACTGTTGACAGAATCCACTCCAACTAAACAATAGTGCTCCACTTCATATGGAAACTTTTCAATTTATTGATTTTTCTCTATTAAAGCATGTATTTCATAAATAATTGCATAGTTATTTTTCTGCAATTTCTCATTCAAAAATTTTTAGAATTTTATTTAGGATAAACCAAGAAACAGCTTCAAAATAAGTATGTTTGGTTCGAAGGCATTTATTAAGTTGGTTTGTTTGTAAGCAAAAGATTTTTAAAAATGAAGGCAATATCTTTCTTTCACTGGAAGCTATAATTGGCACTGAGCCATCCATATCTTAATTTTGTAAGTTTTATGCCTCTGTGCTAGACAGATGTTTATCTAAATCATTTAAATCTCTATCTCCTACATTTTAGACACATTTAGCATTAAGAGATGCTCCCCGTGTAACAGCATAGATTAAAAGTTAATTAAAAATAAGTTAAAGAAGGAGAAAAATAATTACCTTTCCATAGGCATTTGTTTCATTTTTGGCATGTTAAATCGAGAAAGTGGAATGAAGTCTTGAAAATCAGAAATATTTTTTTAAATCATTATTGTTTGCTTCTTTGTGTACTGAGAAGTGCAAAGTTAATTAAGAAAAGTAATTCATTTAGTAATGCAGGATGGCTAATGGAAAAAGTAACCCTGCTCATTCAGTAGGATTATTTTATAGGAGTGATGTTTTTAAAGTTCTATACCTAAATTATCCATCAAAGTGGAAATCACCAATATTTAATTGGAAATTCTCACAGGATTTCAAATATAGTAGAATACAAGAAGAGGAATTTGGGGAGTTTTTCCTGGCACTTTGAAAATATATAAACTCTAGTTGAAAAATAAATGTAATGAAGTGATTTTACATATCCAATTTTATGCTACTGTGATTTAATGGGGGGAAAATCCTGCTAAATGGCTGCAGAATTTAGGTTTCCTGTATATACTCTGACACTCTCCTGCTGTGAATATCTTTTCAACCTTTATAAATCCCTAGAGCTATTTCATACAGTGGTATTGTTAGGGCAAAGGGATTAGTGTACAAGTATTATGGATCTCAAAAATATCTTCAGGACAAATTATTTTCAGCCACCCCCAACAGAACGCTGTTAATTGCCATATATTTATATTAAATTCTTCATGATAACAAACACTATAATTAGAACTGCAAAATTATTGCCATTAAAGAGCATTTTAATCACCTTAAATTTGCAACAACAAAACAATCTCTTTACACTGAAATGATATAAATAGCTATATGAGCAGAGAGGAATACAAATGCATTCTGATTTAGAGACATCGATTCTTTGCGAGGAGTCCAAGGCTATTGTTCATCAAAACAGGTCATGTCCAGCTAAAAGTGACAGAAATAGTAACTAGATTCTTCAGCTCTCATTCCTATAGGTTTAGTTAATAGTTAATTAATTAATAATAGAGTCCATTAGACCTCAAAAATATATTGTTCTGCAAAGGAAATATGTTATTTTTATATTTTCTCTTTTATGCTCTATAATGCTCTATGAAACACTTTAAAAGTTTCTGATAGTGAAAATTATATAAATAAATTCTTGAACTAAAAATTCCCTATGGATTTTCTATTAGTTTGTACTTCACAATAAAGAGATAAAGGCTTTTAGAATAAAATAAAGGGGGAGGTAGAAAAAGCTATTTCATTGTTTAATTATTAACCTTTGAGTTCCACTTAGCACCTTAAACAAAATAAAACATACAGCTCTATCACTAGTGACATATATTAACACAATGCAAAGTTTTAAAAGGATTTTTAAACTTCACCTAGGTATACAGTGTGGAATGATGGAAAAAACATAAGCTTCGGCATTGATAGACTGAGATTCTCATCTAAACTTGCTGCTTCTTAGCTGGTCTGATCAATTTACTTCTGTGGGCTTCTGTTTCACCACTTGCACTGTTGTGATCATTATATGTCAGCCTGGACTTGACTCTTGATAATGTGTGCACAATATTGCAATCATCACTGAGGTCTGTGGCTGGTACTCCAAGTCAGTTTTTTTTTTTTTTTCCAGGAAGAAATTATTTGGAAGTAAGGAAGCTGGTTGTGTCCTAGGGACAAGGTTTCTCTTTTACTTTGTACTTGTCTGCCATGCTCTTGCTTATGTTAAGGGGGAGTCAAAAGCAGTCTTACCGCACAAAGGTCATAATACTTCTAGAAGGCCCACTAATTCTTCAAAGGGTCTGACATAAGTACTGAACATAGTCATACCCATTCTCATCTACAGCACATCTTTGCTTTCAAGCAGCATTAATCAAAGATAATTTTGGTGAGTTCTTAATTATAATGAAAGAATATCTAGTTTTCAATATCCTTATTATGGTCTAGTTAAGATTTAATATGAATTGCAAATTCCTCCTGGCATAAATTAAAACTAAATTTAATTTCATCTAAAATAGAACTAAATTTGAGTCTCTGGTTCAAATGGAATAGCTGTGTTCCATATTTTATGCAGTATCCCTACCCATGCTTGAATTATAGAAGATCAGCTAAGTGATAAAGTTTTCCCTTTTTATCCCTTTCTCAGTTCATTTCATAGTCATGTGTGTCTGTGTGTGGGGTTCTTTGTTTGTTTTAATAGAACTCTGCTGTAAGGAACAAGGAGAGGGGAGGTATAAGAAAAAAAAATATCAGCTTTGCATGGAGATTTGGTATCAGCATATACGGGTGGAACCAAAGTATGATTCAAATTGGCAGAGACTTTTCAGTTTACTATTCAAAAAATAACACCTCGTCTGGATTAAATCCATATTCTTGTTATTATAACATATGGGTGCAAAGAGGAAAAAATTTCTTCAAAACTAAATCTGAAAGAAATGGACTAAATCTTGACTCCAGATAATTTGTGAGCAACAGTGCTATCAGCACTGGAGTCTATGGCTGATGCAGGCAAATCAAGTTTACTAGATATGAATTATCTGGAAATAAATTAGTTGTTCCCCAGGAGCGAGGTGTCTCCTTGTCTTCAGAATTCTCTGTCATGCTCTGAGTTAAACCAGAACTACAACAAAGATGATAAGAGGCCACCTGCTGGCTGACACTGATCATCAAGCTCCTTGTCTAGCCTAGCACAGTTGGATTAGTAAATTCAATGTATTTTATCAACCACTTATGAAGGACTATAGGAGGTACTAGGTAAAGTATAATGCTATGGTTCTATTTTAAGGAGCTTTTAAAATTGGCTTCTCTACTCCATGTACAAATAGTTTCACCAATAAAAATTTCATAATAAAAAAAATCATTGTTTTAACTGACATAAATAGAGCTCGCATAGCACATTTGCATGTTTGAAAACAGTACACAAGTATGTTCAATCCAATAACAATATGCCATATTACAAATTATATAGGAAACAAGGGAAATTACTTTTCATTAAATAAATACAAGTATGTTAAAATTAAGTCTGCCTCTTGGGCAAAATTTATCAAATGCATCTAATGACATAGGCTAAAAACCCTAATACATGCAGCTGCTTGGAGCTGGAGAGCAGATTACCAGGGAAAGTGATAGAAACGTGAATCAGCCCTTAAGGCTGATCATCTGCAGGAATGTCATCTGTCAGGCTCAGGAAGGCAGATCAGATCGCTCATGGCTATGTCAGAATTCTTGCTGACTCTGCAAAACCACATCTATCTGAACTTCAACGTAATGGCTTATCTACTCTTTAGGTAAAAAAAAAGTTATATCTTGAGATTTTATATTATCCTACGTACGATTGGAAAAAGCCTAATTAGAATGTTATAGCAGATATATTACGTCATTTAGAAAAGCAAAATGAAAGCTAGTATCCATAAGGGAAGAGAAAGTACAAGCTTTGAAAGGAATGAGATGAGGAAGAAAACAGCAAATAGAAAAGCAAATGAGCTTGACACAACTTTACTCTCTAAAGGGTGTTAGAGATCTCTAAATCTGGCCATTTCATCATTCTCAAAATGTGCTTCTGCAACTATCCCTTGATTGGAGCATTAGTAAAAGCTTTTCTTGGCAATTCTTCTTGGTCTTCTTTTTTCTACCTTAGTTTGATAAATGTCTTTTTTTTTTTTTCTCGAGATATTATTCCTTTGCTATAAAATATTTTCAGAGAAAAAAAGAAACACAATGAGCTGACTAAGAGACTGGCATGTAAAACACTAGCATTAGCAAAATCGTTCTTGCACATCGTCCTTGAAAGGGCACATTCTGGGTAGAGGCCACAGAGAAGTGATGCTAAATGCCAGGGATGTTCTTAGAGCTAAATTAAAAGATAAGCCATTGTGTCATCAATATGAAAGGGTAAGGTGCTGCTGTGATTGTATGTGTCAAAAAAAGTAGTCATAACTAGTCCTCAGAGAAACAAGTAACCCCACTTTTCTGGCATGTCTCACCCTTCTGCATTCTGAGTGCTTAACAATAATGTTTTAGAGTAAAAATGAGTAATAGTGTTCTAACAGTGACTGTCACGGTTTGGCTCATATCCTATAATCTCTTTTGTAGGTTAACCTTTTTTTTCAAAGCCCATAATAATTTTTGTGGGGAAAGAATTGAGTTCAATAACATGGAAGAAGAAATTATCTAGTGACAAAGAGGGGACTAATGTGGGAGGAGGGAGAAAATTTTATGTGAGCACCAAGAGTTGATGGTGCCTCTTACCGTTTCTAGGAAATGACTTTTACATTAATTGCTTTATTCTCAATAAATAAGTGTGTTTTTTTTATAGATTTTTCGTGAATATGAGATGGGGTTAAAATTAACCAATTCGTTCATACATATATTTATAATATTTTAATAGTAAAAAATATTATTAAACAAAGCTAGATAGAATTAAAGCAAACAGTAATAAACAACCCAAAGCAATATTCTCTTAAGATTTAAAATGCATTCACTCATTCATTCATTTATAAATGAATGCATTTATTAAAAAATATTTATTAAGTTCCTACTTGGACTTAATTGCCATCTGTAAATATAACAAATGTGAGCACAAACTTGTTCCTTGTCTTTGTGTAGCTTGCAGTGTTATGTGAAGTATTTGCTGTTCTATGAGTGACCATAACAGTGAAATTTTACATAGTCAGGCTTCCCTAAGGATGTGATTTTAGTGCTGAGATCTAAAGAACTGGTAGGTGTTACCTAGGCAAAGAAAGGTAGGAAGACCATTATAAGTAGAGAGAACAAATATGCAAAGGCCCTGAAGAGTACGTATGTGGTAAGTATGGGGACTGTGGGAATATCATTTGGACTGGGCCAGACAGACTAAGGAGGAAGATGATATTAGATGAGGTTGGGGAGTTAGGTAGAGGCCAGATTATCTGAGGTGGAATAGGTCATATTAAGAGATTTTAATTTTTCCTAAGCAAAACAAAGCAATTTATGATTCTTAAACTGGAAGGGTGGGATTGGAGGAAAGTATGAATACACAAATCAGAGTGCAGTGTAGAAAATCATTATACCTACAAAATAAAGAAAAGATGAGTATTAGGTACACTATATATATTAAGACAGCTTCACAGTAATATTTAAGCAAGTGGCCCTACCCTTTAAAAATGAGGACGAGATAGCCCTGCCTTTAGGGTCATTCTTTCTTTTTATTGGAGGATAATACACATTCACAGTCAGATAGTTCTATTGTCCCATCTTGTAGGACGCCAGAAGTCCCACAGCCTATCTTCATTTTGTCCCATCTCTTCCCCTTTATTTCAAGCTAGCAGTGCTTCTGCTGGTCTAACCCCACATCTATTCCTAACTTCTGCTGAGATGGCTGATTAGATCCGCGAGTCACACCCATAATCTCCTTACAGAGTTATTGTCCAGCTTAGCTTTTGGTGTTCTCTTTAGAACACATTTTCTCAGTTTTTTTGAAATATAGATACGCAGAGAATTTTTTAAATCTTTGAATTCTGGTTTCTTCTTTCATTCTTCTTCAATTCATCTCTTTCCTCTCATACTTTACTACAGGCAGCAAGGGGAAACCAGGCTGTACCCTTAAAACTTTGCTTAGAAATCTCCTCAGTTGAACATCCAAGTTCATCACTTACTAATTTTCACAGAGCACTAGAACATGGATCAGCCAAGGCCTTTGCTGCCTTATAATGAGGATTTCCTTTCCTTCAGTTTCCCAAAACATGTTCCTCATTTTTGCAAGGTCTTATCGAATCACATTTAACATTCATAGTCCTATCAATAAACTCTAAAGCAAATGAGGCTTTTTCTAATATGTATCTCAAAACTCTCCCAGTCTCTACCATTCACCCAGTTCCTAAGTCACATCCCAATTTTTAGGTATCCATTACAGCAGCACCGCCTTCTTGGTATCAAAATCTGTATTACTTTCTAGGGCTGCCATAACAAACTACCCCAGACTAAGTGTCTTAAACAACAGAAACATATTTTTTCACAGTTTTGAAAGCTAGAAGTCAAGATCAAGGTGCTATGAGGGTTGGTTTCTTCTGAGTCCTCTCTCCTTGGCTGGCAAATGGCTGACTTCTTACTATGTCCTCACATGAACCTTCCTCTGTGGGTACATACCCCTGGTGCCTCTTTCTCCAAATTTCTTCTTCTTATAAAGACACCAGTTATACTAAATTAGAACACCATTTAACCTTAATTACCTCTTTAAAGGCCCTATAGAGACATGTTCTGAGGTCCTGGGGTTAAGGCTTCAACATATAAATTTTTTTTCAGTACATAATATTACCCCCTTCCCATGCTCCTGCTAAACTCCATAGTTCCTTTCTAGGAAATTCACCTGTTAGGCTGGAACCCTCATCATCTCACCTGGATCCTGTTAGTCCTTTTATCCCTACCTCTGGGACTCTTATATCTACTGCTATAGGTTTTATGTTTAGATATTCAATACATAGATCTGGAATTCTAATTTCTTTTCATAAAAATGAGGTAAACTATATTCGTATATGTATATATGTGTATGTAAAAAATATATATGTATATAAACATATGTATGTATAAAACATTTTTTACATATTACAGTCATGTGACACATAATAATGTGTTGGTCAACAACAGACTGACTACATGATCGTCCCATAAGATTACTAGGGAGATTAATTTTCTGTAAGAAATGGAAATATATGCATTTTAGGAGGAAATATTTTTTTTTCCTATGATGCGGGCAATATCTGTGGGGTGTGGCAATAGAGTTCCTTTTACTCATAGCACCTTAGTTTGGAGGGCACGGATTGCATACTAATCAGTCAGTCTCTGACCTGTCCCAGCACAGAGAAGCCTGTCCCTCCAGTGCCACATATTCAAAGGGCACTAAGTCCTCTTAGATCTAGCTTGAGGGTCTTCAGAGTATATGTCTGTAAATTATTTTCTGAGGCCTGAGATCATGTACACTTCACGGGAGCTACTTTAAAAAGTATTAAGTGCCACTGCCACTTTAGTAAAAGCTTTCTGTGGTACTGTGCAACCAGTCTGTCCCTGTACTTTGGCATTATTTTCGGGTTTTAATAATGTAAAGCATGGTAAGTGTTATTTCTTCCATCAGTTCAGTGCCAAAGAGCCCTTTGTACCGAATAGGGTCAATGGAACCAAAAACAAATTTCCAAAGTCAAAATACTGAGTCCTCAGTTCTATACACTCTCCATGTTAAATGCTCTCTTTTTAAATTAACACCACAGATTCCCTTAAACCAAGAACTGCTCCAAAATGCAATAGCCCAAACCACATTGCCATGACAATCTCCTATGTTCCATCTTGATTTCTTATTCCTATGGATCCTCAGGCCACCTCTCACTCCTGACAGTCACTATTATGGCTTCTCCTCATTATTTCCAATCAATCCAACTCACTTCTCTGTTCATAGAGGAGCAATGACACCTTCTGTGTTCTATTTCTGACCCTATCAGAAGGAAGCAGAGAGTGTGTGTGTGTGTGTGTGTGTGTGTGTGTGTGTGTGTGTGTGTATGGGGGGCTTAAGGGACAATTTTTATAAATTCTTCAGTAGTATAGAGTGCAGTAAATCCTGTGACTTTACAGTAAGTTCTATGACTTTAAGTGAAACAATGTATAACAAAACCAGTTTTATCATAGGCTAGTTGATATACACAAAAGTTCCTTTGGCATCTCATCAACATTATAATGAAAGGACGTTAAATAAAACAACTTCATTTGAGGACCTGCTACCACGTACTAGACCTTCACATTCAGTCATCAGTCACTGACTCATCCAGAGCAACCTGCAGTCCCGCAAGCTCCATTCATACTTTAAGTGCCCTATACAGATATACCATCTTTTCTCTTCTATATTTTACTTTTATGATACCTTTTCTATAAATAGATGTGTTTAGATACACAAATATTTACCATTGTGTTACAATCGCCTACAGTACTCAGTACAGTAACATGCTATATAGATTTGTAGCCTAGGAGCAACAGGCTATACCACAGAGCCAAGGTGTGTAGTCGGCTTTATCATCTAGGTTTGTGTAAGTACGCTTGATAATGTTCGCACAATGATGAACTTGCCTAAGGGTGCATTTCTTAAACGCATTCCCATCGTTTAGCAATGCATGATTATGTGTGTGTGTGTACACACACACACACACACACACACACACACACACACACACACACATATATATATACATACATACACAGAGAGAGAGAAAGAGAGATTGAGAGATTGAGAGATTGAGAGAGAGAGAGAGAGAGAGAGAGAGAGAGAGAGAGAGAGAAGGAAGAGTACCTATACTGTCTTCTAATTTTCCATGGAATTTAATGAGAGTCAAAATCATGTTTTCTGATTTCATGGGTAATATCAATTACTTAAGCAATATGAATTATATTAAGTCATTGGGCAAGAACGTGATGACTTAAAGCTCTACTGTCAGGTTCTACCCAAGTTCCTCACATCAGACCACTTAGATACTGGTGCTGATACAGAAAAGACCAGGACAGTGTTTCTCAAAGTGTGCTTAGTGAATCACCCTCATCAACCCTACTTGGGATATTTGTTAAAATATACATTCCTGGGATCTTTAAGACAAACTTAGAATTTCTCAAGCTTGGGCCCAGGACTGCGCATTTAAACAAAACCTGTCAGATAATTCTTAGGCACGCTGAATCTTAAAAAAAAAAAAAAAGGCTAGAATTTCTTTCACCTCTTGGTCTTGGTAATTGAGATTGCCATTTTGTCCCTAGGGAAGGCCATCTTTTCTCTCTTATTAAAAGGAACAAAATACTGTAATGTAATTGGTTACAACTTTTGATAATTTGGAAAGGGAAAAACATGAAGTACAGTCACTTTGCTGATGTCCTTCAAGAACAAAAAATTCTATCTGAAATGTATACAAATAAAATCTTACTTTTATATATTCTTCTTTTCCATCAATTATGTTTCTTGATACAGAACATATAGCATTTTTATATATTTTTCAAATAGTATTTCTATAAAATGCATACTTGAGAGTATAATTTTTTTAAAGTTTCTTTTTTACCTTTGCCTTGTAATTTGAGGTATGTTATACAATTTGTCTTCAAAAATTACTTCTGGGTTGGTCCACTCTTGCCCTCCCAGGATTCTGACCCTTGGGGGTCCCCAAGGCTGCCTCTGGCTTTCTTGCAGTAAATTCACAGAGGCTGCAGGACAGCCTGATGGTCTGCAGCTACATGGAGTCCACTAAATGTACAACAGTAAAATCTGGTTTTGAGACATCTTAGAAAATGACATTATGTGAACGAATAATATTTATTTATAAACATGTATTTTAAAGTTCATAATGTACATCAATACAAACTTCCATCAACTAGGAATAAGAATATATCTAAGATGAAAACTGTAATTATATAATGCAGATATAGGAATATATCTACAATGGAAGGTATCTTTAAAACCAGAATAATTATTTTTCATATATGTAAATATATATTATTTTATCCAAAATAGCATTGGAATTTCTGAAATAAAACTTGAGATTGCTGCAAATCAGCAAACATAAAATGAGGTGTTTTTTGTTTATTTGTTTGTTTTGTTTTGTTTTTAGCAGCTTTAACTTGTATAGTCTGGGTAAGGAGGTGAGGCTATCATTCATATAATGCAGATCAAAAATCCAAATGTCGAAAGAAAAGGAGATGTGCTTTTGCTTAAATGATCACGATCATGACTACATTTAATATAACAAAGCCCCATATCATTTCTTAACTGTTCCTTTCTAGTCACTGAGGCTGACATTTGCAGATCGCTGCAATCATATTTTCACTTTAGAAAATCTCTAAACTACTAAATTCTCCTTAGATTCCACCCATGGGGAATAATGAATAAAAGTTGTTTGTTCCTTCCTTAAAAGTCCTCTACCAAGTTATCCAGGGGTAGATGTGACTTCAGAGAGCTACAGTAAGCAACTATTATTGATTGGGAGAAACTAGCTTGGTAACAAGGGAAAAAACAAAGTAAATGATGTTTTATAAACTAAACTAAGATAATGTTACAGTGTTTCTCGAAATTATTTTATTACTGAGAGAAATTAAAAAATATCACAAAATTGTTGACATGAAATAGAAGACACAGAGAAGACAGAGCAAGACCCTGAGGAAGTAATTCAGTGCATTCTTTACTCAGAAAACAGGCCAATAATATATTATAATCCTTATTCTGCATGGAGTTAGGTACCCCCAAAAAAAAACCAACCCAGAATAATAAGAGTTTATGTATAGATGAGCAGTATATACACCTAGGACTCTAACTTACTGTAATGACAATAAGGGAACCTATACAAATATATGTATATATGTGTTACATGTATATACACACACGTATATGTATAATACTAAAACTATATTTATATATAAACTATATATTATTTATAAACTATTAACATTTTTTCTAATAAAAATCTAAATTCTGCCTCTGATACAATGGGTAACATTAATAACCTAAGCAACTAGGCCTATGCATTGTTTCTTCAGATGAATGAATCTTTGGGTATGAAGTCTACTATTCAAATGAACATAGAACAGCACTGCTACCAGGTAAATGAATGATTCTAACCCCATGATCTGAAATACAAGGCTTTTCCTCCCACTTCTATTACACTATTTTTCCCCTCCAGTTGTCTATTCAATATCTAACATTTTAGACAAAAAATAGGAAAAAATACAGGCATATCATAACCTACGCATCTCCCAAAGGCTCCCTCTAATAATACTATCACTTTTAGAAGGTAAGATTTCAACATATGAATTGGAGGGGGACACAAATATTCAGGGCATGGCATTCTCTTTATAAGACTAAGCATTTCTAAGTGTTTCTAGGAAGAAGAATATTGGCAGGAGACCCAATTCAATCTCCTTGTTAACTAGATATTTCGGTATACAAACTACTGACATTTTCTAGGAAGAAGATAATTTATCTATAAAATGCACTTCACAGGATGTTCTAGCTAAGGATAAAAACTATAGAACCCAGAATCTAAGAAGCTCAACTCCCTAGAAAATGTAATGCCAGCTATACAAGTGTTGGAGCTATTAAATAGGGGTGTTTCGTAATTTAAATATTCCCACTGACTGCATGAGGTTATCCCAAGATCCTCATAAAGAGACCTCATCTAGCTAATATTATTGTCCAGAAGTGTATGTCTAATATCACAAGGCAAGATCTGGGGAGCTGTCTTTGGTATACTAGACCCCTCTCTATGCTTTGAGTTTTTTGACATTATCTAGTAAAGCTTCATACTAGGTCAGATCTCTGATTCATGGAAGTCTACTTAGAAAATTCATGCTTTTGTGTTAGCTCACTGCTCTCAAGAAATTGTTTTCTATTAGCAACATAGATTTTAAGACTTCTTTTCACTTACTATATTAACAGAGTAAAATAGGCTACATTTCACTATAACTACACTCTTAAAAGGTGACTATGGAAGGTCCTTTTTAATGCTGACCACTTTGATGAACTTGAGTACATAAATTAAGAAAGGAATCTTAGGAGAGCTGCATTGTTCTCTATACCAGAAAGAGAAGACTTTGGAATGTTGTAACACAAATCAAGAGGTACAAAAAGGAAAAGAAAAAAAGAAAGAAAAAGAATGAAAAGAAAAGAAAAAAGAAAATAAAGCTAGTGCTATATCTGTAGTCTGCTAAAATCTTAACAAAGTCTACTAAATATCAGAAAATTATTAGATTTTGTATTTTTCTTATAAAAACTCACCCAAGGGATAAATTTTTTCTATGATGAGACATGGGAAAAAATAGAGAAATGGTGCTTGGACACAGAAAGAACAATGAAGACCAAAAAAATATATACAAATTAGAGATAAGGATTTTATTTTTACATCTTCATGTGATGAAGTTATACATTTGAGGCACAACTTAATTAGGTCTCCAAGCTCTAGAGGACTTCCAGCTGGTAGGTTTTGATATACTTATATGTGTTTGTGTATATTATTTGAAAATAATGGGATTAAATGGCATCTTCTAAAATTTAGCTTACTTTTTATTTAAAACTATTTCATAAAAAGTCTTCCTATGTGTGCAAAATCAGAGAAATGATTATAGAAAAGAGGAAGTATATAGGATACAAGGAGTCAAGTCTTCAAGACAAAAATCGAAAGGAAGAAAGACTTCTTTGGATATTGTGTGGTGAAGGGAAAAGGAAACAAGAGAGAGAAATTTAGGACTTTGTAAAATAACAGAAAATAAAATCCATCTCCTCACAATATACTCACCACTACTGCCCTGAAAAAGAAATCCACTCAAAAAATCGTTTTTTCACACTGACCAAAAAGGGCATTTTTAAACCATTAATCTCATAAAACACCATAATCACTAGTCGAGGCAAATGAAAATGCAGAAGTACAAACCGTCTTCATTTATTGAAAACTACTATAAAATAAACTAGAAAATAAGAATATAAACAATTCAATTGATAAACACCCTCTTCTCCAAACTGAAACCAAATGAAAAAAAAACAAACTACAAACACCAAACCAAGTTAATTATCCTCTATCAAGTGGGACTGATGATGCACTTTTGAGATGTGTGTGTAGGATGGGGGCAGGGGAGGGGTGAAGGAGGGAAACAAAAACAAAAAATACTTGAGCCATAAATTCAAAAACTAATAAAAGAAAGCTAACAGAAAGATTTTAAAAAGGGAAAAATCATAAAAAATGAAAACTAATTACAATGTGCCCAAGGAAGAATGGATTCAAATGAAAGCATAATAAGGTTCATCTAAAAATAATAGGAAAATAACAAAGGAAATTAAAATGATATAAGGAAAGAAATTAAAGTCAGAAACAAAGTGGTTAAAATGAAAAATAGGCAAATGACATCCAATTTAGTATAATTGGAGCCTTTAAAGAAAGATGACTAAAACAATTGAAAAGAATTATTTTTGAAAGGACAATCTAAGATAACCTTTCAGAAATAAAAGAAGTTATGAATCTACATAGTGAAAGGCCGTACTGCATAACAGAGAAAATTGATCAGTAATGATCAATTCAAAGTGATATTATGGTAAAAACATTAAATTTTACAAATAAAAAAGATTATGTAGATTCCAGTAAACAGATAGAAAGACAACAAGAGCAAGATAATTGGCATCAGATTTCTAAAAAGCTACATTTGAAATAAAGAACCAAAGGAAAAGAATTTTTAAATAATTCAAGGATATAAAATTTAACCAAGGATTTCATAATTGCCTACATTGTCATTCAAAAATCAATGCTATCGAAAAAGAATTTTAAATGTTCACAGAATCTAACTAAAAGATGAAGTGAGAAATTTCAGCAGTAAGACTGGTGGTGAGCTTTTAACATATTTAATTGTTGATTTAAGACTAAAACAATAATAAGAGTGGAATAATTATGTTTTATGATATCTGCTACATAGTATGTGTTCTATTTTCTCCAAAGTAGAAATAATGCAACTTAGTGAGAGAAGGAGAGGAAAAGGGAAGTTATTGTTTTGTAGGCAATAGGTTGGAATCAAAAGTATGTCAATCAAAACTACATATGACATAGTAGCATGTTAAAAAAGAAATCAGGGAAATATAGGAATTAAAGAAGAAATAAGTAAAAAGCTCATAGAACAAAAAGTCTTTCCTAAACACCAAAATAATTTAAAAACAGTCAAATAACCACTTCATATTGAAAAATACAGCACATATAACATACTATGTAGTAATTATTACATAATATTGCATATTACATAATAGTGAATATATCTTCTCAAGCATTCATGAAACCATTATAAAATCTATCATATATTAAGTCACAGAAATGTTTCATAATTATAAATATTATCATTAAAGCTTTAACAACATAAACAATTATTAAAATAATAGGAAGATAAAGAGGTGATTTTTACTGAAAATAACAAAAATGTTTTATTAAACAATTCTTAACTGAATGTGGAAATACAAAACAAAATTAAAGAACATATTTTAAAAGAATGAAAATTAAAACATAACACACATATATATATATAGGTGTATGTTAGACTATATCAATATTCTTTACTAATTAAAATAAAAGAATATATCTAAATAAATTATCTGCTTATTCTAGAAATATAAAAAATAAACTAAATCAAAAGAAAACACAATGGAGGACATAATATAGATATAAGTAGAATTTACTGTAGTAGAATTGTTAATGTTTCACAGACAGAAAAAATGAAGATATAAAACAAAAAAGGTGGCAAATCCTAAAATTGAACCCAAACAGAAACAAACGACCCAACAAAATTCAAATAAATAACATTTGAATAAATAACGTTAACAGGGAGACGGGAGATCTAACCCAAATAACTGTTGAACACAGCAGTAGTTGGGCTATATGCCTTCAGGCTAAAGACAAGAACTCTCAACAAATATTGAATGATAATTAGTAGGCTTCCTTTCTTAAAGACCTAGGTTAGTAATACTGAAACTACTTTTAGTACATTATAAGATTGAACATATAAGTAAATATATTGTAGATAATGAGAGCTATGTTTGTCACTGGCAGAGAGAAGAGTTTTAAATAAGGAAAGGGATAAAATAGAATGAATTCTGTTATTGGTTTGGAAGTCGAGATATCAGTGTGAATCCATGGTTTTTAATATCGCTAGTTAGCTGTATAGATAGATATAGAAGGATATAGAAGTATGTGTACATGTTTGTGAATATATTCATCTTTATATCTATTTCTAGATCTATTTACTGAGAAGGACTAGAAGCAATGACTCTTCTGCTGTGATGAGAATATGTAAAACCCAGATCTCTATCTCTAATAATATCATCCACTAAAAAATCCAGGATGTCATAGAGAAGTGGCTGATTTCAGTGTTAGGGCAAAGAAAATACATAATGAGCCTGAAACATCACGTGTTAGAAGTGAGGGAAGTACTTAGAGAATAGTGTCAAAAGGACACTGTGGTCACCTTACATTAGCCAAGAATGGAACAGTTTGAGCACTAAAAAAAACATAAAGGAGCATAACTTATTGAACAAAATAGAAATACATTACTCCGCCTTGATATAAATAAAAAATGATAAAGAAGGGAAAGCTCTTCCTTTCAGTAGAATACCAACTTATAAATGAAGAAGAAATGATAGAATTAGAAAACCACCACGGACAACCACAGAAATAATAATAGATGAAAATGAGAATTAGCAATGGATATTAAAATGAGGAGGTGAAATTTTTAGAAGACACAGAATATGTAGTAGTCTCAAAGTGACAAGACATTTGTTAACTACAAAGTGAAATATTCAGTTCTACAGTGGAAAGACTAGAGTTTACCATAACTGAAGGATCAAAGTGAGTATCACCAGTAATGAGAAAATCAACATGTGCCTCTTGATATAATCCCCTAAGAAATCATCACTTCTGAGATATTCTGTTAAAGTTTCATTAGCTGAATTTTGTCAAGAGCAAATACCAGTCAAATGCAAAATGTCAATATAATGAAACACAAAGAAAGGCTGAAGAACTATTCCAGATTATAGAAAACTAAAGAGACAGCTGAATGTGACACATGATCCTGGATTTTCTTTTGTTATAAGGCATTATTGGGGCAGTTGGACAAATTCGACTAGGGTCTGTAGATTATATAATTGTATCAACGCCAATTTACTGATTCGAATAATGTTCTTTGTTTAAGAGCATGTCTTTGTTTTCAGATATTACACAATGAACTATTTATGGCTTAAAGGATATCATGCCTAGAATTTACTCTCAAGTATTTGGGGAAAACATATATACATGTGTATATTCAGAAAGAGAGAAAAGAATAAAGCAAACATAGTAAAATGTAACACTCGGAGAACCTGGATGAAGTGTATATTGTACTATTCTTGTAACTTTTCAGTAAGACTGAACCTCTGTCTAAATGAATGAATGGATGATTAAATAGATGAATGAATGAATGGATAAATAAGACTTTTTGGTACCTCCACTGCTACTATCTTGTCTCAAGCCCATCGAAGCCTGCTGCCTGGATTATTGTCTCTCTGTCTCCTTTCAGTCTGTTCTCAACAGGACAACCAGAGCAATTCTTTGAAAATATAAATCAGATGATGTTATTCCTCTGCATTTAACTCTATGGAGAACCCGTGTCCTTTTCACACTGTACCGAAATAACTTGTTTACATGTTTTCCAAACACTAAACTGTAAATTCCTCAAGGAAAGAACTGCACTTTATGTTTTTCTCACTTCCTCTTGCCCACACCTACATACCCATCAGAGTACTGACACTCCAAAAATATTTACTTTGTGAAATTAATCTATTTAGCACTAATCATGGGGAAGACACATTACCATAAATTTGCTGCATATTTCACCTATTTTACAAGTTTGTTAATTGTTACATAATTTACCTTAATTTGGTTCACTCTGTTTTGATCAAAAACATTTCACTTTTCTTATCATTGTAGGAAAATGACAAAGGGCCTTGGACTTCAGAGTCCCATTTCATGTCTTTCTCTGCTGCCTGAATTACGTGAAAATATTTTTTTGGCACAGGAATGTGCTATTAATAGTTTCTCAGGTCTCTAAACAAGTAGTATTTTTTCAGATTTTTCATATAACAGCAAAAAGGTGCCTGCATCATGGATATTTCTGTTCCTGAGGCTTAGATTATACCATAAGAAGTTAAAAAAGGACTACTGAATATTTACCCATCCATATCCTTATATCTCAACTTTCTCAAACCAGAAACCTTTATTATACATTCAAAGGATTTTAACATCAAAAATAAACACAGAATTAGGGGTTTAATTTTATTTTTGTCTGTTCTAAATTCATTTTCTTATATTCACAGGATTTGATCTTTACCAAGGGCTTACAACATGTGATTTTCCCAGAATTCAAACTGTGAATCCAATTGTGCCTTTCTAGATGACTATCGCACTTCAAATTCTCCCTAGATTTACTCCAAATTGGTACAAATACAGAGTTTTTGGCAAAGTCTCCCTTTTTCCTCTAAACTGGCTGAGACTCCAAGCAGCTGTATTCCTGTTTCTATGTTACTGATATAAGTGATCATTATATCTCCTCAGTATGCTCATACATTGTTGGCTCCCTATTATTCATTCTGCATTTCAAAGCTGGGTTCACTTGCGACTATTGACAAAAATGATTAATTATGAAAGCAGCACCAGATTCACCATTTGTAAAATACATGCTTACACTAATAGTACATTTGGTAGGGGAACATAAGAAGCTCTGAAGCTCTTTAAGATCTTTTGTTTCTGTAATGCTAGACAAAGTGGGAGTCATAAAGGCAAAGAAGGGTAGAATAAGACCAAAACGGCCATTCATCATCTTTGCCTAATTCCTATGGAACATCCTTGGAACTTTTTTCTTTTGTCAAGCAGATATGAGCGACTTGATTCAAGGGTCTTTGCCTGGCTTTGTGTGGAACCCTCCTAAAACATATCCGTAAAGAAATACTTTCAAGGTCATTTATTTGGGAGGTGAACCCAGGAGAGCATGCAAGAGAGTGTGAAAAGTGAGACAAAGAAGAGTGAAAGCCAACAAAGGATGTGCTATGGGCAGACGATGAGCAGCTAGGACTAGGACCCACTGAGGACCCTATTGCAACCATATGAAACATACTTCACAATTGTCCAACTGGGGGACAGGGATGGTAAACTATTTATCCTTGTCTCCCATCTGTCCCCAAAAGCATTAATTTTCTTCACTTGAGCCTAGTAAATTGTGGCATCTAAGAAAACCCCTAGGGAAGGAAATCTGAGAGATGCGGATGTGAATCCTTGAGGTGGGAAGTTGATGATGGCCCTGGGACCTGTCCAGCAAGGCTGCAGGTAGACACAAGGCTATGGGGTGAGGTATTGGCAGCATCTGCTACAGTCTCCTAGCTTTATTTTTGTGGCTGACTTAGATTATATGCATCATCTCTGAACACAGAGCTGTTACAGTGAAGGCTGCATTCACTGGAAAGGTATAAGTCATAAGTAGATATCTGTGCTTTATTTATTTAATTTCAAATGAACTCTAATTCATTACTATGGCACCAAAACACCAGCATTTCTTTATGTAATACATGTAAAATAATACACAAATTAACAATGATTATTTTCAAGGTTAAGACATGACACCAAAATAATAAAAATAAATGTCTTAAATTTATGTGTGTTTTCCTTTTGTTTTACCTTTCTGTGTGTCTGAGTAATCTGCTTCCTTTTGAAGGTCAGGTTAGTAGGTAAGGGCTTGTAGTTAAGCTTGAGTGAGTCTTGTTTGTGGGGCAAGTCCACATTTTCCAAGCCACTGCCCCTGTTAATGTACTCATCTCCAGTCTTTCCTTTTCCCTGTGTGTGTGTGTGTGTGTGTGTGTGTGTGTGTGTGTGTGTGTGTGTGTGTGTGTGTGTGTGTGTGTGTGTTTGGTTTTTCCTTTCTTTAACCATCTCCTCTCTGCTCTCATTCCAATCAAGCCACTGTCATCGCCTGCATAAATGGGTTACAATAGCTACACATGATTTTTCTTCTTCCATCATTGTTTCCCCTCATTCTAAACTTTGGACTGATAAAAGGTAGTAATTCCTTTGCTCAAAACTCTCCAATATCTTACAACATGACCTCAAGTAAAGGGCAAAGTCATCAAAATGACCTACAAGGCTATGAAACTTGCTCCCACTCTTCCTACCCACCAACTCCTCTCTGGCCTCATTTTATATTTTCCAACTGCTCTTCCCTTCACTCATCCACTCATTACTCCCTGTTAGTTCCTCAAATACACACTGGTCACGCTCCTACCCTACAGATTTTATAGTTGTGTTTTTTTGCCCTCAGGAACATTCTTCCCCCAGATATCTAAAGGGTTCTCTCCCAAATATTCTGTAGGAGGCCTTTGTTCAAATTTCAAATTTTATCTTAATTACAATTGAAGTGTCCTTCTTCCTTATCAGCCAAACACTTTTTCTCTTATTTCCTTGATTGTTTTCCTCTATAACATGTATTATCATCTAACATACTATTCTTCTAATTTATTTTTTCATCTGTCTTTCTTGACAAAAATCTCCCCAAAGGCAAGGATATTTATTTTTTGTCTTTTTAAAAAAATTATTATATCTATAGAACTTAGAATAGTGCCTACAGCATATTAGTCATTCAACGTTTACATGTTTATTGATTGAATTATATTTAGTAGTAGATTAATATTAAATAATATATCAATTTAATTAACATATTTAAATTTTATGAAATGCACATTAAATTTAAAATCTTGGTTTAAGGTACTTGATAGAAAATTGTGCTAGGATTATCAGGATATTTGTAGTATCCACAAAGATGCAGAAAGAGACAAAGCATGCAAAAACATTAAAATACTAATGAACAACCTAATTGTTAATTTTGCTGAGCTGAGAATCTTTTTCAAGCACTAGCACATGACAGGCTATAGTTTAGCTTCATGGAGTAGTGATTGATTGTGAAAAGGCAGAGAAAACATTTTCTACATGACCCACCATCTGCCCACTGACCCCAAGTCTGGTGGCCTCTGTGAACTAGCACATTGACAGCAGTGTGGCTCAAATCCCATGAGCTGAGGCAAGATATATAATATACTAATTCTCTCTCTGGCATTCCATACTTCACATTCTATTTTATGTTCCTCGCAAACTCACCACTATTTTCCTACAGTCAGATATGGCAAATCCCAGAGAATATAGAAAATATGACAAAGACATCACTAGTTTGGTGTAATCTGAGAATTGAAATGGAATGATTTAAGTACAATAGTGTGCTAGCTTCCCCAGACCTCACACTGTCATCCAACCACCAACAGATGCTGCAAATCACAGAAAACAACTGAGAAGAAAGTAGGGAAACTGGAGGCTAATATTACAACAAATACACACACACACACACACACACACACACACACACACACACACATTTATACATGACATATAAATTGTATATGTAATATTACATATATTGTATATAATTGTATATATATTTTATATATAACAAATTATATGCACATTTTGTTGAAATATATATAATTAGTGAACTAAAAGAAAACAATCATGAATTATATCATTAAAAGAATCACAATAAATTTCAAGAAGCACTAATTTCCCAAAAGAAAGAGAGAAAAAATAACTGAAATTTAATAAAAACATTCAAGTAGTTTGAATTTTAAAAAATAAACCAGTTAACCAAACTAAGTTTTTAAAAAACTGTCCGAAACTCTATGTCGAATAACTTAAATGTCAATTATAGATTACATAGAATCTAATGTTAACAGTAGTCTGCATATCAAAAGTATGCTTAAAGAATATATAAAACATTTCAACAATATTAATAATTATATAATTCTATATTAAAAGATTGACAAGATAATTTTAATTTATCTAATTGACAAAAACTAAGTGACAAGAGTATGGGAAAATGGGCACACTAGTGAAATGCTTGAGGGAGTACATAAATAGGTATGATCAACATTTTATAGAGCCTTTGTAAACATGATTTATTTAAGTGCTTTTTAAAAATCTATAAATGTTATCTCAATAAAATGAATTGACAGGTATGAAAAAAGGCACCTGCAAAGATGTTTTCTGTATTCTAGTTTAGAGCATCAAATACATAATAAACAATACAAACATTCATTAGTCAGAGATGGTTGAAGTGAACAATGCTGCATCAGGATATTTAATTCTAATGCATCTATGGTACACTGATAATGAGAATGAAAATGTATATCCAATAAAATATTTGTTACCTATTACCTCCTACCAAAAAAATTTTTAAAAAAATTTTCAGAAAGTTTGGGAAAATAATGCGATAACCCATGAAAACTAATTAACAGCAAACACTGTCAAATTACTAATAGGAACTGTCTCATCAGGACACTACCTTTAGTAAATTTTAGTTTAATAACACCGTAATCAGAAATAATTTCTGCCTGATATTCTGTCTTTGCACTACTCCCCCCAGTTCACAGTTCTAGGTAGGCATGCCCCTATACTAAGTTCCCGGAAACCGTAAAAACAAACCAACTAACAAAATAAGCAAACCAAAAAAAACCCAGACCTTTTCAGCTTGTCTCTCACCAAGTTTCATATGAATATTATTGGTTTTCTCCCCAAATGAGAATATTTCTTAGCTACTAAGTAGTCAAAACAATACATTCATTTCCATATCTTTTACACCAACTTATAATTTCATTTTTTTATTTAACTAAACTTGAGATTTTTTTTGCCTTTAAACACAAAATTGCCACAAATGTGTGTCTGATTTTACTTCAGTTTACTAAGAATCCAGGGACTCTGCTATATAATGAGTGTACACAAGGCAGCCTGTCTTCTTTTTCAATGTTTTCTTTATTGAATAAAAGGCTTGAGTATAATTAATGGTGAAAAAATGAGTATATGGAGTATTCATAATTATCCATTTGAAATGTAGTTTAATTAATAATTTTCTGGTGCTGTGGAGCTACATAACAAGAGTTGGAGTTTTACCCCACACTGATAAAAATCACCGTGGGATGCCAGAAACACTTGTCAAAATGCTGTACTTAATTTCTAGTTTTGTCAATGCTACCTAAAGATTATAATTAACATATAATGCCACAATGAATTCAAGGTTAAGACTATCTTAAAGTGTTGCCAAGTCACAACTATTGAAGCATTAATGGGTTGAATGTATAAAAGAATAAATAATAAGTGACAAGATTATTCCTAAATAATTTCTATATGTTGAACTAAAATTAGGGGACTACAAGCAATATAGGTCAAATACACAGTTATATGGAAAGTGAAACTGCAAATCGATGCAATGAATTATGGTCACTGAGTTTTTTAAAGTGACAGCAACAGACAAAACACTGGCTGAAGCTATCTACAATGGAATTGTTCAATTTCATTAAGTGTCATTTAACCCATCCAAAAGAGACAGAACTACAAATCATGAAAAGACTTGCCACTAGCATTCTCAGCTACCATTAAATGGATAAATAACTTCTTTTTTGACTTCTAAATACATACTCCCAGTGTTAACACTGTGATTTAATTATTTCCATTTAAAAAGAGAAT
>CM053503.1:153079747-153220787 GCA_028627145.1 Eidolon dupreanum | reverse complement strand
GGTAATAATTACACATTAAAATATATGGATGTCAAATTATAACGTACACCTGAAAATTATAATTGTATTAACCAATGTTACCTCAATAAACTTAACAACAACAACAACAAAAAATTCAGTCTTTTGACCATAAGGAGGTGGAAAACTAAATGGAGCCACAGCTCCCATCTGTCATATCCCATTTGTTTCCTTCGTAGCACAGCTCACTAGGTGAAATTTGCTTGATTATTTTTGTTCTTGTATCCTCCCACCCATCAGCTCTGCCTAGAGTTCTACAAGCCCTGAGGACACCATTACTTCCCAATTCCTAACCCTCAATCCAGCATCCTTCCCTTTGGATTTTATATGAAAATACTGAGTATATTGTTTAAAAAATGCACTTACTTAGCTTTATGTGGATTTCAATTAGCTTAAAAAAGAAAGAACTGCATGAATAACACAAATGATCCAATAATTAATTCCCCCTGAAGGAACTGTAGAAAGTGCCAATATTTTAGTTTTTTGTTTTTTGTTTTTAATCTACTCATCTAAAAGTAGAATCCTGTCAGTTTAAACTTCTAATCTTAATTCACAAGCTTTCTCTAAGGAATGAAACCTTCTTAAAAGAATTAAATTGATAAATCCCATGTCACAATCCTTGATGGTATCAATCTGTGGCCCCATTTTTCTACTGTTGCTTTAAAATGTCAGTAAAAATGAGCATTTTAAAATGTTTGAATAAGAACAGAACCATGGCTAAAGAAAATATTGGAAAATATTTTAAGCCTATCAGGGGCCTTCAGTTCTGCCACAGCATGTCTAGTATACAACGGTCTTTACAACTTTACTTATCTCATTGTTGCTGCCATCATCTGCCCAGAGTGAACTGATGCAAAATGGTGAAGTGAAAGTTTTCATTTGAGATCTTAGTTCCCCATTTTCTCTCTCTTTCTGCTATATACATCTAACCCTTCTGAGTTGGAAAAAAAAAAAAAAAGTCTTATAGTAATATTTCAGATAGAGTCATTTTCAGCATCTCAAGATAAATGGTATGGAACTGGCTGTACACTCTCATTCGTCTGTCCCTGGTGTGCCTTCCTATTTCCTTCCCTCCTTATTCTTTAATAAATTCTGTAACAACTGAAAGCAAGGATAAAAGATGGGGATCATTGGCAAGGGTTACGTGAAACTCTAGAAGGAATGCAATTAAACCCAGCTTGAACTTCCTAAGTCAGGATACATTTCTTTATGAATGTTCTCCCTAAAAATGAAAATACTGGACGAGGTAAACACAGTTTAAATACATGTCATTTTTCTCAATCAATCCAACTTTCCTGTTTATCCCCTCCTTTTTTTCCAGACCCCAGAGTTTTCTACCCACCAAACAAGAATAAAAACATATAAAAACATTTTTTAAGAAGTCAAACATAGAAAGGATAAGTAGCTTGGGAATAGCTTTGTTGGAAGAGCTTCCTCATTACTTTACTCTCATTATCATTTTAAGGGAGACATTCAGTGGCTTTATGCCTGTCTCGATTCAATATCTCTTTATACTGAGTGCAGTGGTCCTACATTCCAGATTTTCCCAAAGGTCTTGATTTTGTATAATTTTATTATTTTCAATAAGTATAATACATTAAATATAATGTTTTAAATATGATTTAATTTCCATGTCTCTGAAATAGTTCCATGAATGATGCACACATCAGACTAAACCCTTTGTCAGAATTTAGCCATTCGGTATTTGTTTTAAAATTGTATTTTGGAATGAATTTCTTTATTACCGGTGTGGCTATTGTTCTATGACAGTATAATTTGTTGAAATATTGATCCACATTATACTCCTGGTATTTTCACCCTAATCTCTCAGTTGTGAAGAGAGAGCTCTGTAATCCCTTGCCCCTGGAATGTTAGATGAATAGACAGTAGAAACTGCATGAGGACAAATGTATTTCTCATCTCTTGTAAAACTCCAAGCTAGTTATCTCTGAAAGGAAGAGAAAGCTGGTGGGGAGCTTTTAAAGACAAAGAGAAAGAGTGAGAGGGATTTCCTTGAAGTGGCAAGGGTATGTGGAAGCTTCTCAGGCTCTGTGAGAAGGAGTTTTGTACCACTCATTGCAGTGCCTAGAAAAGGTAGCCAGATCCTAGAAGGAAAGAACACAGTGTTCCTGTGAGGGACTTAGTACCAAGCTCAAGGTTCACCCTTTGTCCAAAATAGTCCATATATGATGCTAAGGTAACAGACTTGGGCATTAAGCTGAGACACTGAGCAGTAAGGTGATAACAAACGACTAGGAAAGGCTCCCAATGATTAATGGGGAAAAGGCCCTAGATCATTGACACAATTCTAGGGAAAGAATGCATTGAGAATTCCTGTTAGAATTTCCAGCTAGACGTATGAGAAAGAGACTCAAGTCCAAATTATCTTGACTTGTAGGAAGAAAAAAAAGAACATATATAATATGTGTGTGTGTGTGTGTGTATGTACATATATGTATATATATTTCTTCCACACCTGATTTGTGGGCAGAGAGTCATACTCGGTGGTTATAAATATATTCATCACATAATTAAAAGTAACTCCATATACGTTATCCATGGCAAGGGAAGAGAGAAGTCAAGGGGGTGAAATCAGCCTTTTCTACGCTACAACATTGGTACCTCCATGATCTTTTCAAACCCTGGATCTGCATTTCTGACACCCTAATGCTTTCTTGAGGCCTCCCCTGGACTCTTGCTCCATGTAAACCCCGCTGACAATAGCCCATGCTGCTTACCAATTCCCTAAGGGTTTGTGCTGCTGTTCCCAACACATATATACACTTAGTGGCTTTTGCACCTTATAATTCTTAAGTCAGGCTTTGGTGAGCATCTAGCTAATTTAATAAATTAAACCACGCCAATGAAATGAGAAGGATGCACGAGAAGGCTTCCTTTAAACTAGCATCCCCCTTCCGATTTCTGTTGGGTCCATTCCGCTAGAGAGTATATTTAATAGTTACCTTCTAAATATCATAATAAATACTATATGCAAACCACAATAAAGCTATTTCTTCATTCTTCTTCCAAGAAAAATTATTCTAATTGCAGGAGTCTTACTCCACATAAGAAAATAAACTAACAAGACAATAAGCTGGTAGGAAAACAGAAATTCTGGGTCACAAAGGACCTTGCAATACCCCTTAAACTGTATGATCAAATTAACTGTCTGTGTTTACAACTTTCCTGAGAATGAAAATAATTTCACTCCATTGATATCTTTAAACAAAGTATATTCATTTCATTTCCTTTATATTGTAACTGTAATGTGGAGAGCAAAATTTAAAACAGAAGTCACTTAATTAAAGCAGCCATTTATATGCAAGCAAATCAGATAGCTCTGTCTCAGATTAAGTGAATGGATGCAGACTCAATAATAATAATAATAATAATAATAATAATAATAGTAATAGTAATAATAATAATAGTAATTATTTTCTATTTACACCTTAGTTTTCTAAACAACTTAAGGAAAACTATTTTCTCTCTTTGAAATATTTATCTAAGTAATAGGTGGATTGTAAGAGACTTGACTTCTATAAAGATCTCAGTTCTGATCTGTAACTAATGAATGAAACTTTGATTATTCTGTTGATCAGAAAAGTTTATCATAGGAATGATTTGATATAGCAGATTTTAAAAGATATTTTAAGAATCTGTTTTCTTGCCTCCATTTTACTTACTCAATGGCCTCTACCTTTTATATTGAAACTGATGGTCTCTCTTTTTCTAGTCATTCCGTTATTAGTCCATTAAAATATGTCACCTGGCGTGTGTCTCTCACCATTATTACAATGAGTTATATATTAAGACTCAGTGCATTTAACTGCCACCATGATGGCTACTCAACCTCTTCCTTGTAAAATCACACAAACACTGAACAAATTAATGTTCTAAAGAAAACTACCATCTGTAAACAATATATTAAACCAAGTTTGAGAGAAGACACACATGCTTTTCCTTTAACATCATATTGCACTAACTTCTCTTAACTTCCATCTGCTGTTTGTGCATCATAAATTGATTTGTTAGGATCTAAATATATTGTTAGAAAGGTTCCACAGGATTGTACAGATGATTATACAGATATATTATTACCTTGGTTGTGTTGATAGATTGTCCCCAACCTAAAGATAAGGATCATAAACAGAATGACCTTTGTACCCCTATCTACTATGCCCTTTTTACCTCTCATATGTGATGTGTTCAAATCAGGGTCAGAATTTTGTAGGAGGACCCATATACAAACACAGTAAAGTGACCAGATTAAGATATTAAAATGCCAGTTTGTTTTATGAGGTTATAAATATGTCCTATCATGTCTTTACATTTTACGACCTCTATTTTATTCCTTGGTAGATGCACATAAGACAAATCCAATTACTCATGTCAAGAATTTAAAACTATCAGCATTTAAATAAAGACATGCTATTTTTTTCTTTACAATGCTTTATGTTTGGATTCAACATTTTTCTTAAACAAAAGCTACATTTCATGAGCAAAAACACTGTTTTCCTATTAAGCATATCTTTATTTAAAAAGCAATAGATATTTATGGAATATTTCCTTCACTTAAAGTTGGATTTCTCCTGCTTTATGGCCTAAACCTGGAGCTGGACTCAACAGGGTACAATTTCCAGAACAGAAACTTATCACAAGCTATGCTCCAGGGTAGTGCTCTAGGGTGCTTGGTTTCAAATGTCTATTTTCTAAAGAAACCATAATCAGCACATTATTTATATTTATGCAAATGACACAGTCACAATAGTCCTGTTAAAATAACTTTAGCTACTTCACTGAATCATATCAATATGGCAATATCTTCTGCAGTGTGTGACTGGGCTATTGACCTTGAGGCTTCCTTTTCGTAAGAGTGGGTCTGAAAAGGCTGATTCATGTCAGGCAATCGCTTCTTCACAAATTGCAAAAGTAAATACATAGGCCTATATATTCTGTCCTTTGAACATTAGGAGCAGCTGTTACCTGCAGAGTGCCTTTCCCTGTAAGCTGTCTCTTAGTTACATGCTGAGCATACTCTTCTGTTTAAATGACGCGATGAAGCATCTCAAACTCTGCTTGCTTCAAGCCAACATGATCTGCTTGTGCTTGCGCCTGTCACTTTTTAGCTCATTATGTCACTCTTAGTTTTGCTTGAAGTATTTTGTTCATTTTTTGGGTATGGCCACCCTCCTTCAGATAGCCACATAATTGTTTTCTTGTGCAGGTGCCATCCATTTTCATTACATGACTGGTCAGCATGGCTGAAAGTTGATAAAGATGACTTATATGCCTATTAGACATCTGTATTATAAGGCCAACCTTTATATGATTTTGTTTTATCATTTATATGTAGTATCATTTACACATGATGGAAATATCAATCAATGCATGTAAGTGTATCAATTATTCCCAACAAATCTTTTCTTCAGGTATATATAATTAGCACTTTTTATGTGCAGCTAAATAACTTACTATGCAATTTTTGCACGGATTAATTTGTACTAGTCTGCTTAATTACTTTATAAGGTAATTCTTAATTCTATGAGATCCAATGGTCCTTCTGAAAAAAAAATAAAGCTCCATCTACTATATTAAAATGAAATTAATAAATAACAATTTTAAAAATCAATATGTTGTCCTAACTGTAATATATAAAAAGAAATAAAAAGTAATTTGTAACAAAATACTGTGTTTTTCAAAATATGAATGCTTAGCCAGCTACACTAGGAGACATGATAATGGAGCCAGAGGCTCACACTTAACATTATAGAATCATCACGGTTGTAGTGTCATGAATACGTACTGTTGGAATTGTCACTGAGGTAATTTTCTGCAATGGTAAACAACTGTTGACAAAGTTCTAATAAAAATTTACTTAAATATTCCTTTGATTTACAGAGTTAGTTGCATTCCCGAGAAACAGTATATAACTAAAATTTAATAAACAATACTTTGTGTTTATTTGTATTGTGGAATTGAGTTCTAGGTGAAAAATAAAATTCAAAAAGAATTATCAACCAGTTTTTTCATTCAACTTCCTGATATACCAAGGGGCATTTGGAAGTCACGTGGAACACAAAATCTTTTTTTCTTTGTACGGGACGGTCCTACTCAGCAAGATGTATTACATGCCTAGCCTCAGCCATGTCATGACAGTAGTGCCCGCAAATCACTGATACAGGAGAAAAACACTTTGTTTGTTATGGAAACATCCCTTTGGGAGTGGTACCTCCCTGGTGAACCACTGACTTAATGATTACATTGACTCTGCTATTTATTCTTACTGATCAATACATTCCCCCTGAAAGACTATCCATTGAAGGTTCCAGAAAAGCCAGTTTTGCATTTATTATTGCTCTTCTTTAAATCAGTCTAAAATATAAACTGTTGCAGGTGTGTGTGTCACATGACTACCCTGTCTCTCTCCAGTAGTTGGAGTGCCAAGAGAAGAAGTTGGCAAAGTAGTATGAGACAAGGCGGGAGGACCAGGAGGACCATGGTGTGGGAAATACATAGAGTCAGATGAAGAAATGGAATGTGAAGATGCCAAACCAAAGAAAGTGGGAGCCGGAGGATTTAGAGAAGGAAGAGCAGAGAAACCCTCCATCTTCTGCGAACCCTTATAAGTACTACTTTTGTCATTTCAACCATTCCAGCTTATCAGGAAGAAAATGGGTCATGTGATAAAATTCCACAGCTGTTTTGAAAATTCCATATAGGATCTCTTTTTGAGTGGCTTATCACAGAAATTTTTAATGGATAGATTGCAAAAAAAGTGAATAGCGTCTTAGCTTCTAATATGGTCTTTCCCCACAATGTAACTCTAGTGTTTTGACTAAAGACAATTTATTATTCACATTCAGATACAGAAACATTCAAATATAAATATAAATCACATTTCTAGGTATATTTTCTTTCATATATCTTCAATTTTGAACCAGATATAGAAATATAAAAGGGGAAAGTACTCAGTTTACAACTGACAATTTTCTAGTAAACATAAAGAACACACTATGTCAAATTATTTTTTGAAATAAGGCAAAAAATAACTTATTAACCATTGTAATCAAAGAAAAACTATACAAAATAAATGGCTCTTCTAAAACCCAAGGTAATTTTTTTTATTTGCTGACAGTATATATTGCTTACAGGACTATTAAATAACTATTCACTTCCTAAAGGTTTTATAGAAGGAGGACTAGACTTGGGGCTTGGGGTAATGAACTAATTCTGCCATACTCTCTTCATTCATGTATAATCAGGATAAAGTAAAAAAATGCCAAAACAATTTGAAAATTATAAAAGGCTGGCTAAATATTAACCAATATCATTAACACTCCTTGCATGTCTATCAAGGTGATATAAATTTGATTATTCCCATTTAGAAATGATTTCTGCTAGAAGTCATATCTTACTTGTACATGGTGATCCAGATATGACCTTCCTCAGCTGTGGTTAACTGTGAAAACACGAGAATTAGCTAGGCCACATGGAGCAGACATTTCTACTAAGGGCATGCTTGGATGAATGTATTAAATTGGAACTTTGGAAACTAGAGAGCTAATATTTTAAAATTCAAAACTCCCATGATAACACACTATATAATAATGCAAATGTGGATATAATGCAATTGGCATTTGCTCTTGCTTCCTGCAGACTTGGTATGGTGGCCTGAAAAGATATAAAGAAAGGGTGAAGATAATCAAGGAAACATTAAGAAACTCTCTAAAAAAAATGAGAAGATAAAAGGGTTATCATATCCTCAGTTTCCCCAGGCCCAATTTACAGAGAATTGGGTCCATAAAACAAGAATTGGAGAATTATTCTCACAGTCCTCATAGTTTCAGCCAGTTTTAAAATTCAGAATCATCCCTGTATCCAGCACAAGTTTGGATCCAGCATTCGAACTCCCGCAACTGCCAGCATATATGCTGCACGGCCTTGCCCTCGCTATTCCAATAAGTTCAGAAATAGGATCCCACATTTTACACAATTGAATTATTTGCCTACATTTATGAAAAATATTTCTAGATCTGATAGAAATTGCATTAAATTTGTACATCAACTTATGGAGAACTGACATCTTTCCTATACTGAGTCCTCTAAACCAGGTGTCCCAAACCCTGGGCCAGACCCTGGTATCAGTCTGTGGCCTGTTAGGAACCAGGCCACAGAGCAGGAGGTGAGCAGCAGGAAAACAAAGCCTCATCTGTATTTGCAGCCTCTCCCTAGTGCTAGCATCACCATTTCTGCTCTACCTCAGATCATCAGGCATTAGATTCCCATAGGAGTGCCGGTCCCTGGTGCCAAAAAGGCTGGTGACCACTACTCTAGATGATAAATAATGTCTCTCACTTACTGAGGTCTTCACAGATTTCTTTCTTTAGTATTTTCTTTATTTAGTATTTAGCATATAGATTTTGTACATTTTTTTTATGTCCATACCTAAGTATTTCCATTTGGGGAACTACGTAGTTTTTTTTTTTTTTTTTTTTTTTTTTTTTTTTTTTTTTTTTTTAATTTTGGTACAATTGTACATTGCTACTATACAGAAATAAGATTATTTTTGTTTGTTGACCTCATATTTTTCAACCTTCCTAGACTTTATCTCATTAATTTGAATATGCTGTACTTTCATCCAATCATATTGGTTTTAATTTCCTTGTGATTTCTTCTTTGACCTTTGAGTTATTTATAATGTTTTTTAATTTCAAAATATTTGGAGATATTCCAGGCATCTTTCTGTTACTGATTTCTAATTTCATTCAGCTTTGTACAGGAAACACTTTGTATGATTTAAATCATTTAAAATTTATTGATCTTGTTTTATGGCCCAGTATATATTCTACCTTGGTGATGTTCCACGTATACTTAAAAAGAATGTGTATTCTGCTGTTGTTGAGTGAAGTGCTCTATAAATCTCAATTAGGGAAATGTGGTTTATAGTGTTGTTCAAGTTTTCTATATCTTTACTGATTTTCTGTCTATTTTATCAAGTTCATATAGCATGTATTTGTATGGATGACCTTTGTTTATATAAATGTGTTAGAATGCCCTTTTGGAAAAGTTTAAGCATTTATCCAACTAATTATCTATTTGTATCTTACACAATCATCTTAACTCCCTAGGTTTAAAATCCTTTCCTTCTCCCATTTCAGTTGGCTACTTTTTATTATTATTATTATTATTATTATTATTATACCTTGGTTAAAAATATCCAGTAAGTTTCAAGTGTACAATTCAACAGTAAGTCATCTACATTTTGCATTATATGTTCACCACCCATAGTTAGATTTCTTTCTGTCACCACATATTTGATCCCTTTTACCCAAACTACCTCTCCCTCCCCCCTCCCCTCTGGTAACTACCAGTCTATTGTCTATGTCCATGAGTCTCTGTATATTTGTCATGTTTGTTTGTTGCTTTTAGGTTTATATCTCACATGTAAGTGATATGTGGTTTTTAACTTTTTCTATCTGGTTTACAATGTATGTATGTAACATAGTGTTTCCCTCACCTGAAAAATTTTTCTATGATCTGTTCAGAATAGATATAGCTCCTCTCTTGGAGCATTAGCACAGTCTTCCTTATTGCTATACAGTTGTTAACACCATTTATTAGAATTTAAGGACTTTGTGGCAAAAAAAAAATGTGCATCTTTTTTTAATATATGTGGAGCTCAATAATATCCCTTCTTCACAGTGTCAAATGTATGCTTAATTGAGAAATTAAACATCAGCCAAGTGGATGAAACTAGAATTGTCTAGAATTATAATTTTAGTGTCAGACAGAAACCAGAGAACTAAAGATGAGGATATGAACAGAGATATGAATGAGTATTTAGAGAGCTCAACTCAAAAGTAGAAGGCATGACCTAACTTGACTTCTCAACATGTTTGCTTTAAAGTTAATTTGATTTATTAGAAAACTAGGATGATAGAAAATATAACATGAACCATTAGATAAGGTACTAGATCGAAAATTTGGCTTCTCCTTCTTAGGTTGGTAAGCCTCTGAGGTTCTAATACAGGTCCAGGTGAGTTAAAGATGAAGAAGACAGGCAGTGGGTATGGAAGAGAAATTTGAAAGTATCAGTGCTAAGTAGAAATAAGAACAAGATTCAGAGCCTGATGAAAGGAGACAATATCAAGCTGGAATGTCTAGTGTATGGTAGGAGATAGAAAAAATGGTAGGTAGGTAGGTAGGTAGGTAGGAAGGAAGGAAGGAAGGAAGGAAAGATGGAAGGAAGGAAGGAAGGAAGGAAGGAAGGAAGGAAGGAAGGAAGGAAGGAAGGAAGGAAGGAAGGAAGGAAGGAAAGAAGGAAGGAAGGAAGGAAAGAAGGAAGGAAAATTATAATATAATGCATGATTAACTATCAAGATTATCATGACCTTGAACAGATGAACTTTAGATATTCTATTTCCTCCCACTGGTATTTCCACAGTGAATAAGTATGATAAGATCTCAAAATTAATAAAAAAAAAAAATGCTTCATGACATTTTGTTTTGTTACTCCTTTATCTTTAAAAAATTTTTAAATATTTTTTGATACTTTCTTAATTTTTTTTGTAAAAGCTGGGGGCATAAAAATGAACTAGAAACTATCTTCATTTAACTGGCATTATTAAAAAAGACAAAAGCTTATACTATATTTTATTAAATTATATTAGTTATTTACATAGTCCAATTTCTTTTTTCCCAATTTCACAAGTTGTAATAAGGCATGGCTTAAAACCTGTTCTATATCCTAAAGAAATATAAAAAGCTGAGGACTTTTTAAATTTAAGGACATCAAAATACCTGTTCGAAGGCACAGTTTCTCTCAAACAGTGTGCATTATTTCTTTGAAGTATTCCAACAAATAATTTTGTTTCTTTTGGAACCACACTAGTATTTCATAGGTTTAAATATAAGGCATTTTCTAAAAATTTAATTCCATTCTTTACTTAAAATGTACTATATATTTTTTCCATAGATTTCAGTATACTTTCAAGCAAAAGTATAAACACATTTTAAAATATGGTCTTTTAAAATCATTATATTTAAATATATGTTTAATAAGTATTTCTCTTGACAAATATACAAGATAGAATTGAGTTGTTTATTTTTAACTAAATTAATATAAAATATTATTTTAAAAAAACTAATACAAATAGAACAATATAGTCCAACTAGCCCTATCTACTCATCGGTCCTTTGCTTATTTCTGCTCCAGAGCACATAATTTTTAGCTTGTATTAGAATGTCTTTCTGGCCCTGGGCATTCCAAATTCCACCCAACCTTCAAGGCCTACAGCTAGCCCTACCTTCTCTGTGAAGTTTTCCCTTATCACCCGAGAAAAGGTAAGGTCCTTTTCTGTATATTCCTATAGGACTACAAAGCCCTACCATTGTTTTTCTTTTAGTGCTCACTACCTCCTGCCTTGTATTAAACGTTACAGTTTATTAACATATTGTCCACATTTCTTTCAGAATAGAAAGACAACTCCTGCTCCTCATTCCTTCTTATAAAAAGAGAAGTTACCAATTTGATTTATCAGCATTCATGACCTTAAATACAGCAAATCCACTAGTGTGTAGGCCACTGTACACTGGAGGCTCATAGCTATGTGTAACTCTACTCTTTTCCTAAGGTCTAAGCTTTTGAAAACACAATAAAGAAAAGAAAAGAAAAAAGAAAAGAAAAGAAAAGAAAAGAAAAGAAAAGAAAAGAAAAGAAAAGAAAAGAAAAGAAAAGAAAAGAAAAGAAAAGAAAAGAAAAAAGAAAAGAAAAAAGAAAAGAACAGAACAGAAAAGAAAAGAAAAGAGAAAAGGAAAAAGAAAAGAAAACATGATGGCATGGCCTGGCCTCAGCAGTTTCTGCCAGTTTCCTTGTCTGGCTCTCTATTCTCCTTCCCATGTTAGAATTAATTAGTAAAGTGATTTTCTACTAATGAGGTTATCATTTGGGTACTCTGTCCCTGTATTCCCTCCCTCTTTGCTCACACACTCTATTCGTTATTGTTCCAGAACGCATCCAGCCAGTACTCTGCATCATCCCAACTTCTAGATTCTGTCCACTTCACTTTGGTGCTTTGTATATAGCTCTATTTGGCCATTTTATTTGGAGGAAGTGATTCACAATGCAAGATTCAGGTTTATATGAACCTTATTGCAAAATAATGTAATTTGTTAACAAAAAGGTACTGATACTACAAAAAAATTATGTTTATCTTTGACAAATAGATTTGGCAATCCTTAGGTGCAAGAATGGTTTTTTAAACTATTTTAATTTATTTTTTTAATTACTTAATAATTTATAGAATTATTTTAGCACACACATGGTTTTATAAACTATTTTAATTTTATTTTTAAGGTGATTTAATAATTTATAGAATTACTTTCAGTAGCATCAAAAAAACGTACCTAGAACTTATGTTACCAAGTACCACAGGTTTTAATAAAAATTTTTTCAAACTCTTTTTCAAACACAGAGATCATATTACAAAAGAAAGTATACTTCAGAACTCATTGTATTAAACAGCAAAACACAAAACAAAACGGACTTACATGGACATGAGAGACCCATTCCTAAATTTTCTCATTCAACAACTATTTTTTGAAGACCTCCTATAGTCTATACTTTATTTTAAGCAGTAGAAATACCAGCATAATTCTGATAAACTCCTCTCATAAAGCTTTTATTCTTGTGTGTGTATGTAAAACAATAGCAAATAAATATTTGATATATTCTATTGTGGTAAATTCAACAATGAAAGTTAAAAGTAGTAAAAGGTACTGTTTAGGTAGGCAGTCAGGGAAGTTCTCTCTAATGAGCAGAGGTTTAAATGAAGTGAGGGGATAAGCCATGTGGCTATCTGAGGAGGTGATTTACTGGTAGAGTAATGTCACTGAGCTGTTTCACTAGACTAGAGGAAGTATAGAAACTGGTGGAACTGGAGAATTATGGTGAGCTTTGCTGTCTAGTTATCCAAGTATAAAAGATATAAAGAAGGCTTTAATATACTGCATGCCATTTTATATATTGGATATATTTGAATATATTTGTGTATGTACACATATGTATACATGTACATATGCATGCATGTGTGTGTGTGTATAAATGCTGCCAAACATTTTGTTTCCATAAATCATAATGAGGTATAATCTTGAATACAATGTCAATTTGAAATATATGAGAATAACATCAGTAATAAATTCTATAATCAGAAATTAGATTTTTTAGCCAGTTGATAATATTCATGTAATTAGACTTGAAAGAATAACCTATCAATTATTCCAATCATTTTCATTCAGGCATTTAATGATATAAGCAACATTCACTTCTCCATTGGGAATTCCAGCTAAAACATGAAGAGAGTCCTACACCAGTCACAAAAATCTCTCAATCTTGAGGTTAATTTAACTCAGTTCCATTTATTCTTTTTATTTTATTTTCTCTTTTACTCTGATGTATGTGATATGGCCAGGAGTTGTAACAAGTTTCATGCTGACTCCATTGCCTCAACAATGATTTTACTAAGATCCCTATACTTAGGAAGCTAAGGTAGTATATCGTTTTTTATTCTACATTATATCCTGAACACTAGAGGATAAAAACAGTACAGTAGTGCCCCCTTATCTGTGGATATATGTTTCAAGACCCTCAGTGGATGCCTGAAACCACAAATTGTACTGAACCCTATCTATACAACGCTTTTTTCCCCAAACACACATATCTTTTCACTTAAAGAAAGCACTTTACGGCTGCTCTTTGGCATATACAAATTGCCAGCACCACTACTCTTTTGCTTTGGGGTCATTTTTAAGTAAAATAAGGTTTACTTAAACATAAACACTGCAATATCCAACAGTCAATCTGATAACCTAAGTGACTACTAAGTGACTAATGAGCAGGGAGCTTAGACAGAGGGATACTCTGGACAAAGGGATAATTCACATCTGGGCACAATGAAGCAGGATGGTAAGAGATTTCATCACGCTACCCAGAATGGCATACAACTCAAATTCTTATGAATTGTTTATTTCTGAAAGTTTTTATTTAATATTTTTGAACTTCAGTTGACCACATGCAACTGAATCTATGGAAAGTGAAACCATGTAAAGGGGAGATTACTGTTTGTCAAGGGCTTCCTCAACTCCCCGTATTGTCCTGGCACATAATAAACATTGTTTCCTAATGTCAAATAAGCTAAATGAATGACATCATAAAGCTTTGTTGGTACTCAAGAGAAATACATTTCACTTTGGAGAAGTTTGAAAATATTGATTCAAACTCATCTGTTTCTGGATGGAATAATTACTGGTACCCACAGACTCTTCTTTCATGGACTATCAGAGGACTTTAAAAGTTTCTTTACAATTATGTTAAATATAATTCTAATATATGGACTACAAGAAATGTTAGATTTTCAGGATGTGAAGCAGGTCTTTTGATGCAGGCCACCTAAGTGATAGGTAAAAAGTTATCTAGAAACCAACAATAACAGTAATGGAGTTTGGCATAAAGTGGTACCTGAGACTGTAATGGATTGCTATTACTATTATTATTGTTATTATGGGAAAACCAACTACTTCAAACTTTGTCTTAATGAAACCTGAACTGACTCATTCTAACTTGTTACTTGATCTTCAAGGCAAAATACCAAACCTTCAAGTGACCTTTAAATGATTGATATATTTAGCATTTCCAACTAATTTTACCAACTTTAACTCTGCAAAACAAGGTACCACTGTTCTTTCTTTTAAACCGTAAGTAAAAAGTTTAGCCTTTATTAAAAATTATTCTCATGTTTAAATTTTCAATAGCAGCAACTAATACTTATTGTACACTCTACAACATTTCTCACAAAAGCTTAGAATTAATAGAAGGTAATGTAATTTAAATATTTGAGATAACAAATTTTGTTAGGTGTTGTATTTTGGACTGTAAGAATTCCAAATGACTATGTAAATGAATAGTAATAATGAAAATTGTTAAAATAATACTATTAAAATATATATTTTATTATATTTTTAAGACTTATCCTTTCCTAGAAAAAAATTATTGGTCTCAATTAACAAATTAAAAGCAAAGCAAAGAATTTGTGATTTTTCCCAACTCCACAGATGTTAACTTTCAACTGTCATGTTTTGCTCAATCATCTTATGCTCTTATGTTGTTAAAAGCATTCGAGTCAAATACTATTATTCTATAATCTCAAATAAATAACATCATGCACACACTCCCTCTCTTCCATCTGTTTCTCTCTCTATGTGTCTCTCTTCCTCCCTTCCTCCCTCCCTTTCACGCACAGCAGAAACTATACCTGGGAGATAAGTTTTATTTGTTTGTTTGTGTTTATTTTATTTAATAGAAGATATATTTTCTTTCCTAAGTCATTGTTATAAACTCCTTTTCAGAGCTAAAAAGTGCTTCAAACTTAATTGTAAATAAGTCTAAAATACAAAAGCATCTTCTAACTTTTTCACTTGCTAAGACAATATATCATGCTATATACCTCATTAGTAAAAGTAATAAATTTGAGAATGTAATTAAGATACTTGAACAATTGACTTCTCAGAGTTGTCTTGACAGAAAGAATTAGGGAGAGAATTCATGTGGTTCTTAATTGTAATAAAAAATGATCAAAGACTAATGGATCAAAACATGGACACACAGTGGCTTCATATTTATTCTTAAAATCACTCTTTTAAAGTAATTTCTTCTTTACTGACTACAGAAAATAGGTTGATAAATTTAATATAAGTTGGTACAAACTGAAAGTAATATTAGCTAGGGCTATAACATGTCTTAGTTACTAACTTTAACATATTCAATAACTTGTCTATCTCTTTGTGTAAGCTTTATATTGCCCTTAAAATAGTGAAAACATAAAGTATGTTTGAAATGTAATAAAATCAGAAACTCAAATATTAATTCAAGAAAATGAAATTTCATGAATTAAATTGGTTTACTTCAAAAATGGTTATCAAATAGTCCATTTGATTATTGTGAGCATGTATGTATGTATGTCTAGAAGGGGAATGTTGAGAAAAGCTTAAGAAAATCGACTACAGTTTGTCAGTGGCTTTGTATAATAATGAAATTACAATATATAATGAATGTTATACTTCATATTAATATAAATTCAATATAAATTTCTAATAAGGAGCTATCTACATGAGTAAAACAAATTTAAGTCTACCTTTAGGTAATGATATTTTCATTTTGTTAAATTTTACTTCATTACTACCAGTCTCTTATGCAGGTGAATTTTGACAATTTTCCTTTAAAAGAAAAGTAATTTGAACTACAATATACAATATTAAACTTAAACAAGAAATTTTTTTAGACTTGAAACTCAGGAAATATGTTTTTCTAAAATTACAGGAATAATTGGACTCCACATAAGGTGAGCAACTTACTTATTGGGAACACAGATATCCTAAAAGCTCATTGTCTGGACTAATATTGAGAAAAATAATGTAAATAAATACAAATCCTTTTGCGGGGTGGGGGGGGAGCCCCTTGAAAGCTATAATATCTCAAAATGCAAGCATAACATTTTTATCTCATAAGAAATGAATTGTGTGTCCTCAAAATTCGTATGCTGAAGCCCTAATCCCCAATGTGACTATTTGGAGTAAAGAAGTAATAAGGGTAAAATGAGGTCATTAAGATAGATCTATGATTAATACAATCAGATTTTTTTGTTGTTTTTATAAGACATACCAGAGAGCTTGCTTGCTTTTTGTACCATGTGGGACCAGAGAGGGACAACAGTCATCTGCAAGCCCAGAAGACAGCCATTAAAAGAAATCAAATCAGTTGGAACCTGTGTTTTGTATTTCCAACCTCCAAAACTGCGAGAAACAAATTATGTTGTTTGAGCCATCCAGACTCTGGTATTTTGTTACAGCAGCCCAAGCAGACGAATATGGAAAGGCCCACATATTTTCACTTTGAATGTATTTCCTCCTAACTTTTCATGTAATTCTAATAGGTCTGGTTTCTATCATATACCATTCACGTCTACTGCAAACAAAAACAGTAATCTGGGAAAGCAGAGAAAAAATCTGTCAGTCTGCAATATTTATATCAGTGAGACATGGCAGAGAGTAAACTGAAGGCTAGGATTAAAGCAAAACTGGAAAGGATAATCATGCCAATTTCAAAAGCTCAGTAGTGTAGGAATATTATCAATGCTAGAAAACTGTACTGTACCCAGTAATAGACCCCCAAAGCATTCTATTTTATTGCAAGAGAAAATCCATAAGGTTTTAGATCAGAAGACCTGGGTTAAGTCTCAAATGTCTTAATAGTAGCATCTTGAATAAGATTCTTAGCTTCCCTGAGACAAAATTTCCTACATTGTAAAATATAATCCCTTACAAAGAAACAAAAGAGAGACATGACTCATTGGGTGCCAGAGGGGTTCTGTGGTGGCCAACCTCTAAGCGTCCCTAGTGATCTGGCATTCCCCTCCCACTTTGTACCAGAGTTACTGCACATGACCAACAGAACCTGTGAAAAGTAGTGGAATGTCACTTCTAAGATTAATAGAGAAAAGATACTAAAGTTGCCATCTAGATTCTCATATTCTCTCTCTCTCTCTCTCTCGTTTTTTTTAGACATTCCAGTTTTTTTCTAGCCTATTGTGGTGGAATTTTTTTTTCTCTCTCCACCATAGATCCACTCCAGAATTTATCAAAATTTTTTTCTAATGTAGTCTTGGGTTTTGTTTTCTTCTCTAGATTATCGATCATGATATTTTTATTTGTTTGCTTATGTTATATCTTAATTATAATTATAAATGTCTTTAAGATATTTCTTTGAGAACTGTCTTCTTATTATCATTTGCAGTTTGGTAATATTGTCATTTCCTTTCATTAATAAATAATTATAAATTGCATTTTAAAATTCTCTTGGATCTATTTCACATATGATATTAAATAGTTGAATGATTAAATATTTCTTAACATTTGCTATTAACATCTAGTTTTGTGTCAGCAGGAACTATGAATGTGGGATGTATATTTCTAATGCTTGAAAAAATTTAATATTAATTTTTTGTCCTACGAAATTATCCTTCTTCCTTTTGTAACTATTCTATGGGTATTTGAAAATAATCTATATTATTTGTTTTTAGGGCAGAAAGTTTTACATATATTTATCAATACATTTATATATGTATACATATATACATAGATATCTTGTTATTTTGTATATTTATAAAGCCTATAAGTTTTTATTCATTTTATCTTTTGATATATTGAGGACTTAGAAAATAGAACATTATTATTTGAACATCATCATTATTATTATAGTAGTTTTCTCAATGTTCGGTTCTACAGGTGCTTTTTTTTTTTTTTTTTTTTTTTTTTTTAGATGACATCTTACTCTGGTACTCGATTCTTGATGACTGCTACAAAAGGAGAAAATGTCATATAACAATTAAGGTCAAAGTCTCCAGAGCCTGAGTAATGAATTCAAATTCCGGCTCTACAAATTGCTGGTTATAAGGCAGGACAAATTTCTTAGTTTATTTCTCTCAGGTTCCTTGCTCATAAAACAGGTATGATGGCAATGACAGTCCCTAACTGATAAACTAAAGTGAGAGCTACTTGAGTAGCCACTTGCAAGCATTTAAAATAATGCCAGGCATATTGAAAGTACTCAGTAAACATTGGCTCATTGTATAATAATCTATATTGGGATTTTAAATGGTATTTATATAAGGATCTTTCTTATACTATTTATTTCCTTGAAATGTACTTTGATCAATATTGATACTTAGACATATTTTGTTTTTTAATTACATTTGCCTAGTATTTTGAAATCCGAGGTGTCAGGATGCTTAAGTGGCTTTTTAAATAAGCAAAGTTAGTTATTTATTGACATAAATTAAGAGTCCCTGGATTTTAAGAAGGCTTAACATAATTACACTTATTGTAATGGCTAATGCTATCATTTTCTCATTTTATTTCATGGCTTTACTCCTCTCATTTTTTTAACTTTTCTTGCTTGTACTACATTGCTTTAAACTTTATTTCTTTCTTCTGTAATAATCAAGAAGTTATAAATTATACTTTACTGGTTAAGCAAAATAGTAAATACTGATTTCTCTTTATAGAATAACTTTATAATGTTTTACACTTTTTTATCCAAACTCCTCAAACTCTTCCAGGTTTTTACAGAAATAATCTTGGACAATTGATGTACATTATTCTTTCAATCTATTTTATTTTTCTTATGAAGTATTTATATTTTCTTGAAATTTAACATCTGTGTTAATAAATATGAACTTAGTACTATATTCTCTTTCTATCACTCTTTGTTTCATTCATATGCTTCTTAATGTTAATTTTAATTAATTACTAAGTTGGCTGGAATATTTTTAGAAATGTGTGCAGGAAGAACAGGTAACTTTTAGCCTATGTTAGACTGAGTATAGAATTTCTAAGTCCTAGTCTCCTGTTTTCATCGCATGTATGTATGTGCCTATGTATATATGTATGTGTGCATGCAAGCATGTGTGTATGCAATGTTATAGAAGCTCATCTAGTAGTTCTCCTTCCACTCTGGTTTTACATGACCTACATTTTATAAAAGTCCTCAATGTTTCTAGCAATTGGATGATGTATTTTCCTTGTTTTTGATGGGGATATATATTTTCTCTTTTCTTCTTCCTTTGCCATTGTAATGATAAATTTTAAGCAGGAGATAAATTCACAAGCTTGATCATTATCTTGGACTGGAAGTAATTTCTGAGGTTCTGCTACATAAGGTCCTGATATATTGTTTTTACACACTGATACTTGTTATCTCTGGTCAGGTCTAAGTGTCTTTCTGTAGAGGGCATTTCAGTTGTATTAACTCTGCATTTTACCAGCTTTGAATGGCTAAAATGAGCCTCGCTGACTCTCTATACTACTTGGAAATTATTATTTCTTTCAGTCTGTTTTAGCCTTCATTAGGTATTAAAACAAACTGCTGCACATGGGAAGCAGCCACAAAATACGGGATTAAAAAAAGTCTTGTCATGGAAGAGATACTCAGTATTTTTGCTGTTGTAGTGGTACTCTTGCTTAGTACCATGAAGGGTTGGGACAGCGTGGTTTGGAGAGTCGTTTGGATTAATTAATATTAAATAATCAAAGCATGAAAATGATTTTCACTGTATCTATGGAGAATTTTTTGGAAACAAAATTGCTTAATATTTGGTTGTCAGAAAACAAGATTTATTAAGTATCCAACGTAGGTACATCATGGCAGGGCATTAAAAAAAATTAGAAATCATGCCATAAAATATGTAATTCTATTATATAGGTCTATGTCAATTAACATGCCACAAAATAAAGCATTTTGTTAATTGACATAGACTTATATAATAGAATTAATTAATTTTTTGCAATACTAGCTATTAATTTTGAAATACTAGCTATTTCTAAGTAGGGAGCCAGAATACTATAATTAGAAGGCACAGAAAATTCTGTACACTATTCAATGTTGGCCTTCAAAGTGAGTGTGATGGACACTTATTAGATGAAAACTTATTTCATAAAAGGAAGATAATATGTCTGCTATTGTTATAAATAATATTAATTAATAATTTATTTTTATTGCAAAGTATAGTCTTTATATACTATATTGTGTTAGATGTAAATGAAAAGTTTGTGATAGACTGATAACTAAACATTAGAGAATGGCTTTCATTTGTTTTATAAAATATGCTAGATTTTTAAGCTGTTAATTTAAATTTTCCAAATGAAACATAATTTTTAATTACTCATACATAAAATGTAAGAATTCAGCTACAGATGGATTCTAGAGTAATTGGAGGGATCACTTCATAAATTCTATAAGTATCTAACCATTGTACTAAATACCCAACGCCAATATAAAATAATTTTTAAAAGTTCAAAAAAGAAAAGAAAAAAGAATCTAGCTACTAAGAAAAATACACCCATCTCAAATGAACACATATTTTGCTTTCTCAATTCATTTTATACATCACCGTCAAACTAAACTCTTGAAGCAATAGCTTTAATCAGAGTATTTCTTTGCTTAAAAGTTTTTATTTTCATTGCCTTCTGAATAAAATATAGATAGACATCATCATCATCTGCTCTATCTTCCATTAAACTCTACAAATAGCTTACGTACCCATAAAACAGAACTCTTCCCTGTTTTATTTCTCATTCCTTGTCTTATACTTACATTGTCACAGCTGAATCTTTTCTCTCCATTATTGCCAGCTATAAAAATCCTACTTAACTCCCAAGGTCCACCTTAAAAGTTATCATTATTAATCCTTTCCCAACTCCCTTAGTTTATTGCAGGTCATAAACTACCTTGTATAATAGAAATTTATATGCACGTCACATGAGTCTCAAAATTCCTTGAGGGCCAGTCCTCCACCTGTATGTCTTCTATCCTACTTAGTGCAATGCCTGTCATATAATTCTTAGGTTACTTATTAATTCCACTGATTCTAGTTAGAATACAAAACTATAGTATAGGGGTGTGATATCAGCAGAAGATCATTGAAAAACAAGCAGAAATTGTCAGAACCCACTTTGCCAGGGCTCTAAAATAAATAGTTGAAGGAATGTAGCAGCCAAGCGAATGCTGGGAAAAAAAAAAAAAAAAGATCAACTTAAAATTGGCAGGAAAAATTTACAGCATTCTTATTTGCTCTTCCCCAAACCGCTCCTTGGCTTGGCTGCAGTCCTACAGATGGGAGCCCGCATTTCTACTCTGGTACCCTAGCTCCCCCATTCTGGAGGGAGCAGAGAAGATCTTACAAGCACATTGTGTTTGTTCCAACCATCTGGGGGCTACCTGAAGGACTGGCACCAGGGATTAATGCCCAAAATAAATTAAGAATTCCTACAACTCAACGACAAAAGACAACCCAATTCAAAAATGTGAAAAGGCTTTAAATAGATATTTCTCAACAGATGATATACAAATGGCCAATAAGCACATGAGAAAATGATTAACATCATTAGTCATTAGGAAACATCATTAGTCAATAAGCACATGAGAAAATGATTAACATCATTAGTCATTAGGAAACATGAAAACCAGGAGATACCACTTCACATCTACTAGGCTGGCTGTAATTAAAAAACAAGAAAATTGCATGTGATAGCAAGGAGGTGAAAAAAAATGGAATGCTTGTACATTGTTGGCAATCATGTAAAATAGTGTAGCAATTCTGGAAAACAGTTTGGTGGTTCCTCAAAAAGTTAAAAATATGAATGTGTACTAGTATCTGTCTGAGTCCCTGCTTTCAATTCTTTTGAATATATATTAAAAAGTAGAATTGCCGGATCATATGATAATTCTATGTTCTGACTTTTTAAGGTACAGTTTCTGTTTGGAATGATGAAAAATATTAAAATAGATTCTCATAATGGTTGTGCAATATTATAATTAGTACCACCGCAAGTTTTACACGTGATGTTTAAAATGATTAACAAAAATATACATATTATGAATATATTAACATATGTATACATAATAAAAACCATAGTTCATTAAGTTTATATTCAAGACATATATTTAATAATTATATAAGCAGATGATGGCAGATATAGTTCTAAGGACTTGTATAATTCAGTTTTAAATATATGAATATTCTATAAGTCATTAATATTTTTCAAAAGGGTTTAACATATTCATTCAATGTGAAGGTAACTCAGCATAAAAATAGGCACTAAATATACAGGTGCAACATATAAAAGTTAGAATTAAGCTCTGCAACTTACAGAACACTTTTAAATTCATTATTTCATTTGTTTCTCTTAAGGCGACAGATACTATGATTCTCATTTCACGAAATGCAGCTACAGTTCATAGAAATCAAGAAATACATTCAATGTCAAACATCCAGTAACAGTAGATGGAGCCAGGATTTAAACCTAAGACTTTCAATTTCAAATTTATAGTTTTATATAATTTAAATAGAGAAGAGAAATGCAGTAAAATGGTTAGTGAAATCACTGCCCAAGGATATAGGATTTGAATTCATTTCTGAATCAAAGCCCAGTAAATTTTCTATTCTATCAGCAGAAACCTTACAGCACAAGCTTAAAAGAAAGTAGTTGATATTTTGAAATTGTAGGTAAATCAATGGATTGAGGCAGCTGTGGGACAGCTGCATATAATATATTGGCTATTATAAAAGTTGACTACCTTTACACATTGAAATAAATTAATAATTGACCATTAAATAAATCAGATATGCCATAAAAGGAAGCACAACCACTATAAATCCCTATTATCATTTAGAGTAATGCTATTGTCCTTCAAGTCCCATAAAATTGGCCTAAATGTAGTAGTATACACATTGATTATTCAGAGTCTCAATGTAAAATAAAATGTTCATAAAGCCCATAAAACACTATACTCCTACAACACATATTTAACCTAAAATTAAGATGTTAGCTCTAATAAAATAAAGAAGTATAACAATTTAATCTATAATGATCTTACTTCACATTTTAGTAATTGTAGCAGAAGTTAGGGTAAAATTTACATTTTAGTTCTTTTCACAAGAGCTTATTTTATTTTCTTTACATTTTTCTGTATTAAAGTATACATTTAAAATTGACCTTTGAATTACAAATAAAAAGGGTCTTTTTTTTCCCTCCAAATAAGCATGGTAGCATCTGAATATTTAAAAATCTTATGAATTATTTCATCTGTAATTTTAACATGTCTCTCTTTTGTTCTCTTTCCTTTGATCTTTTTATTTACCTTTGAAATTTGGCTTTGTCAGATTTAAAAGGTTTTATTGGGTAATTTAAAGTGACAGAAAACCAATTCCCTAATGGAAACCAAAGGAGAAATAAAACGATTTGATGACTGTCATATATCATGAATTCAACATAAAGAAGGTGCTGATGGGAGATTCTGCCCAACAGAATACAGTCCAGGTTAAAACAGTGGTAGGATCTAGTATAGTTTTTAATGTGCTTAGAATGGAATGTAAGAATGAATAGCAATATTAAGTATGTTGAATGATATAACAGGTTCCAATGTAAAAGTCACAAGAATAATGAAGAGGACTTGAATTTATAGGCAGAAAAAGTAAAACTGGGTTGAACTAAGCTATTCAAAAGCTGAAACAGTCTAAGAACCTCCTGCTGAGTCCAGTTGAACTTCCAGCTCAAAAGGTGAACTCTGACAGAATCTCCCAGAGTTTTTTGAGAACTGCATATGCTGTAAGCAGCTTGGAACCAGAAGTAAGCAGAGGTGAATTTCACCTTGGAGCTGGAAGGAAGCTCGGGTATGAATTTCATTTTTTCCTAATGCTTCCCTTAGTACAGATACAGAGGTGGCCATAATAGGTCACATACCATACCAGTTAAGATGAAATACCAAGACAGAGTAAGCAAAGGAAGTCAGAAGACGGGGAAAATGATGAAGCAAGCAGCCAAGAAGCACTTAATGAAATTCATTTAAACATTGTCTAGGGTCTAAAGAGGCATTATTACTTTTTAATAATGTTTATTTTTCTAATTATTAACTATATAAATGTACATTGTAGAATACTTAGAAAATATGTAAAGGTGTGTCAAAGAAAACAAAAATCACCCTTAATCACATAGCTCAGAAAAAATTACTTATAAGATTTTGGTATATTTAAGAAAATTATAATTTTTTCTCTCTTACTCTCTTAACTATATTTGTATTAACTTTTTTCTGAAAGGATTACACAGTATATAAAGTGGTGCTTTTGCTTTTATATGTAGTATAATATTAGGGGCAATTTCCTTGTTATAAATGTTTTATGACATATATGTCACAAAGTGTATAAAGTATGTGTGTGTGTATATATATACATATATATGTAAAAAATATATATTTAACTCTTTAATTGACATTTTGATTTATACAGTAAAATTAGGATTTAAACTTGTTTTCTTTTCCAAATATTCACTAATGCCTAAGCTATTATTTTAATAATAGCTTTAGATACAATTTTATGTGCTCAGCACATTATATATTTTCTACTCTATTGCTTTCCATTATGGACTCCTTTTAATCATTTTTTTTTTTTTAATTTAGATTTAGTTATGGCTGTTGGCACATGTTTATAATTTACTCTAACAGATGACAAGGCAGCTCTCCCTCAGTGAGACCCTGGACCTAAACATATGTGCTTTACTTACATAGCAAGAAGATAACATTAAACATGAAGCATTTGATTTGCAGCACGTAAGGATGATCTATACTTGGCATCTTTCAAAAGTTACAATTAAGGATCCATTTAGCTTTTCAGCAGCACAAACCCAATTGAGGTCTTCTGACCCATTTGCTCGACATTAGTGTTTTATGCTTTGAAATTTGTTTGCATCCTGAAGCTTACATAAATCATTTTACTTTTCAGAGGTGCTACCTCTGGTGCTCACACACATACAAACAAACAAAATAAACAAAACAAAACAAAACAAAACAAAAATCAACTCCTCTTTTCTAGATTCCTGGTTTCAAAGCTCACATCACGCAAAGCATAGAGACAATGTTTCTCAGGAAGCGTTCCCACAAAACGAAATACTTGAAAGGGTCAGTTATGGTTACACCAACATCTCCAACCAAGATCTCTTTGCCTCCTTCTACAACAATGCACCTTTTGTTTGCACTGAAACTCAAAACAAACAAAACAAAACAAAACAAAACAAAAAAACAGCCTTCTATCCTTTCTTGAATTCTTCTGGTGTGGAATACATATGAACTTTCATACAATAAAAAAAATGCAACATACTTCATCAGCAACTTGCACTCCTGAAGCCATCTCCGGCTGTGGTCACTAGGTAATGAAGGAGGGAGCCTGCGGCTGAGTGTCCTCTTCACAGCATTGGGACCCAGGGACCAAGACTTTATCATTTTTCTAACGTCTTATTTTAACTGATAATAGTTAAAATCAATTTTGTTTTATCAAGTTACAAAAAGAGTTTACGGGGTCAAAATTTCCAGCTGTGAGGGTGATAGTAGATTCTTTATATTACAGCTAATTTTATGCGATGTGCATTTAAAATTTCAGCCACATTGTATAGCACGTGTCAGAATTTCCTTCAGTTCAACACACACACATCTCAAAAGCGTATCATCAGTCCTGCTTGATAGAGGATAATTAATTTGGTTGGAGTTTGTAGTTGTTTCTTTTCTTCGATTGGTTTTGTTTGGCTTTGAGAAGGTACAAAGGCAATTTAGAAACTGCCGACTTTAGTGCTCTGGAGACCTTCTGAATAAGAGACATTGTTAAAGGGCTATGTGACCTGGAGGGCTAATCCAGCTGAAATAGACCAAAGATGAAGGAGAAGGGCTTAAAAATGAGATGAGTGCATATGTGCATTTGTTCCCCTCCAAAAGCACATACGTATTAGGACAAAACAAAACTATGGCTGTACAAAGAGAAAGTTACTTGACAGCATGAAATTCCTTTCAAATCTCATTTTTCTCAATTTTAGAAGAGTAAAGGGAAATAAAGATCATTTGCAAGGATTGTCACATGTAACAGGAATCGGAATCCAAATCAGAAGCACTGATGTGTGAAGCGGTGATTGCATGACTTTTCTTTGATATAATATGATCAGCTTATCTAATTCCAAGCTAGAATGTATTAATGGTTCATAAGTTTTAAGACTCAGATGAATCCTCCTACTCATGCAGTAGAACTCATGAATAAGAAATATGTGTCAGTTCATATCACCTAACTACGGATATGCATTGAAAGAGCTTCAGCTACTTTTGATCCAACATTATATATTTTTATGTCGTCTGAATAAAGACTACACTTTGTTCACACATGTAATAAGGCTTGTACTCAATGAAGTAGAGTGAAACAGTAAAGATTTGCTAAAGGGGCTGAAAGAAAGAAATCATCTTAATTCATGTTAGTTTTAGAAAATAACTGGTACATAGTTTCTGTGTGTCTTTAATTTTGTCAAACTCAAACCTCCTTTCATACACCTCATTATGCAATAAAAAAAGGCACATGTAGGCATGGTAAATCATATTTGGAGTTAAATATCCAGTGAGAATATTCTTTCAACCCTACAGTTGAAACTTATTTGCTTTAATGGGAAAGATTGAGTACCAAAGACTTCATAATGTAAACAAATATATATTTGAAAATAAAACATTGTGATCATTTTGGCAAAATGCTTTTAATTCATTACTGAATTTACTCATCTGGTGGTGGAGGAATAAAAATTGGACAAGGTAATGGATAAAAAGTTGTATAAAACCATTTAAGGATATATATCTTTCTAAAGTGCAAGGAGTTGTGGCAGAGTAATTTAATTATTTGCAATCTATAAAACAACTATAACAGAAATATATATGTGATAATGTAGAAAGTAACAGTTTATTTCTGAAAAGGGTAAAGATTAAGAATAAATTCTAAGTGAAAACATGAGGCAGAAGATGAAATAACATGGCATTAGTTAACTATTAGGGGCTACATAGAGTGTTTTAAAAGGTAAACAAAAACAGATTATGATATGGCAGAAAAACAACACAGATAAAGAGAACTAGAGCAGAAACATGAATGCTTTATTACCCAACAGAAAAATGAAGCATGCGCCTAAGGCACCAGCAAAGCAGCTGCATCAAACTTGGAGGAGGATAAAGAATAAAGAGGAAAAAAAAATGAGACAGAGAAAATTTTTAAAATAATTTTATATTCCATAGTATAAGTAAATAGAGTATCATCTAAGGGAAGGGGGAGTTCAAGAAAAAAAATCAAATTTTGATGGGCTTTCTTACGCACATATTTTACTGTTTGTTTTAACTTTTTAATTTTGAATTATATATGGAGAATGCTTTTTCTTTTTTTTTTTTTTTTGTCTGTCTTGCTTAAGGCCTTAAAAATTCACAAGCTAACTCTAAAGAAAAGGAAATAAGAAAGAAAAGTGTGGCCATCAGAATCTGAGGTTAGGCAAGGAGTCTTCTTAGAAAGGGTTAGTCTTCAACTCAAATTTAGAAGAAAAAAAAAAGGTGGATTATTGGAGAAAAGTCTAGAGAGAATTTAATTCTGAAGAGTAGCATGAAAAAAACGAATAGGGATAAATAAGACACAATGAGGGTCAGAAAGAGAAAAAAAAAAAAAAAAACACAGAAAAGAAACATGGCAACTTACTGGCCATGAAAACCAGGCTGAAGTGATTTTAGATAAGGAAAAAAAAAGGGGGGGGGGTGGATGGACAGGACACACGAACTAGAGCAGCCAAAACAATGTTTTAAAAAAGAAAAGAAAAATACTGAAAGACTCACACTACTTGATTTTACATCTTACTACGTGGCTGCAGTAATTAAAACTGTATGGTACTGGTTGGGGGTACATGCATAGATCAGTGGCATATGGAACTCAGAAACACACCAGTATAAGTACAGGCAATTGATTTTTCCTTTCTCCCACTGAATTGCTTTTGTGCCTTTCACAAAACTCATATTTTTTTTGTTGCTGCTTTTGCTCATCAATTTTCATCAAACGTTGTTGAAATAATTTGAAATTTATAAGCAAAAAAAAAAAATTTCAACCTAAACCTTACACAAATCTTTCTAACAAAGACTTTGCACCCGAAATATATAAAGAACTTTCAACAGAAATTCAACAGTAAGAAAACAAATAACTCAATTTGAAAATGGGCCAGAACATGAACAGCTATTTCATCGAAGATATACAGATAACAAATAAGTACATAAAAAGATGTTTAACATCATTAGCCATTAGGGAAACGCGAATTAAAAACATGATAACACTACATACCTATTAGAATGGTCAAGATAATAAAAAACTACTGATAGCACCAAATTCTGAGGAAAATGATGAAAAGCTGGATTTCTCAAGTGCAAATACCCATCAAAGAGCAAAGGGAGTCTTTTTATAGTAATGAAACAGACTGTATCCTGATTATGGTGTCAGTTAAGTAGGTTATTCTAATTTACATATGTAATAAAATTTCATAGAACTACACACACACACACACACACACAACTAACTGCATGTGGAAACTGGTAAAATCCAACTAAAGGTTCTTCTACTTGAGTTAATAATACTGTATCTGTGTCAATTTCTTAGTTTTGATAATGTACAATTGTCTGATATTATCCTTGGAGAGATCTAGGTGAAAGATACATGAAAATTACCATTTTTCAACTTTTTTAATACTGTGAATATTAAATTAACTCAAAATAAAAAGGTATAAAAATGTAATAGAGAGAGAGAGAGAACTTGATGGATTTGGTAATGGGAAGATTAGAAAGTTCTCTTCTGATTGCTTCATTATTGCTCGGTGAAACAAAAATCCAGGTTATCAGCTCAGAGGAAAAAGGAGTAGGAAGAGTGTTAGGATTTTGAGGAGAGAGAAGCAAGGTGTGAAATATTTATCCCATATGATAGAAAGTTAATTGACAGAGGAAATACAGTAGGATTCAACTTATGGGCTAATGTTATAAATATAATGTGAGACCAATCAGCATGATTCTGTTGTTTGTTTGTTTTTTTTTTTCTAGCCATGCATAGCTTACCAGGAGCAGGCAGTAAGTAGGCAGAAAATGTGGTTTAACTGGAAGGAGGGTTTTGATAGGGAAGAAATTTGGAAAAAAAAAAAACAAACAAACAGAATTTGAAGCTGTGAGAGAAGGGGAGATCACTATGATGCCTTGGAATCCACTCTGGATAAGACTGGAATATGGGAAGGCTGTTTTCAACAATAAGGAAAAAATAGCAGAGACAATAAATTACCAATACCACTGACATCAAAAAATTGTTGGTAGCAGAGTGTACAAGCTGAAGAGAGGGGCGATGGTGCTCATGGAGTCGAAAACCTAAAATCAAGTTTGAAAGTTGTCAGAAGGAAAGGGTGAAGAAACAGAGGCCAAGGTGTTTGATGGATTTTCTGCTTGAATACTGATGTTGCACTCAATAAAGACAGTGAACCATGTGCTTAAGTAGTCAGAATCTGATGCGGATAACCAGAAGGTCAGCATATACTACAAAGTGGAATGGTACCTAATAGTACAGCTTCTAACAGTGCTAAGCAGAAGCCATGGTTTGGAGGAAGGTGAGAAGAAAAGTGGTCTAGGAGAGATAGTAAATAATATAGAGGGAATGCACATCATTAATGTATATATTAATTAAACAAATATTTACTACTCTGTCAATTTGGAGTTCTCTTTGAATACCAGGTATAGATTAGTGGACAAACCTCCAGGTCCAGTGGTAGGTGGAAATTGTGTCAGTAACTCCCAACAAATTTAACATTTACTGTTTTATATACATGTGAATTAAGATAAGAGGTGTGTTCAAAACTCTGAAATAAATTTTATGCATACACCTCAAGGACAGGGTCTACATGCTTAGTATTCATTGTGACTTGTAAATCTTTGAGAAAGGATTAAAGGGAGGCAGTTACATGCTCTCTTAAAAAGGGACTCAATCTCCTCAAAAGTTAGCCAGTTTAAGCAAGAAGATAAAAGAGTACTTTGAAGAGATTGAGAATATAGAATATTTAGCTGATGACAGGCATTGAATTCTAATGCATACAGTGAAAGGGATATCAGAGGTGAGTGTGAGAACAAGCCTGATTGGTGAACATGTGGACAATATCTAGAAGATAATGATTAGGTTTGTGGTGGTGATCCAGGTGATCCAAATAATTACATCTCTTAGTCTGATGGAATTAATACCAATGGCCTCTTAAGAGATGGTAAACAATCAGTCCCAATTTGAGGAGAGTTCTTAGATTATTGGCTGTAGGGGTAAGAATATAAATGTTGGTAATAAGAGCCATGGTGATTCAGATAACGAAGATCTAACTGTTGTTGGAGATATCACTGGAAGTCTCAAGTCTAAGGTTTCATAGCTTGCTTAGAAATAAGTGGGAAGAGGAGAGTTGACTGCATAGCTAATTAACATATATTTATTAGTAAATGTTATTTGTGTAAGAGATTTATAATTTATAATGAATATTAAGAATGTAGGCAGTATCTTTCAGTGCAGACATATAATATATTATTATAGTTTGGCATTATCTATAATATATTAATTCATATCTAAAATAGTAAAGTTAAATTTATTTTGGAGATATTAACATTAATATTCTCTAAAAGGTGCATTTAATTTGTCACATGACAATCATAGAAATAGACAATGAAATAAATTACACATCACCTCTAAAACTGGAAGCGTCGGATGCTTTTATAAACTTGTCAAAAATCTATGCAATGATAATCAAGAAAAAATGTCAAATACCCACTTTCTTTTGCAGTAGTTATGACTTTCATAGAAAGATATATTTTGTGTTTCTAGGATAAAACATTGCACCTTTTAAAATGCACATTTTTGATAATCACTATGAATTTTCAATAGTAACTATAAATCTTAAATTTATGGGTAGGAAATTTTACTTGGACATGTATTCAAACAATAATACATAAAGTAACTATAATTAACTCATCCTATATCTTCAATAATAATTATTAAAATCTGCATCACTTAAAGTAAGAAAAAACAATTTTTAGATCTCCGTGAATCTGTCTGTATACTTAGGAAATACATAATTTAGGTATGCATTTTATTAGCCAGAAGTAGAAAGTGTAACATAAGCAGGATGAGATAAAACATGTCTTAGTATAATTATTTCTAATTACTATTACTGAATAGCTTTTTAGATAGTTTCTTGCTAATGTACATTATTCTAAGATTCACCATATTTTCTCTTACTCAAAACCAAAAGGCAAACTGATGTGATAACCCCAAACCAAACTGAAATAGAAGCATCACAAGAAAGTTCACTCTTCATGTGAAACCACTTTAAACTATCTCAACTGGGTGGTTTGGGTACCTAATAATATTTATATGTTATATAATTTAAAAGATGTGGATAGCCAGTGGCTGACTTGGTACATACTCGGTAAATATTGAAGAAATGAATAAATAATTTCTAAGTAAGAAAGCAATTTTTAGTAATTTCATGGTCAAATCTAGTAAATGATTCAAGAAATTATGGGCCAAATCAGAAGGCATGACTTTCTAGAAGGCAAAATCCTGCTAGAGGTACTGCTTCTTTCAGGACCCAATCTAGGTTGTGAGGTGACTAAAATTCAGACCCGTGGATAATCAGTCCATATTCCTTGACTGAAAATGATCTGGCTCATTTTCTCCCCAGGACACATGTTAACGAGTTTTGCTTTTACTGATACTCATTAGGATTTTGCACAAACTCATGTCAGACATTATGGAGCAATATTAAAAATTTCTATGGAAATTTTATTTCCAAGTAGTTTACTGAAAATAACAAATAATAGTGCTTATTAATTATGTACTGCTTTAGGGGAAAGATGGCAGTGAAAAAAGTATATACTATTTACTTTTTTAATCTTTTGTGCTTTTCTATATATTTATGTTCAACAATACTTAGATAGAATTGAAAGTATATATTTTAAGAGGGAATCATTCATTAACTTGAATATAAATGAAAATCCAAGAAGATGTAAGAATTGATTTATTATACTTAAAACAGGTTAAATGGATCACAAGAGGTCAATTTAAGTATGCTACCATTTTTTTTAATGCAACATAATTATGGTTCAAGCGCTGCTTTAACAGTCTCTTAATATATAACTTGGATGCTTTTTCAAGTATAAGAAGGCAAACTAAGAGGTCTTTATAAGACAGGTATTAATGTACCAATAATCTATGCCCTTGAGTCTTCATATTTCTTACATTATTATGTTTTTAAAATCATTAATATCATACAATACATTCTTTGTCTCTAAAACATCCAACTCTGAAAATGAATCATAAAGGACAGGAAATGTATTATTAATGAAACATTTCAGATTCTAAATACTAAACTCTGTTTTTGTAACTTATTTGGTGCTATCCTATTTTTACTAATTTTATAAAAAAGAAATAAATTTCTTCCATTGTAGAGTCCACCTGTGTGCATTATTTTCCTAAAGAAATTTATAGTACACATTATTAAAAGACGATAACTCACCATAAGAGAATCTTATTATTTCATATTTCTTTTTTCTAAATTTTAACTGTTGCCTGTATCTATAGCCCTCTGTTTCCTTCATCTCAGCATAAGGGTTATACTTGGGAAATGAATTATTAATCACAAAGGAATCACAAAGGAAGCAGCACTAGTGGGCAGGAGGAAACGGTCAAGTCTCCCAGTGGAAACCGCCTGTTAGCTGAACAAGGTGGAGGCATGCCTCATTCTAGAGCTGTTTCTGGGATGCCAGTTGATGAATCTGATTGGAAAAGCCTGTTACAAAGTTCACATTAGTGTTTCCGATAAAGAGAATGAGACTTTTGCTTTTTAGGTGTTTCAAAATGTAACAGATGATTTGTTTTTTCTTTCTCTCACAGCTCACAATACTTCCACAATTCCTATTGGCTTTATTTTCCAAACATATCCAGAATACAAAAAAAAAAAAAAAATCTTACTACTTTGATTGTTTCCATTATGCCTCTAACCTTAGCTGTCTTTTGCCTGGATTGCTACAATAGCATCCCAGCTGGTCTTCCTGCTTTTACCCTGCACTTCACGCCCTAATCTCTGCCACAGTCTAATCTAAACACAGTAACAGGGAGTCATCTTGTAAAGGTGTAAAACAGATTATGCGAGCCTACTGCTCAAACCCTTCCATTGGTTTCCCATCTCATTGAGAATTAAGATCAAGGTCACTCATTCAATGTGCTATAAGGCCTTATGTTATTAATTGTGCACAACCACATAACCTTACCTCTGCCATCCACTCTGCTCATTCCACTTCAATTTCAGTGGCCTCCTTGCCGTTCCTTAGTCACATGAATCCCCATTAGGAAGTTCACTACGCAGCAGAGTTCAGAGTGTTCTCTTTGATATTTTTTCCGCTTGCTGACATACCTACTTCAGGTTATCCAAATAAATGTCCACTTTACACAGAAAACTGTTTCGATCCTCCTATTTAAAATTGCAATCCTTTCCAATGCCCATTTCTTTCCACCTTCCTTCTATATTTTATTGTTTTTTTTTTTTTTTCTCTACAAAACGTATTGCCCTTAAATACTGTACGTAATTACTACTTTTTCATTTGGCTTAGTTTATGACTCCCAAAAGAATGCTATCTACAAGAGGGCTGTTTTTTTGGTGTTTTGTTTGTTTGTTTGTTTTTCTATTTTATTCACTGCTATAGCTTAATGACTAAAATAATGCACATAACAGAGTTAAGTGCTAAAACAAACAAACAAAAAACAACCCAAACCTGTTAGGACAACCACATAGAAGGTACTATTCACATTCCATCCAGCTTGATTGCAATCAGCAAAACCGATTCTCATCGGTAACTATAGTCAATGTTATCATAAAACTGGGATTCTTAGTGCCTTTTATAGCTTAAACAAAATAATTATCACTGACTCAGATTTCCACTGATGGAGACAAATATATTATTGTTTCATATTTTCTAATAATTTACAGCTACTTTTATAGGTATTAACTTGCATATAAGCCAATTGACTCATAGGTATTGCTGCTGGCAAACAGGACTTCATGGGCTCCAATGGTATTGCAGCAGACATCAAAGATAGGAAATGAGAAGGGGCAAGGAAAAAAAGAAAAGCAAACGGAGTTGTATAGCTGTCTATTTTCAGCATAGTAGTACAGAATGTCTATTACTACTCTATCCAAATACTTTTGAGAACACTGAGGAACTTATCTTATTTGCTTTATTAATATGTCACGAGGGGACAACATATCACCTAAAAAATATTCACCAGGTGCCAATATTGGACTGGGTAGACTCAAGTGCTACAACGAACAGACTAGATATATAATGTCTCAAATAAAAGTTTATTTTCTTATTGCTGAAGAATGCAGAGAATGTTGCAGGCTAACTGAAGAAGGTAAGGAATGTGGGTGTTTTTAAGCAGGCTGGCAATCACTGTCATTTTCGATATTGGCTTCTAAGATTACTCTGGTCATTGTCATTAATATCCTATCCCACCACAAGGGGGGAAAATACAGAAATGGCATATATCACTTCAACTAATATTCTATTGTATCGAGAACATAGTGACATAATCACATTTAACTAAAAGGGAGGCTGAGAAATACCGTTTAGATAGACAGTGCCCACCTAATATGACAGATGGAGAGAGTGAATTCTGATGAATGGCTAACAATATCTGCCTTTATTCACCAAATATCTGTGCCATCCTTCATTTTACATGTATTCCCTAACCACCACCCACTACCATTCCTCCTCCAAAAGGACAAAACACAAAGCCTCATTCATTTACTGCATGTATTTCACAGTCCAAGATGTCCGCATGATACACACAATTTGCTCCAGGGGGTTCAAAGTGTCTCTAGTGTTCTGGTGACCAACCAAATAAAAGACAAGTTTTCTGCCCTTCCCACCACAACAAACTGTTGGGAGCCCTTTGTAAGGAATTATCAGTTCCTGGAACCTCCAAGGGAGGAGAAGCAGCAGTTCCTGAAATTCCAAGGGAGGAGGTTTCTCTTGGCTTTATGTTAATCCATGTTAATCGCAGCTATTGTTTCTGGATACTTGTGGTTTTGTTTTGAGCAGTTTGTTACTTTGTTATCAGCAGTTTGTCACGAACTCAAACTGTACAAGTATACAGTGCTAAATAAACTCGGGGCTGCAGCTTTGACTGTATGCCCTCCCGAGATCTTTTTCTCTTCTCTGTCTTTTTTCCTAACCCTTGCTCCCCCACTCAGGGCTGTTCGACTCCATCCGGCAGGTTCCGGCAACAAACACAATGTACACTGGTGAAGCAAGGACAGACTAAATGCAATACAAACTCCAATACAGAAAATAGAAAAATGGGACAGACACAAGTCACTAACTCAGATAATGACAGAATCTCAGCAGCCATCATGAGGAACTTTGCCATGGTACTCAAGAAAGTTTGTTGATTGGATCATAACTCTATGAGAAGATCTTTTGCCCATTGTTCTCTGGCCTCTGGATTTGTTCCATGGTTCTTCTTTGTCCATTATTTACTATGGCCACATCTGATGTGGGTGCCTTCAGTGTGAAATGTAAAACACCAGAAATCCACTTCATTTGGATGCAAGTTAAGGGCTCTAAGTACTGTTTTATAGTTTGAAAGGTCATGGAGTTATTAAGAATAGGTTCATGGTTTCTTTGTTAACACCCTTTTCTCAAAAACATAGTAGGTTTCTGATATATTTGCTGATAGTCTATACAATGTAACAGTAATCAAATGACATTGCCTAACAGAGTTCTTAAACTTGCTTTAGTTTTCTCTCTCACCTTGATCTTGAGGTCATCTAAAACAATACATTTAGATATAAAATTAACAGATTTATCTCCTACTGTTGGGGGTCCAGAAGCTGTTGAATTTTAGAAAGTTCTTGGTTTCCTACTATACTTGCTACAAATGACTCAATTCTTGTCTGTGTTAATATCTCGTTAAAAGCAGAGAGGGTAGCCACGTTCGGTAACACTTTGGCTGTTTCCAAGCCCTTCCTCTAAAGCTACAAACTAAGCAGGCAAGTGGTCTGCTTTCCAAACCCCAGGTGACAGTTTGGTATAGCCTCTCAGCCAAATATCCAGCTACTTGGAAGAAAAGCAGCCAGAAGTCAACCCTATCTGATATTATAAATTGCTGATACACTGCATAGCCTCTGACTAGTTCAAAATCGCTGCATTTTAAAATTGCTTGTAATCTCATTGAGGGCAGTAATGGAATCTTAGGATTTTCTAATGTCTATAACATAGCCCAACACTGGTAATTCATTTCATGGATACTCATTGATAATCTTATGCTTTAAAGAAACACAAATTATTTTTATAGTCAACTGAGATATTTTCTTATTTTTCCTATCCCATTCTCATCACTTTATAGATTCATGTAGAATAAGACAACAATTAAATTATAGTTCAAATGTGGATGGGAGCAGAAAGAACATTTTCTTCTATGTATGTGTTGATGTTTTCTTTATCATTCATGCAACCAAACTGCCATGTGTCAAGCACTCTCTGCTTAGAACACAATGGTGTGTGTGTGTGTGTGTGTGGTCAAGTGTGCATGTATGCATTTTTAAGACTTTTTTAAAGAATACATTTGAAAATTAAGGTAGAAATCAATTATTACAGATTGAAACATATATAAATTTCCACTTTAAATGATCATTCAGAAGATCATTGAAGTATTACTATTAATTATTCAAAGAAACCTCAAGTGTTGATGCATCCATACTAAAAGTGCTACAGATATTGTTCTTGTTAGCATTTGGTAAAAGTGGCTCTTGATCCAAATATTTTATATTAATTATATTCTCAGTCATCCCACTTTCTGCTGAGGAGCTAACTGGATGGTCTTGGTAGGTTATGTTGGATTCAGGAACAGCTGCAGTGCTTGGGCCATGGGCTCAAAGAGAAGAACAGATGGCGAGAGAACAAGGCATGCTAAACTCTTCCTACCCTGCCGACCAGCAGAGTCCATCAATATAACTTTTAAAATTAATAACTATGTGGCGTTAGGATAATAGTATAGGACCCAGAATAGAACAGCTTCTACTACCAAATTCTTATCAAGGCAAATAACCTCTCCCCTCTTCTTTAGAGGAAGTCACTAAGCTGGTTCCAATGAGCTATGACATTTTAAAGCTTGACACTAGTTTTAGACATATTTACACTGCACAGATCCATGAGTAATCGTAAATTACAGTTCAGTGCTTTAATTATCACTCTGAAAGATATAACAATAGCCACCATATAAACAATCAACTTCTCCCTTATTTGTCAATATTTGTCTACTTTATCATCAAAGACAGAAAACATCAACTTTGAAGCTGAGTTGGTATGTTTTCTGTTTTTGATGATAAAGGTGAGTTCTTGACATTGATGGGAATTTTGAAATGAAAAAGATTTTTGGTATTAATCAGGAGCAATTTTAATCTCTTATATCAGTATTTACTGCATATCAGTTGGAAGACAATATTTGGATGTAAGAGTTATGGAAAAAAGCTGCCAAGTCAAAGTGTTTGAAATCCTTCAAAGTAAGGCTGAGTCTCTTGGAAATCATAGTTTGGTTTAAACACTACGATTGCTTAAGACATTTGAAGATATATTCTATTTTAGAATGGGCAACAATTCCATTAGGATCCTCATCTAAGCCAAAGGTGATACAAATTAAAATTAGATACTAGTGTTAAAGTTTCAGTTATTTGAGATGAAAAAGTCCTAGAGAACTACTGGGCAACACAGTACCTATAGTTAGCTCATAGGGTATACTTAAAAATTTGCTAAGAGGTTAGATCTTTTATTAAGTGTTCTTATCACAAAAATAATAATAATAATAATAAATAAAGAGGGTGGGAGGAAACTTGTGGAGGTGATGGTTATATTTATGGCATAGATGAATGATGATCTCATGAGTGTATACTTATCTCCAAACTCATTGAGTTGCATACATTGAATATTTACAGCTTTTTGTATGCCAATCATACCTCAATAAAGTTCAATAATCTATTACAATAAATATTTATAAAATTTGGTCATGTAATTAGAAACATAAAATTAAGAATTAAATATGATTGATTATTTCAGATAACTAAATGGTACCCATATGAGAATTAAAACATACCTTAAATTGTCACTATTTTAGCTAGAAATTGGTCTAACATGCATTATTCAGAGCGATGTTTCCTCATACAGCATATTCCAGCATTATTTAGCTTTATCTTTATAACTCGGGTGGATTATGCTAGTTGTCCACTAATGCCCTGTATCTGTCAAGGTCTAGTCAAGATACAGAATTTGCACCTATAATTTTAACATTAGGATTTTATACATGGAATTGTTAATTTTGTATAAAGTTGTTAACTAGGTAACTAAAAAGAGAAAAAGAAAACCTTAGGGCATCAAGGAAAAAGCAACTGCAGGGAGGACCTGCCCCCTGTAGTACTGAGTGAACAAGGAGAATAGGGTGGAATTACTGAAACGTAGAACCTTAAAGACAGGTGCCTGTGAAGCTGAAACTCAGCCCTCTGCATGGGGGCACTTACTTTTCTGCTGGTCTTGGTGTTCTGCAACTCAGCAGAGGAGCCATGCAGAGCTGGGAACGCAGACCTCTGAGAAGAGGGCACCTAATTACTGGGGCTACTATCTTTGATGACAGCATCATGCACCTGTTTCTGCTAGCACTGAAAGAATTGACAACTGGATTGAGCTACTGTAAGAATGAACTGCTGTTACTGAGGTGAAGTATTGCTTGGATGGTGACCACTGGAACTTCAAGTTCAAAAGAAGCCCAGAGGAAGGACACAGAAAGAATCAAGCCCCCTTTTCCTCCTCCAGCCTTGCAGTCTCCTACAAGCAACATTTACTGCTACACTTTACTTGCCCTTTGTCTAAATATGTTACCTATGGTTCAATAAAGAAAAGAAAAAGTTTGTTCAAGGTACCTGGTTTTATACATGACCTCAAAGCAACAGTATGCACCTTTAAAGTAAGTCCATCTTTTTCTTACAAAATAAACTACAATGGCTCAGTGAAAACTGTTTACCTAAAATCTTAGGAGCTGTTATCACTTATATTGGGAATCTGGGCATTGGTCAATAATTAAGCAATCAGAAGTGTGACTGATGATTTTATAATACCTTAGCTAGCTGAAGCATTTGTGACATTTGCTAGTAGTTCTTTATATCCTATTTGTATACCTAACAGGATGAAATAATCATCCAAATATACATGAATGAGGTTTTTTAACACTGTAAATATATTTGTCTTGAATATGATCAAAATGGAAACCTTCTATATTCATATGAAATTATATTGGACTTTGCATATAATAAATTGCATTAGTTCTTTCGATTTGTGAACTGCCAAGAAGCATTTAATTTTGGAAAATATTATATTAAAATTAAGCACGAGCAATTACTTCTACTATGTTATCAAATAATTTGATAATACAGAGAGTTGGCAATCTCATGAAACGGAGAACTAAAACCTAACTCTTTAATATAAGTATTTGTTTCTATCTTGCTTAAAACAAACAGCTTTCCGATGAAGCAATTCTAATCTTATTACATAGGCTTGACCTTACATAGGCAACATTTAGAAAGGACTCATTATATCAACAAAGATTAAAAGAATTAGAAATGGATTTCACAGGGATTATTTAAGTAGCTCTGTATAATTTTATCAATGAGTTGTTTTGTTTTTTTTTAATGTTTCTCAGTGATTGCATAGGGATAAAAAAAACATTACCAATGTATATTTATCAACATAGAGGGTTAATAATGTTCAAAGTAATTCTTACCTATTAACATCCCAGATTTTACTGGTGGTATCCAATGAGGAAGAAGCCACAAAGTCACCACTGAAGTGCCACGTGCAGGACCATACTGCATGGTAGTGTCCTTCAAAGGTCAAAATGCAATTGCCTTTAGACAAGTCCCATAACTTAACTGTAGTATCACCACTTGAAGTAGCCAACTTGTTTCCACTATTTGCAAAAACATAAAAAGGTAATTTGTTAAAAAAAAAAAAACTATTTACAATATATTTTTGAATGGTTGTATTCTGTAATTTGTATGTGTGTATGTGCATGCATGTGTGTGTTTCTGAGTTATTTTTACTTTTAATGGCATATCTAAATGCCTGCATCTTAAGTCTACTCAGATAGATACTTACTTATACTTGTATTTAGTAATTCAAGTTGATGAGAAAAATTGCTATCGTACTTTCTAGATTAATTCTTCCATATTCTTTGACATTAATTTATTAAATCAGTATATATATATATATATATATATATATATATATATATATATATGCATATTAGCATGTATTGGGTTTAGGGTTATGTGTTAGGGTCTGTGGATGATCTAGCCTCAGAATGCTGACACTTAGATGTAGGCTAAGATAATTTCAAAAAAATAACATAATACAGCTTTGCTTATATTTGTACTAATTAAATGCTCCAGAGGTATAGTTTGGAAGATGAAGGGAAAAGTGAATCATAAATGAGGGGACTTTTGAGCTAGACCTTGAGAGATGAAAGATTTTGAAATGCTGGGTGCTTGAGGAAGAATCATTAGATTTTCCATTTAGGTCATTAGTAGATGTCAAAAAAAAAAAAAAGCTGTAGCTTTCAAGTGGTGGATACATGAGCTAGTTTAAGAAATGAGTGGGTGTCAATGACATAAGCAGATACATCTGTGTTTGTTCTGTTAAAACATCAACTGCAAGAAAATTTCGATATCGTCTTCACATCCTCCTGCATTGCCTGACCCTTCTATGTGATCTGTTAGTAATATTTCTCTCACTGAATATAATAAACTGCTTATTTGCTCTCCTTCCCTGTGTTTTTGTATAGAAAACTGTGTTTCTTCTCCCTGTTTCTACAGCATCAAATATTAATGACTGACCAAATGACATACTCAGTAAATGTTTCCAGAATCAATATTTAAGTGAATGAATGAAGTAATGCTATAAGTGAAGAAGAAAAGATGCCCAGTATTTCTAAGGGGAAAAATGGCAGGATCGAGATGAGTGCTGTGTTGCTTTTTTTTTGGGGGGGCGGGGGGCTTATTTTTATGCAGAGGGAATTAAACGCTTATGTGCAAAAGAAAAATAAGCACTGTGGAGGGAGAGCTTAAGGGTGCTGCAGGAAAGGTGGGTTATAGACTGAAGAAGTTCTCATTGAAGTTATAAAAGAACATCTATTTTGTTTTTCAAATTAGCACAGTTGAAAAAATTACTGTATTTCAGGGAGTCCTTTACTATTAGGTAGATATTAACTACTGTCCTTTGCTGCTTTTTGTTTGTATATATGTTTCCCATTCAAAATTGTAATTTTTAATATTAAAGACCAAACAATATATTTTTTCTATAAATATCCAGACAAACATAAAAATTAATTATAATTTAACCATGTCTCTTTCTCAAATCTTTCTGATGGGCTAGTATGCAATTGTGGACATTAAGTCTTGCTCTAGGATAATAATTGCTATGGTATATTTCTGCATGTGGCTGAAAAATCCTTTCAGATAAGTTTTACATACTTTTCTCTTGCTTTAAACAACGTGACAAGAGAAACAAAAATCACATCATGGTTCCACCCCCATGACCTCATCTAAACCTAATTATCTCCCAAAGGTCCTACTTCCTTATACCATCGCATCGGGGGTTATGGCTTCAACACAAGAATTTAAGGGGGAAGCAGACATTCAGTCCATAACACGATAAAAGTTAAGAAATAGGGATGATAGAAAAAAAAGTATATATTTTCCTTATCAAAGCCTCAAAAGAGAACAGCTGTAAAGGGATACATGCAATACTCAAAGAACTACAGGTCGAGAATTTACAGAAACTAGAAAAATTAAGACTTAGAACAATAGATTCAGAAAGAAAAATATAAACCAAGCAGGATAAACAGTATACATAAAAAGAAATCTTCACTTAGATAAATTTTACTCAACTTCAGAGCACCATAGGCAACAACAACAACAATAATAATAATAGAAGAATGAGAAGAGGAAGAGAATAGAAGAAAATGTTACTTATTTATATGGCGCTTAATCTGTGATAGAACTCTACTAAGCACATTATATATATTATACCTCACAACCATACTATAGGATGGGCACCATTATTATCTTCAAAACAAAACACTTGAACAACATCATAGAGCTGGTAAGTGGCAGATTTGGAATTTCTTCAAAGAGCTAAGAGAAATTAATATAATGTTACGATCTAGAACTATTAAAAATCTCTCTTAAAATGTAGGCAAATAAAAATAGCTTTGGCTAAACAAAGTAGTTTTCCCCTATAGGAAGTACTATGAATACATTTTTCAGATAAAAACAATTTAGAAGGAAGATCTGAAATGAACAAATGATGAACAAAGAATTTGTTAAACATGTCAGTATATACAAATATTTGTGTACATAGTGCTTGAAAAAATAAAAATAAAAAAAAAACGATGATATTGACAATGTGTTATTCATAAGGGAAGGTACATTGATGCATTATAGACTGTATTATGTCTGGATAGTAAAAGGTCAAGGGTAACCATTTATAAAAACAGGAATAAAGTACATATTTTCCAGATGTAAGAAAAAAGAAATAGGTAAGAATGGCTAACGATTATAAACTTTCATCAAAATTATAAACATATCCAAAATAAAGCAAGAAAGGAGTGGGGGAAAGCACTAGAATAAGTGGTACAAATAGAAAACAAACAAAAAAGACAGTAGAAATTCAAATATATTACCAATAAATACAAATAGATGAAACTGGAAGTTAAAAGACAAAATGTTTCAGTTTGGATAAAAAGAAAACATTTCAATAGTATGTTGTTTTCATGAGTCACACTAAACTCCTAAGCACATACAAAAATTGAAAGTAAAAAAAAAAATGAAAAAAGATACCTAGGTAAGTGAAATAAAAATAAAGATGAAGTAGACATATTAATATTAGACAAAAAAGACCTTAAGGAAAAAATGTATTATTAGGGATAAAGAGAGTCCCTATATAATGACAAAATGTATTATTCTTAGAAAGGCTTAAAAACTAAATTATATAAAAATACAAAATGTATCTTAACTGATAAAGAGCAACAATGTGAGAACCATAAGAACAAAAAATGATCAATCTATTGTCAATGTGAAAGATTTACACGCCTCTCTCAATTTATTTCCCTAATTCGAATTCCAAATGTAAATAAAAATATGGAATATTTAAGAAATTAAAGTTACAAATTTTATCGGCTATATGTGAAATCCTTCACCAAATAACTAGTGACTACACATTAATCTTAAGCATAAATGGAACATTTATAAAAACAGACAATAAGCTATAAAGCAAGTCTTAACAAATTTAACATAATTGCTATAGAGATATTGTATTATCAAAATTCAACTGGTATAAATGAATAACAAAATTATATATTTAAAAAAAACTATATATGTGTTCATTTTAAAACAGTTTTAAATAACTTACATAACAAATGAGAAATAAGAGTGGATGTTTGCAAATAAGTAGAACTGAATGAAAACACAACATATCAAAACTATAAAGTAAATTCAAAAGGGGTGAGAAAAGAAGTAGATAAGAGTAAAGGAGATCAAATATATGGTGACAGAAGGAAATTTAACTTTGGGTGGTAAACTCATGACTCAATATACATATGATGTATTATTGAATTGTACACTTGAAACATAATTTTATTAACCAATGTCACCTCAATAAATTTAATTTAAAAAATCAAAATAGTATTTTATTTGAAGGCAAATAAAATTTTTTACTTCATTATAATGAAAAAAGGCACCCTCAAAATTGTTCTAAGTATGAAACTCTAAGTTTAGAAAACATATATTATAAAATAATATGATAGAATATCAATAAGGACCAAAGTAGTTCCTTGAGGAAACTGATAAAATAAATAAATCTCTCCTAAGTCTGAAAAAAAAAGGGCGGGAAGGTCTTTCAAGATAAAAATCTATTAAGCTAGATACTAAAAATATTTTATAAAGGTATAGTACCATTCTTTTCAAACTTTTTTTGGTTTGGGAATCATTTATTTTTCATAAAAAATGTTATTTATAGTAACATAATTTTTTTGCAGCTTATGAACAGTCCACAAATAAATCATGTCAAATTCATGTGGGTCAAGCCAATTCATACTTTGCAAAAAGTAAGCAATAAGTATCAATAACATTTAGAAATATTTTGTATTTCCTGTAATTGCTTTAGCTCATGTTTTCCATGTTCTTTAAGCAAATTATTAACATTTTTCAGACTTCAGCCCATAACTGCAAAAATAGCATTTGTTACTGTTGAAAATGACTTCAGTTTTGAGAACTGAATACATAACAGGTTCCAGATTGATGCTAATTACTTGATTTTAAAGAAATGGGCTAAAGTGTCTCCTGAGAGATGGGCAGAGCAGAAAGGCTCAATGCCTTTTTGTGTCACAAAATAAAAAGTGTAAAGTAGGAAAGCGAGACAACTTGATTGCCTTCTCACTCTGCTCTGCTAGACAACCCATGTGACCTTGGACAGGCTATTTAACATACACGTTTAACATCTCTGAAATTTGTTATCTTTATTTGGAAATATGGATAAGTTCTGCTCAATATAACAAAGTGTTGTTTCGAAGATCAAATAAGATGATTCTTACAAAGCACATTTTAATTCTAGGCACTACTCAAATTTAGGATTGTTTTAAAATTATCTTGTGATCTCTAGTTCAGTTTTCATATGGAATTGCTTATCCATATATTTAAATAGCGGAATAGAATCATTACTGCCATTAGATTGCAGTCTCATCTACCTGTGTCTATCTACTCAATAGGACCATTTAAATTTATAAAAGGACTATCAGTTATAACGTTCTCAGTTACCATAGACTACGAATACATTATTTTATGAAGGAGAATAACATGTAACCAAAACCTAATTAAATATTTCACTCATTGTCTTTGCATAGGCAAAAAATATAATTTTGATTTCACTGAGTTCATAAATGATTATATATAAAAAGCTCACATTTAGAATTCAGATTACCTTAAAAATATTAAGACACATTTGAGATACATTTAGTGTGCCCAGTTTTAGAGAGTCCCCCAAACTTTAACTAAAAGTTGAAAGAGAAGTGTTGAAAATACTTTTATACAGGTTACTCTAAACCTTTAGCCTTTGATATAGAGCTGCTGGCTGCATAACATACATAATTTAGGGTTGCATATATAAACAAGTTCTGTATAGCAAGATATCTTGTTACAAAAAAAGAAAATATAGAATTCTAAAACTACTAATATGTTACTAGTTCTTTTTCTTCTGTTGAATCCTTCTCATTTATGTAGTTGTTTACATTGTAGATACAGAAGAAAAAAAATTGGTACGTTAGTTTGTGAAACTTTATGTGAAGATCATGTCATCCTGGAAATAAGATAGAGACACCACTAGATTGCCTTCAAACTTTTAAGTAGCAATTTAAATCTTTGGGATTATTTTATTATTTATTTTTATGATTATATTAACATGCTTCTGCTTATTTTCTAGTTGTCAGCCATATACATGTATATAACTGATACATCAAAATTGAACATTCTTGAAAATCATAACCTAAGCTAATCATAATATTTTAATATGTAATTGCAGTTACTCAAATGCTATTCTCATCTTTTTTTAAAATTGAGCTTCTATGCATACTTTAGGTTTTAGTCTGGAAAAAATTTTCAGGATATTAAACATAAATGTTTTCAGCTATCTCAAGACTCCTAGATTTGGTACTTTCTTATCATTTTCTTTCTTTTGACCCAATGTTCTAAACAGAGCAGAGCATGAGGTACAGGGCACAGGCCCTGAGAAGGGTATGACTTGCTCAAGAAGCTGAAAGGTCAGTGTGGTAATGGGACAGGAGGCGGAATGGGTGGTGGTGGTAGGGGAATGGACATGTCAGAATGGAGATCTGAGAAGTAGGAAGGGCCAGATCATTCAGGGACTTAATTGGAAATGGTGAGGTTTTGAGATTTAGCCTAAGTGCTAAGAGATTTCAACATACAGAAGATTCATTTGTCTATTTCACAGTTGGTACAGATACTATACTAGACAACTTAATCCAGCATCCCTCTGTGTTTTTCAAACACATCAAGCAGGCTCCCTTCAGAACATCTGCACACACTTCCTTTGGCACTAGGATGCTATCCCCTCTGGTTACTCCTGTGGCTTGTTCTGTGACTTCAATCAAAGTCTTTTTCTTCAACTTTACCTTATCATGGAGGGTATCTCTGACAATCCCACTTAAAATATTACATCACCCCGACTTTTTACCTCTCTTCATTTCCCTTTTCTGTATTATTTTTCTCTATATCATTTATCACCATATATTAAACTATATCACTTATTTTATTTATTGTCTTTCTCACGCTCTGCCAATAGACTGTAACATATATGAAGGCAAGACTTTAACTCACTGTTACATCCTGGCATTGTACTTAGCACATAAGGACTCTCAATAAATAGCTGTTGAACCTATGAATTATTGAATGAAACATAGTTGTGAAAATGACACAGTCCCTAAAGTCCTATTTCTAATGGATAATTCTACAGGGTTTATAAATACAAAGAAAAATTCAGGCAAGCGGATCCTGTGCCCCATTTTACCACTGCATATCTTATTTGGATATTTACTTTCTTAAAGAAACTTTACTCTATGACATAATAAATTATTTCCTTCTGAATTTTGCCTGTCTTTTTATACGTATAAAATTTCACATCAAATTGAATGATATTATCATATAGCCTCAGGAAAATAGCATATCCCCCATCTACCTCATATCTTTTTTGGAAAAATGCAGTCCATAAATAAATTCAGTGAATAAATAATTAGTTTATATAAAGTAAGTAGCAGAAATAATACATCTCCAATTCCTAGCGAAAAGTTAACCTCATTGAGTCTTTAGAGCATCACAATAGGGCATTTAATAGAGTCGAGTCAGTATAACAAATTCTAAGCATTAGGTCAGAATTATTCCAGTAGCCACCTAACTGCTTCTGCCCTTAATCCTCTACAATTGGTTTTCATTACAGAAGCCAAAAAGATCCTGTTCATTCTGCTCCCCTGTTCAAAACCTTCTAATGGTTTTTCATGTCCCAGAGTAAAACCCAAAATCCTAACGATGAAATAAGGCCCTCTATGAGCCACCTACCACCCGCCTCGTTACCACTCTGATCTTTTTTCCTACTACTCTTCCCCCACTCTCTACCCTAGCTACGAAACGCCTTTGTGCTTGCTGTTCTTTCTTCTAGGAATATTCTCTTCCAGAAAATCAATGACTGATTCAGTCCCTTTCTTGAGGACTTTACAGAAAGACATATCAAGGAGACCTATCTAAAATGCACTCTACCAGGGACTCTACCTTTTTTTTTTTTCAGCAGCACTTATCGCTATTAACTTAGTTTATGCTTTATTTATATCTCTTGTTTATTATCTGCTCTCCTAAAGCTCTCACAATTTTGTAGGCCTCTGCTTTACCTAGTTCTTTATTATTTGGTATATCCACAGATAACAAACACCTTTAATTTAGATTCCATACCCTACCTGAATCTAGTTCTTTCAAAAACATTTTACTAAGAGCCTCAATTCCACCATCTCGCAGAGTCTAAAATTATCACCTCTCTGGGCCTAAAATGTGAAGACCCAGCTATTGCCCCTCTTTTCATGAAGTACTGGGAGATGCCTTATTTTCATTTAGACCAGGACCCAGGCCTCTTTCTCATAGCACCAAAGGCACGACCTTTCCAAACCCCTCGTCTGGCCCTGTGTTCACATGGTCCATAGGACAGGGAAGCTACTCTTGATTGAGAATGATTCTTTTTTTTGCTCTGTACAGCAGGCCTCCTCTATATTCCCACTTGCCTTGCACATCACCAGGTCTGCTTACATATTGAAGAAATGTTTATAACACAACTTCTTCTCTAGCGCTTGGGTTTCTACCAACCAGTTCTATTAGAAGTTTGTATATTAAGAGATCACTTTTTCCACTTCCTATTCACCACCATAGAGTTGCTTTTACTAAGTTACCTGTAGTACAACACTGTAATAGGGAAAGTTATAAGGCATGACACTATTAAAATTTGTATTATTGAAAGATGACTGTCGAGGCTATTGCTCAACAGATTACATATTCTGCAAGAGTGTACTTTTAAAATGCACCCAGTGATGAAATGCCATTCCATCCTTAATAGCAAAAGTCACTGTGTTGCTGCTGAAAGATTGAGATGATTTCTTTTAAAGACAATGAAAATCACATAGCTGACTAGGTAAAATTCTTTCCTCTGGCTGCTAGAGTACTTAGTTCCAAAGCTGAATCCCTTCTCCAGAAAAACAAAACAAAACAAAAAGGAAAACAGCATTATGTTATGGCTTTTATTAATAATTGTCCAATAGCCAACCTCTAGTAGAAAGGATTTAAGATGAATTAGATGCATTTTATGTATTACCTTGACTCCTAGTTTCATTTTATTTTAAAATTTACTCTAAAACTCACTAAATATGCTATGTGCTTGAGACAAAAAGATAATTGAAATAACTCTGCCCTCAAGGAAAGCATAGTCTAATAGGTTATGCAAACATATGACCAATTAATTATACTATTTTCATAAGTGTTTTAATACATGAGGTGCAGGATAGAGCGATAGGACAGAGAAGTGTATAATCAATTCTCTAGGTTTGGAGGGCAGTCATGAACATTTTAAAAAAGTGAATACATCTGAAAAAAATCTACGTGTGTAAGCAGTGTTAATATGAACACAGGGAAGGAAAATGATGTGTTCAGACTGTGGAAATTGTGGTGTATTCAGAGATTTTTTAAGCATATTACATTTAAAAAGAAAAGAATAATGAAAAACTAGTGGGAATAGATAAACAGTCAAATAATAAAAGGTTTTTTCTATAGTCCTAAAGAGTTTTAATCTGTAGGCTCTGAGAGACTAAAGAGCTTTGAGAGGAGGTTGAAAAGTAATCAGATACTAATTTTAAGTTGATAACTCTGAGAACATGATAAAGACCAGATTGTTGAAGAAAGAGCAGATAATATGTTAAGAGAATTGATAGCAATTTCTATTATAAGCTTGTGTTTAATTATTGAATTTAATAATTTTGAGAGCTATGCTTTGTATAATCACAGTCATTGCCAGATTTTGGTGAATGATTCTCAAGGCTAAATCTCAGTCCAACACTTGTCTTTTTCAGTTAGCTAAAAGATTTTCCAAGTCTAAATAGTAATAACTGGGGACATGTCATTTTCCCAGAAGAAAGGCCACCTCCCCCAAAGTGATGCTGCTGCTTCTCTACCTTCTTTTGACCCCTGATGTGACTTACTGAAAACCTTGAATTGTAGATTTTTTCTATTTACTCTATTCTGACTTTCAAGAGTCCATGGTAACCAAAATATGTAACTGTGATGCCAAGTTCAAGTCTTAGGAGAATTGATATGATTAAATATTCAAGGTCAATACAGGTAGGATACACATTTCATCATCCACAGTCAATGATTAAATACAGAATGGAATTATTATTTTAGCAGCCTCTTCTTGGACACTAAGAGTTGTTGCACAAAGCTTCAGTAAGACAAGAAGTACAGTAAACATGGGACAATATTTTCCAAATAATTATCCTCTATACTCAGTCTGGAAAATGCAATTAGAAAAAAAATATTTTCTTTGCATGTTTGGGGAGGAATATTTAATCTTGGACTCAGATTTTTTTCATGATCCATATCTGCTAAAGCCACTCTGTCTGAAAGCCTTATGATAGACATAAGCAGGATATATCTATGGTACCAGAAGTAACATACCTCTGTTTCTGGTATAAATTAAGGCCTTTTAAAATAATTGGCAGCATTATAATGACAATTGGGATACATTCAAAACTAGCTTAGTAAAAGCAAATTCATGTATCACAGAATTCTAAAATCTCAAGGCTAGAAAAGCCCTAAAATCCATCTAATCTAATCATGCATCCCTCGTTTAATTATTTCTACTGATATTCTATCATTTCATTGCCCATTCTTTTAATTAAAACTTTTAGTAACATGAACCCAGTTCATTTAGTTTGGAGTAGCTCTGTTAGAAAGTCTTTCTTTTACCTAAGCTTATTTTCTTCTACATAAAACTTGCCCTCATTAAAGTTAGTTATAATCCTTGGCATCATTCAAATTTCAAAATATCGCTCTTTCACTCAGTAGCTTTCAGAGTAAAGGAGGAAAGTTATGTGTCCTAGAAATGACAATCTATTCATCTCCTTTATCACTCAAATATTTTTCTCCATGCTACTTCTACTTTAGAGGTACACAAAGATTTAAGAATCTGTACATCCATTCTACCTCGACTTATAATTGGCCTGTTTCTATTGAACAGGGCATATATTTCCACTATTATATTCTAATCTTATATTCTATCTCTTTAAATCTTGGTAATAAACATAAGATCATATGTTTAATATATTTCCATATATTAAAATATGAGTTACTTTTTAAAATTTCCATTCTCTGAGGCATTACTCTCTCTTATTCTTTCACTAATTACTTTTCATGTTTCATTTTTGATTGTTCTTTTTCTTTCCACAACAGACTTATCTTTTCTAATGACCAGCCTCACAGTCAGGTTGAAGTTTTCTTGATAAGCTCAGTTTGTTTCAGGACAAACAAAGCTGTTTCTAATAGTCTGAGCTATATTGTATTTCTACCTGGGAACTCAATTAAGCATTTCGGTTTATGAAGCCCTATTTTAGAAATTTAAACTCCATTAATTAAAATAAAGTTTAAAGTCAGCTGTTTACCTCTCATGTCTCTCTATCCCTGCAAGTGTAGATAAAAGAAGTAATGATAATAACACATATGTCCCAAAGCCTTCTAATTTCCTATCAAAGATTTTATAATCACTAAAATGTTTTGCTGGTCTTTCTGAGAGTGTCATTGGTTTCAACATAAAATCAGTGGAGTGGATAGGGGATTCCCCATCATATTTCTAATAAATTCTAGAGAAATAGTACAGATTCCATCTGAATTTTCTAAGTCTTTATAGATCAGATATCCTTTACCAGACTGTACCATTCTCCAAAGAATTAATAGACATCAGAGTAGGTATTAATGCATTTTCTAATGTGAATTCTATATCTCAAGCTTTACAAGTATTAGTAAATTGGATCCTTTATATGTACTAAATTTAGTACTCATTAGTTCTTAACTATTCTGGAAATATGGTAAACTAGAGTATTAGCAGAAGTTAGAACTCATGTCCTAGTTATATCTTTTCCATTTAAAAGCTTTATGGCTTGTGAAATTGTCTTTTTGGAGATTAGTATTATCATTTGTAAAAGGAAGAAATGATATCTTTCTACTCTGACTCCTTAGTGTGGGATCAAACTAAGAATTTTTGCCAAAATATAACCCACAAAGCAGCCATGGGCACTAAAAAGTGAAATTTGTATATATGTCTATAAAAACCTCTAAAGGGTTGTCACTTGTATAGAACATGTTGCTTTAAAGAAATAAATAGCAAAAAAAAAAAAAAAAAAAAAATTCAGGGGAAAGAAATGTACTGTTTTTTTTAGAAGATAATTGCTCTTGTTGCCATCTTCCAGGAAGTCAACATTTCTTTCCAAAAAAGATGAGATTTTGTGAGCAGGATAAAATGTGAACCCTCACCATGCGATCACTCCATGTAAGTACTAAATTTCTGCTATGGAACAGTCAGCTACAACAGAAGCTGGAATTAGAAACTAGAAGTACATCATTTGAAGATATGCATTAGCACACTGTGAAATGAGTTCAGTGACTGGGAGTGACCCACTAGAGCTATGAACAAGTTTTAGCCAGAGACTAACAACAGACACCATGACACTTGAAGGAAGAAGTCTCTAGAAAATAAAATAGTATAACACTGAAAGTTTAAGAAAATGTATGTGAGTACGTAGAAACAAAAAGAAAAGGGAATCATATTTTTAAAGATATTACAAAAAAACAAGTCTCACATATATGTGTGTGTGTGTGTGTGTGTGTGTGTGTGTATGAATAATTGGATGTAAAGAAAGTAATGAGGTTTCAGTTTTACAAGACTGTTTACTAATAACTAATTATTTTTTGTAGCTCATATGCATTTACTCACTTTTCAAATCCTGAACAATATTTCCTTGGTGCAAAGAAATAATTGAACGTCACTGAGAAATACAATAAGATTACTGAAAGGAAAATATCACTTACTAATATGATCTTTCGGGTATAACATGACAGTTTTTCTACTTAATTTTCACATTTCTGTATTCACGGTTTTTCCCACATACAGCCTGTGTATCTTTAACAATGCTACTAAAGTCATTAGTTTAGAAATTTTCTAAAAAAGTGTCCCTCTCACTAAACTTGCCTATACTTAGAAGGCTTCAAACTGCTTAAGTGGTTTGAAGGATGCTCATTTATGGCTGATATTCATCTGTTGAACTTTAACTCAAATTATACAACTTTCAGGACAATTACAAAGCAAATTAATGATCTCAATGTATTCATATTACAATTATTCTATCTGCATATACTACCTGTCACACTATAAAATTACTCCTTGACAATTTCTCTTTTCAAATAGAGTGCAGGGAATTTTTAATATTTTTATATTCAGAGGATATGAAACTCTTTACAACCATGCAGTATTATATTTGGGAACAAAGTGTAAATAATTCACAGATTAGAAGCTTCCCATGAAAACGTTTCTATGTCATTACTTTTCTCAAACTTTCAGATTTGGTAGAGTACTATACATAAGTAGATGTTAAATGTTAAAAAAATAAGACATGTTTCAGGAGACATTTTGTTTTCAGAACTATTCTTTTCTCTAACCTCAAAGATACTCAGTTGGGAAAAATATCTATTTTGCTGCTCTAAGAAGCATCATAACCATAAGCACAAGCTTTCCTTGATAGTTTAATATAATAACTATGTCTGAATAACACTTCCGAGGTTTTCTCGGAGTGATAAAATACACAGAACAAATACTTTACATGTGAGTTTAGGTATCATTTAGGTGAAATGTCCTATACTAAGGTGATTTAAATTGTTGCTTTATACATAAAGTTACAATGTTTTGTTTGTTTTTACAGGTAATTTTGATTTATATTTTGGATGCAAATGGTTTTTTATCTCTGCACAGTGTAATGTATTGACATTGTGATCAAAATGCAAAATTGTTCAAGAATTGGAGACATTGCTTGTGAAATTTATAATGCAAAGACATTTAAGGTATGGTCTTTAAACCTCTTACAGTTCTTTATAAATATTTTATTGTGCTCTAAAATTAGTGAAGAATAAAAAGAACAAACGTTAAAGCAAAAATACACTATATCATTATAGGTTATTCATACAAATAGTATTTCAATGTTATGAAGTAGATTTTATTTTGTTTTGTATATTAGTATTTTCTCATTATAGGAGTAAGGGAAGAAATGTTTTCCTCCAAATCTGCATTTGTAATATAGTCTAGTGAGTATCTCTCTGGAATCATTAGGAATGATTTGGCCTTACCCTCAGTAACTCTGTCTCTCTTGCCTGATTCTCAATCATGACCTTACTCTAAATATAATTTATTTTATTTTAGATTTTATGGTTTATAGATGATTTGAATACATGTTGAAAAGTTTGTCTGAAAGGAACTATTTCTCTAATATAGAATTTAGATCAAATCTTCACTTTAAATAATTTAGCAAATATACCAATAACAATTCTATATATATGCATGCATATATTTATTATTTAATTTATATTTACATGTGACTATAAGTTAACTAATAACAATCAAATGATTATAAAATACATAGTATGCATATTATTTACATGCAAAATATAATATGCATTACATGTTTATTTGTCTAAAGAACTAACAGCTAAGACTGAGACAATTCTCTTGTACTGTCAGTCATCAAAGAATAGCCTTAATTGAGTACCATTTTATAACTAGTGTTTAATCTAATTTTTTATCATGGTAATCACTTATATGACAATCTCTCAAAAGTATACAGAAATGGTCAAGCTGAGGAAAGTCCTAATTAAATATCTGAAAGCCCTGGCATGTAAATGAGGGATAAATGAATAATATACTAACAAACATAATTCCTAAAACAAAAGAATAAAATATTTCCATTAAGATATCACAATTAAATAAATATCTAATGACAATACTAAAATGTAACTGCACTGAAGACATCTAAATACATGCAAAAAATTAATTTTAAAAGAGCATTCTCAGTAGGGGCTTTGACAGAAAATAAAAGCACTGTTAAACAAATTCCATGGAAAAATAAAGAGATCACAGATTATCCTGAGTTTCTCTAGTGGAAGAGGCTGTGGTCAGATATACAAAGTGGTGGGACATGAAGAAGCAAATAAGCATTTCTCAAGGAAGGTGGCATTTCATAGAGCTTAAAATGACTAGGAAATCTCCATGTTTTATTCACATTTCAGAGAGACACACCTGAGTATAATGCAGAGAGAACTTTGTTTCCAGCTTTGGATCAATTAATCAGAAAACTTTATATAAGACATAATAATGATAGCTTGAAAAGCGAAAATTAAAAGGTAATGGTTGATTAAAAGGATTTTAAGTTCAAGTCTCATGCTAACTCTGACAGGCACAGCTGTGTGGTGTCTACTAAAGGGAAAAAAATATTTAGATGAGAGCTTGACAGGCTACTCGAGTGCTTCTCAATACGGTGTCCCTTGGGGTTAGAGACTGGCCAGGGAAGATACTATGGTGGACCAAGAGTAGAACAGGCAGAAAAGACTAATTCCTTCTAAACACACTCACAAGACATAAATACACATAAAATATAATGGCAATTTTTAATTTAAAAAAATGTAGCTGGTAGGCTATCATGGAATACTCAAACCTTTATATTTTTTCACCCAGCCTTGAGAGTCTGAAATGGAAGCTAATTTGTAGTTAAAATACTGTTTGGTGACCATGAAATTAAACAATAAGGGTTGGGTTGTTTTAAAATCTATGCTAATGTGGAAACAGTCATTCTTACTATACAAAGGTACCTGTCACATGCCCTTTCCTCTAGAAGCTTGATAAACTGACAAATTCCGACTTTTGGTTCTTCTGTTTCCATGAAGAAGACTTTTTTCTTTTTTTTTTTTTTCCTTTCTGGTAACATACTTTCTCCAGACAAGTTACAATGAACTTGATACAGTTGTTTTATACTTTTTACATTATTTTTTTTCCAAAATCCATTAGCAGTATAATAGGAGATAATTCTAACTAATTGATTTTTTTTTTTAAGTTAAGTTTTGGTCAAAGTGGTTTACAAAATAATTTGTTTTAGCAGAATTGGAAGTTGTTGTTCTTTAGAGGATAATCCTATTTATATATCAGTAAATTTCACAGAAAATTCTCAAATATGGGACATACCATGGTAAATTTTTTAAGCCTTGAATAATATATCTGAATATCAAAATTTCCCAAAAGAAAAAGGAATTATTTATATGTACCTTTAAATGAAAAGTGTACTTCATGCTGGGTCCTTCAAGGTATAGGGTTTCTGAAAGGTACTAATTCAATTCCATAAATATTAAATACCTTTACTGTGCTAGCCATCAAAATTTTAATATAAATATGATATCAACTTTCCTTCTGAGAATGTCATAATATAGAGAAGAAACTATCTACTAAGTAAAGGAAGACTGTCACTTGAGAATATTGGCCCTCCTCTGGGAATTTCAGATTCTTAGTCCATGGGAATAATAATAGATGTAACTTGATATCTCTAAGATCAGAAAATTATGGAGGGCCTTAAATGTTGCTCTAAGGAACATCATTGTTTCCCCCATAAATAACATGGTGACAGAGTGGTTGCACTAGAATGCAACATGATAAAAAAAAAAGGGGGGTGTTTTTAGGATAACAAATCAGTCAAGGCTGAACAATATGGATTTGAGAGAGGCAGGCAGAAAAATAAATCAGTTTGTGCATAATCTATCAATGAAGTCATGAAGTCTTAAAACAACAAGATGACCATTAGTATGATGACAAATATTTTTCAGTGCCACAAGATGTTGGGAATATAGTAGTAAAATTATGGTTCCCAGTGCTGCTATCCCAGAGTTCCCAATCCAGTAGAGAAAAGAGGCATTAAAAAACAAAACAAAACAAAACAAACAAAACAAAAAACTCTTCTGTGATGAATGCTGATAAGGAGATATTAGATACATCTGGGAAATTTTCTAGATCTGGGAAGATCAGGGAAAGATGTCCTTAAAAGTGATTTTGAAAATTCAGTGCTATAGACTGAAAGTTTGTACTCTCTCCTCCAATTCATATGTTGAAACCATAATCCCTAATGTGATCTTATTTGAGATGGGACCTTTGGGAGATTATTGGATCTTGAGGGTGGAGCCTTCTTGATGAGATTAGTGCCTTTATAAGAGGAGACACTAGAGACCTTCCTTCTCTGCTCTCCACTGTGTGAAAATCAAAATGAGAAGTCATCTGCAAACCAAGAAGAGGACCCTCACCAGACATGCTATCTACTGGCACCTTAATCTTGGACTCACTAGCCTCCAGAACTCTTAAGAAATGTTTCTTGTTTGAGCCATTCAATCTATGGTACTTTGTTATAGCAGAACCAAACTAAGACACTTAGCCTTGAAGACTGATTAAGGTTTTAACTATGCAAAAGACAAGGGCAGGGAAGAGAGTTGTAAGAACATTACAAGCAGAAAGAATAGAATATGTAAAGGCCCTGAGGTGCTAGATAAACAGCATATAGTCAGTTCTCTGGACTTTTTATGATGTTCAAGAGCCTTTGTTTAGTAAAATAATTGCAACTATAGATGAGCTTAGCAAACTTGGGCAGAATTTTCTTGCTAAGCATACTTTCTTTTCTGTAAAAATTAGAAAATTATTATGAAGTTGTTGGAATCAAAATAATTTGTATAAATGGGTTTGTACTATTTCTTTGAAGTCTGTTAACAAGTTCAGAGACACATGGCATGACATCAAAGCATGAACTTCAATACCGAAATTATGGAGATGCAGAAAAACATATGATTCAGAAATGAGTTCTAAGGCATGTGGCATTATAAGAAAAAATCCCAGCCAATAGCCATAACAAAGATCAGGTTGGTATGAAAAAGTGCTATTTAGCTTGGAAAGGGGAAGGGTGGAGGGGAAAAGTAAACATTTTAATAAAATAGAATACATTGTTATTGATTTCTCTTTGCCAGACATACCTTGTAGAATACTTACAATGCTTTTGACATTGAGATATTTGGCAAAAGCTATTGGATTAGTGAAAGTAAAAAGCTCAGCTCCTGGTATAATCTCTGATATTTCATTTATATGTGATTTATTCCGTTCTCCACAAGAAGGCTCTTTTATTGATAAAATAAATGAAATTGAGAATCCGAAAGGGAATTTAATGTCCACTCACACAAAATAGGTTTACAAAGTGTAAGTAGCAACAGAAAAAAGGTTCAACAACCTGACGATTGTAGATTTCTTCTTTTTTTCTTTTTCTTTTTCTTTTTCTTGTTTGCTACAAAGTCATTTCTAGTCAGATTTTCCGTCCTTTTATGTGTTAGTCAATTAGCTATTGTTAATTTCAAATTACCAAAAGTTATGTTCCTACATTTCAAATGTGGGTTTTATTATTCAAAAAATTTAATGCAATTTACTGCCATTAAGGCTGTATCTGCTTATCATTGGAAACATTCACAAAATGTCAACTCTACAAAGTTTTTAAAAGTAAACTCTTTATCAGGGTAGTTGGTATTTTCTTATTTGCTTCATCAAGTTAGGACAATTGTTGAAAATATGTTGACAAGCCTTAAAGCTGTCTAGTTTAATATGCTCGGTAAGGTTTTGGATCAGGCTGAGATATCACAGCTTCCCAAATGTTTCAAATAATGTCCTGGTTAATATTTAATGTAACTACAGAAGGTCTTATTTAGTTTTATGTCAATCAAAGACACCGAATACACAGAAAAAAATGAATTTACAAACATAATAAAATAAAATTAGAATGATTCCTAATGAATATACATCAGATCATTTTTCCTTAGTGTTAAAAATAAAGGATAGGGAAGAAATGTAAGTTACAGGTCTTGGTTTTTGCACACTTGGTTTTAGTCTGAAGTCAGTATTTAGTATTCAGTTTTCAAGAATGTTGACAGCACTCAAAGGACCTCACTCCTCAGAGTCCTTTTGCTTTAAATCTAAGAGCCAGAATAGTCAAATAAAAAGTTTCAGTGTTAAATCAATGTAAAAGCAAGAACTAGGGTCAACTCTTTAATTCGTTGGAACCACTTCTCTGAAACCTCTCACTATGTTTATCAAAGAATTCTAGTATCAAATGCAATAGATGTACTCATTCCATATTTTGCTTCACACCTTGGCAGTGTTAACCTTGTCACTTAGTCCCCTTTTTATGCATCTCTTCTCTCTCGGCTTCCTAATATCCATTCTGACCTGTGGCATTTCTTTCATGGATTATAAACTTTTTATTTTACTCACTTCACACATTCTGTTTCAATGAGTTCATCTATTCTTATTCAAACAGCTCCTAAGTATCGGGCTCTGGTATAATTTATCACTCAAATTAGAACAATTTTGAGAGTAAGTGGGGTGCTACTAATCGTCTTATAAGAGTAACACGAATAAACTGAGACTTTTCTGGGTGAACCTAGATGCATGGTCATCCATTGATATGAAATGATAGAATGCAAAAACAGTTTCAATTCTCCACCTCTTCCTGTATCCAAGCCCTTGACTCTGTCACTTTGTAGTCCCAATCCACTCTTACTCAGGGCTTTGGCTAATAAAATGTGAATATCATTATATTGTTCCAGTTCAAGCCTAGTCCTAAAAAGAATGTGTACTCTTCTGTTGGTCCTCTTGCACAGTTGGGTTTGCTTGTCCTTGCACCTGAGCCTGTCTGTGAGAACACACAGCCTGCGAGAGGGATGTGAGAAGCACATAAAGGATGAGACAAGTGGGTGTGGGAGATTTTGAAGGCATGCCAGCTGACACCATCAGAAGGTGAGCTATCCCGCTGACTTGGCCTGAAAACAGAGATATATGAAGGAGCCCAGCTGGGATCAGAAGGTCTTCCCAGATAAACCCAATTTTTACAGCTGATCCACAAAATTATGAGTTGAATAAATAATCCTTATATTAAGCTAAATTATTTAAGGTGGTATATTATGCAACATTATTGTGGCAGTAGGTAACTCATACACTAGACTAGCTTTAATTTCTTTCCTAAGATGTAGATTCATATACTACATATCTTTACCTGAATCATGCATAGACATTTCAAACTCAATGAACACAAAATGAAGTCATAAAAGTTTCCATAAATGTATTCCTTAAAATTTATTGCTTAATTCAGAAATCTAGTTTTCCAAGTTAAAAATCTGGGACCAAATTAAATTCTTACTCTTTCCTAATTCCAATAGGAGAGCTATTCCTAGTGAATCTATCTCTTATATATCTTTATAAGTCATTGTTTTCTTCTATCCCCAATCATTGAGCCTTGACTGGACTTTCTCAAGCAGGGCTCCTGCAAGAGAATTAATCCCTAATGCCCTAATGAACCCATTGAATGTAATGTATTAATTTATCTCCTCTACATCCAGAATCGGAGAATTGTAAAAGTGTCACTCAAATCATTTTCTCTAGGGTTTAATTCCCTTGAAGAATCTAGATTGAAGAAGGCTGGAAGAACTTATTTATTTTTTATTTTTTTATTTTTTATTTTTTTACCAGCACCATTGTCATAGTCTACTTGCTTGTTCTAACTTGATAAGCCTCACCTTCTTCTAACTTGTTTTCCATAAATTATGAACTGCTTTACCCTTTGTCAAGGTTTTTCATCTGTGAGTGAACTGTATTTAAGAAGAAAGTTAGATCCTCTCTGACAAGAATGTTAATAAAATTAAAACAATGGTATATTTAACATATCACTAATACTTTTATATTGCTTATCTGGCTATGAGTCAATAATAACACTTAAGTATGAAAATCTATTGCTATCATGTCACTGTCTTTATGATGGCTATTATCGCTCTATGATTAACTTTGTCGAGCATTTAATATACTCTTTGAATGAGAGATTAAAAAAAAAAATAGTGAAATTGCCATGCCATAGCTAGTTTGCCCAATGAATGTGAACATTTACATCAAAGCACATTGTGGATGGAGAACTTGGATTCAGAATTTTTCCAGACAACCCTTGACCTGAAGGCTTGATGTGTTTCAAGGTGTTATACCCTTTCCATGAGAATATATATACTATAATGCAATAATGCTTTTCTGAGATGAAAACTGTGAGCTCTACTGAAATTCATGCAGCAACAAAATTTTCTAAAAACTACAGTAACTTGCCAAGGTTTCGTCTGTAATTTAATCAGGCCATCAATCAGCAAGGTTAGGTCAAACAAGCTAATATTTCTTTAGAGTTTAGATACAGTTGAATGATTTTTGGTTCAACTAGAGGCAAAATATGAGTTCCTCATGACATTTAACAGTTCTTGGAGTCATTATTTTGACAGCATTTATTTGACCTGAGAAACTTCTTGCCAACAGAAATAGTCTTAGGGCAAAATTTGCTTATATAAAAACTCAAGAATGAAAATGACCTTAAAGGTCAATTTTAATCATCTATTAAAAATAAATATGGGCTTCTGAGTAAGCCGATGACACAGACCTAGGTTTCTAACTTCTCTCACACAGTTTATAAAAATGACCAGGGAAAGATGACAACAGGAACAACATGCTCTAATCCTGAAACTAGAAATTTTGTCATCAAATGTCCAAGACTTCAAGGAATACCTGCTAAATATACTGCACACCAAACTGGTTGGAATAATGTACATAGGTCTGATCTGTAATTTCCCCTTCCTAAAAGAACAGCAGCATTAGAAGTGGTCAGAAAAGGAGTCTGGAAACCCCAGTAAAACCCCTTTAGAGAGGGGTGGGAAATTGATGGGACTAGCTGTCATAATACTCAGAAGGTCACTGTAGCAAGGGGTGTTTTTTTCTGGAACAAGTGTCTAAAATATAAGCAGAATACCTAGAGGGATCTCCCTCTATTTTCGAATGGGTCACAAAACTCAGAAGCAGGCCTGCCTTTTGGGTAAAGGGCAAAGAGAATCAAAGAGCTTGTGAAGCCTTAAGGCTTCTTTCTGAAGGATCATGTGAAATAAATGGAAAGTCAGTATACTTAAACTGGCTTCCAATTGTGTTATTTCCTCCTCATCTTGGTTTTTTCCTTAAATCATAAGATCTTTGAAATGACACTCGAAGTCAGAAAAACAGGGTCATTTTAAAGAATCAGAGAAAATAGCTCTCTCTGAAGTCTATTCACTAACAAAGAAAGGAGAAAAGAATTAGAAAACTGCTGAATCGTATTTCTGAAAGGTCCACGATAACTCAGGATCAGACAACTCTGCACATATAAAGTTTCGCTAAGTAGTAGTGAGGTAGGAAAATATGAGATGAAGATAACGTAATGCAGTGGGGGAGGAGGGTTTGTAAAGATGGAATACAGGATGATACACCCCATTCAGAGGAGGCATTTGAAGCTATAATTTCTTTAATATGTTGGATATACACTTTGTTAAATTGAATGTATCAGTTATATGCATTCAAATGTTTTCTGCTAATTCAAGAAGTACCACTTCTCATCCATTCAGAAGTTTTTTTTATGAGAGTAAGGCCACAGGGAGCTTCTCAGGTTGGTCAGGTTGGGCACAATTTCCTGAATATGTACTGATAGCTAACTGAAGACTCAGGTAGCTCAGCATAGCTACACCACAGGCTTCCCTTCCAAGCTGTCTCACTCTCATAACCCAAGTTGAGAGAAAAACGTAGACATGAACTGTTATACTGTGTCAGGTCTATAGAGTATAAATCTATGACCTAAAAATATTATGTAAGTGGAAATATTTGCCTGCCATGCAATAAGTCACATTGGAATCAAATCTTGATATCTGGTAGAACACTGCAGGATTGCATACAATGATAGTTTTAAGGAAGTGAAATGAGCTATTTTCACATGGGTTCAATCAGTTCTTTGAGGGTGGGTCCCATTACTGGCAGTGGCAGACAGCAGACCCACAGAAAGAAGAGGGTAGATGACACTGCTTCTTAGTTCTCCAGGGGAATTTGAAGAACAACCCCAAACTGGGTTACATGTGTGGTGGTTAATCGTTTACAGACAACTGAAACAATCATAAGTATAGAACACTCACAGAGCAATCAAAAACATAATTATCAAATTAAAATCTGCAAGGGAGCTACAAACATAAATAAGTTATTTTATAAATGTTAATAAGTAAAATAAAAAATTAACTTTAACTTTGCCCATGAGAGAAGAGATCAATTAGATGAGGATGATACATATAATATAATAGACTTGGGAAATCAAATATATGCATATGAGTAATTGAGAAAGAGAAAAAAGAGAAATCCAATAATTTAATTATTAAAATAATATGAATAAAAATGTATTAAATTAGATACAAAGATTAGATTCAACATTTTTTATTCAAAAATGAGAAAATTTGTATTTATCAGGAATCACTGAATTAAGAAATACTACAGACCCATGCTTGAAGGGAATCCAATAATCACTAAGAGATGAATCAAAAAAAAAAAAAAAAAGGAAAATATTGGTATCAAAATACCAGCAGTAAATGATATCACGAATTAACCATAGAGTTATTTAAACATCCGATACCAAAATAAATCTTGACAATACACAATAAAAAAGAAGTTTAATTCAAATCTACAGTTCATGTTGTATTTAATGGAAAGAAAAATAGTTATATTCCTTTGTTACATTCAGAATAAAATAAATCAATTAAATAGTGAAATTTAAAGATATATAGAACAATAAAACAGAAGAATAAGTGGTGAGATAAAAGCTTTTATGTGCATTAGGGCAAAGAGAGAACCATAAAAATGATTGATTGTTTGATAATACTATTGTCAAATTTTAGAATGACTTAATGTCAAACAAAAACAATAATAGCAACAACAACAATAAAAATTATATCCAAAGATATTTTTCAAATGAATAAAAACCAAATATTTATTTGAAAAGTAAGCCTGGAAGATCTTTATAAATTACATTATATAAAATGGTTATATTTAATAAAGAGTTCATGCAAATAAATAGAATTTTTTAATATAGAAAAATGTTAAGCTATTTACAAAACAAGAAATGTAAAGAACTAATATATAAGAAAAGATTAGTTTCATTATTAATTGCCATTTTAAACATAATTGGCATAGTCCCTACACATCTAAGATTTTGGGAAAAATACTAAAATTCAGAGCTGGCAAGAATGAATGTTTATATACTATGGAAGGGAGTATAAATTAATGCAAACTTAAAGTAGAATATTACATATTTTTAAGTTATTTTTATTTTCATTTTTTTTCACGATAAAGATTAAACTGAGTATCTGTTTTGATGGGAACAGTATACAAACTTTATTTCATTGTCTGTCTCATATGTCCAGAATTATGTTCAAAATATTAGATATCAATATAAAGTTACCAAACACATAGTAATAGTTTTATTAAATATTTTTTTAAAAATTTAAAATTCATAACATTCATAATTACTAACAATAAGTTTTCAGAAAAAGGAAAAAAATTCCTTCTGTAATTGCAACAAACAGAATAAAATACTTAGGAATAAACCTAATGAAGCATGTGAAGGACCTACACTAAAAACTATATGATATTACTAAAAGAAATTGAAAAAGACGCAAAGAAATTGAAAGATATTTTGTGTTCTTGGATTGGAAAAATCAACATAGTTAAAATGACCTTATTACCCAAAGCAGTATACAGATCTAATGCAATCTGCATCAAAATCCTAATGGCATTTTTTAAAGACAGAGCAAAAAATCATCAAAGTTATATGGAAGCAATAGCCAAAGCAATCCTGAGAAAAAAGAACAAGGACAGAGATAGCATACTGCCTGACTTCAAATTATAGCACAAAGCAACAATAATCAAAACAGCATGGTATTGTCAGAAAAAGGCACACAGAACAATGGAACAGAATTGAGAGTCCAGAAATTAAACCTCCATATATATGGGGAAATAATTTTCAACAAAAGAGCCAGAACAATGGAGAAAGGAAAACCTCTTCAATAAATGGTGCCAGAAACTGGAAGGTCACCTGCAAAAGAATAAAACTAGACTGCTATCTGTCACCATACACCAAAATTAACTTGAAGTGCATGAAAGACCTAAATATAAGACTTGAAACAATAAATTGCATAAAAGGAAACATAGGTACTAAACTCATGGATCTTGGATTTAGAGAGAATTTTATGAATTTGACCTCAAAGGCAAGGGAAGTAAAAGTAAAAATATAAATGAATGGGACTATATCAAACCAAAAAACTTCTGCACAGCAAGAGAAACCATCAACAAGGCAGAGTCAAACAACTGAATGAGAGAAGATATTTGCAAACATCTCCAATAAGGGGCTAATATCCAAAATATACAAAGAACTCACAGAACTCAACAACAGAAAAATAACAATTCAACTAAATAGATAGAGGACCTGAGCAGACACTTCTCCCAAGAAGACATACAAATGACTAACAGGCATATGAAAAGATGTTCAACTTCACTAGCTATTAGAAAAATGCAAATCAAAACTGCAGTGAGATACTACTTCACCTGTTAGAATGGCTATCAATGACAAGTAAAATAACAAGTGTTGGAGAGGTTGTACACTTGAAACCTATATAATTTTATTAACCAATGTCACCCAATAAATTTATTTTGAAAATATGAAATACCATAAGAATTTATAATATACTTAAATACATCTAGAATGTGCTTTTGACTAACTCTTATAAGGATATATATTAAATCCTTTATAATTTCATAAGTGACTTTCTATATCCTCCTTCCATACCATCAACTCAGGATTTTAATAATACTATTTGTGCATAAACCAAAGATTTTTTTTAAAATAGAGCTTTACTGAGATATAATTTATATACCATTAAATTTACCCAGTTAAAGGGTAAAAATATTCTATCGTATGGATATGTCACATCTTATTTGTATTCTCATAAGCTGATGAACATTTAGATTATTTTCACTTTTTGGCTATCATGAATAATGCTGCTATAAACATTTGTGCACAGGCTTTTGTGTGGATTTTTTAAATGTATTTATTTATTTATCTATTCATCTATTTATTTATTTATTTATTTTAGTATAAACATAAAAGTAGAATTGTTGGGTCTTACAGTAACTCTGTATTTAAAATTCTGAGGAAGCACTAAACTGTTTTTCCAAAGTGGCTGTATCATTTTTCAATCCATTTAAGCCCAGAGAGACCCATTTCTGACTTCTGACCTCCAGAACTATAAGATAATTAATGTGTGTTGTTTTAAGTGATTGTATTTGTGGTAATTTGCTACAGTAGCAATAAAAAACTAATACAAGGCCTGAAATGTATAAAGCAAAACGTGACAGAATTAATGAAAGAAATGGACAATTCGACAATAACATATGGGAACTTCAATACTCCACTTTTAATAATGGATAGAATAGTTAGGCAGAAGACTAACAAAGAAATGTAAGACTTAACATCATAAACCAAGTAGACTTAACAAACACCTATAGATGATTCTATCCAGCAAAAGCAGAATACACATTCTTTGTGTGTGTGTGTGTGTGTGTGTGTGTGTGTGTGTGTGTGTGTGAGATACATATAGAGAGAACATTTTTCAGGATAATACATTAGCACATTTAAACAGCCTCAGTAAATTAAAAGAATTAAATCATACAAAATGTGTTCTTTAACTGTAATGAAATTAAAATAGAAAATGACAGAAAAAAATTGGAGAAATTCAAAATATTTGAAAACCATGCAAAATCGTAAATACTCCTAAATAGTCGATGGGTCAAAAAAGAAATTTTATAAGGAAAATCAGAAAATACTTTTATATGAATGAAAACGAAAATCACAACATACCAAAATTTATGGAAAGTTTTGTATCATTACTTGGAAGGAAATTTATAGCTATTAATGGTACATTAAAAAAGAATAAAGATCTGAAATGATAACCTAATCTTTTACATTAAGAAAGCAGAAAAAGAGAAAACTAAATCCAGAGCAAGAAGAGGAAATATATAATAAATATTAGAGCAGAAATAAATTAAATAGTGAATTTAAAAAAATACAAAGTCAACAATAAAAGTTGGTCCTTTAAAAAGAGCAACAAAATGACAAATCTTTTGTTAGACTGATTGAGAAAAAAAAGAGAGAAGATTCAAATTATTAAAATTAAAAATGAAAGAAGGAACATCACTACCAATTTACAGAAGTAAAAAAGGACTATAAAGGAAAACTATGAACAATGTAGAATAAGGCAAAAAAATATGACAAATTAGATAATGTATATTAAATGGATAAATTCCTCAAATTGAATTAGTAATCAAAACCTTTTCACAAAGAAAAGTCAAGGATCTGATGATTTCTCCAATAAAGTCAGCCAAATTTTTATAGAAGAATTAACAATAATTCTTCACAAAGTCTTCCTAAAAATATAAGAGGAGGGAACATTTCCCAACTCACCCTGTGAGGCAAATATTGCTGATTCCCAAATGAAGCAAAGACATTACAAGAAAATTACAGACCTATACATGTCTTATGAACATAGATGCAAACATCCTCAACAAAATATTAGCAAATGTATTCACTAAAATATTAAAGGGTATATATACCATGACTAACTAGCAATTATGCCAGAAATGCCAAGTAGCTTCAACATACAAAAACTCAGTGTAAAGCACCATATTGATAGAAGAATGAAAACTACATGATCATTTTACTAGTTGCAGAAACAGCATTTAAAAATGTCCAACACCTTCCATGAGAAATATACTTAACAAATAGGGGATAGAGGGAACTTCTGAATCTGAGAAAGGCATCTACAAAGAACTCTCAGCTAACATCATACTTAATGGGGAAAGACTGAACATTTTACTCCTAAGATCAGAATTAAGACAAGATGTCTATTCTTGCTACATCTATTCAACATTGTTCTAAAGGTTTTAACCAAATAATCATATGATAAAAAATTCATAAAGAGCATCTATATTAGAGAAGAAAAATCATCTTTGCTGATAACATGATTTTGCATATAAAAACTTTTAAGAAATCTACTAAAATATTATAATTAATAAATGAGGTAGTATAATGATACATTAATATAAAAACTATATTTCCATAGCCTAGAATTAAACAATCTGAAAATTAAATTAAAAAATAAGTTCATTTACAATAGCATCAAAAATAATAGAATATTTGGGAATAAATTTAACAATAGCACAGCAAGACTAATGTATTAGTTTTTTGTTTTGTTTGTTTGTTTTGTTTTGTTTTTGCTGCTGTAACAAATTACCACAAACTTACTGGGATAAAATAACATAAATTTATTATTTTCCAATGCTGGATGCCAGAACTCTGAAATAAATCTCACTGAGCAGACGTCAAAATGTCAAAAGAGCTGGTTCCTTTTGGTGTCTCTAGAGGAGAATCTCCTTCTCACATCACATCTCTTTTATTCTGGCTCTTCTGCCTTCTTATTCCACATTTAAAGGAGCTATGTGATTATATTGGGCCTACCTGGATAATCTAGAAGAATCTTATTTTAAGGTCAGCTGATTAGAACCTTAAACATTAGCGATTTTAATTCTGCCTTGTTATATAAGATAACATATTTACAAGTTCTGTACATTGTCCTACTTCTGTTCATGTTTTCTATTTTTTATCATTGTTGAAAACATAACATTTTAAAAGGTATAATGTGGCAGCTCTGAGAATCTGATTTTCTCCTCTCTAGAGTTTCTTCTTCAAATAGCTGTTGTTTGTTGCTGTTTTTGTTTGTTTGTTTGTTTGTTTACTAACTTTCCTGAAGTTTTTCAATAGAGTCTGTATTCTTTATTGTATGTGGCCATAGAAGTCTACTTGTTTAGCTTAGTGGTCAACTAAAGATAGGACAAGTATCAGTTGAAGCCTTGAACCAATACATCTTTGGTGGCTCTGTGTGCATGTTGGGGCACTTCTTAACACTTTAAAAATTCACAATTCCGCTTCACCATTTATTTTCTACTTGCACAACTCCTCAATGTCAGTCAGAGGTGAAAGATTAGACCCTTCTCAACTCCTTCTTGAACAGTCACACATCCCTCGCAATGCATGTTTCCTTTGACATTCATAGAAATATGACAAGCCTCCTATGGATATTTAATTCTCCAGTTTTTCTGTTTAAGAGTTTTGGTCAACGTCTTATTTGCTCAACTACCATTGCTGTCTCAGACAATTGCAATTTTAAACATTTGCTTTTAATCATATGCTAGAAATGGTCTGGCAAATAATTTGACTGAGTAAGCCCTAATTCATATCAAATAAAAACAAGCACTGCAAATGGGGATTTCTATGGGGCTTCCAGAGAGGTCAAATAGTCACATTTCTCTGATAATGGGATCTCCAAACTCGTTCTGCCTCTCTACTTGCTGATACTCATTTTCACAGCTACCATGATTGTGAGGCTGTCAGTTTTCAAGATTACAGCAGAGCTGAGGAGAGAGGGCTGGGAATGAGATAGGTTAATATGAAGAACCTTACTGTTCTTATTCAGATTCAGGATTTTTCCTTGAATAAATACTTTTTGGACTAGTGCAGACTATTGGTTAAGTTCTAGAGTTCTGAAAATGTTGATTTGGGCAATTTTGGCTGGTGTTCTCTCTGCTTTTCTAGAGGAGATTTTTGAAAGTTCTGACAGCAGCATTATTCATGGTGGTCAGGACATGGAAGCAACTGAAGTGCCCTACAATAGACGATTGGATAAAGAAGCCATGGTACATGTATACAATGGAATGTTACTCAGCTATAAGAAGAGATGAAATACTGCCATTTGCAACAACATGGATGGACCCTGAGATAATCATGCTAAGTGAAGTAAGCTAGAGAGAAGTAGACCACCACATGATATCACTTATATGTGGGATATAAACCTAGAAGCAACAAATAGGACAAACAAACAGAGATTCAGGGACGTGGACAATAGACTAGTGGTTACCCCTTACCAAAGGGGTCAAATATGTGGTGACAGAAAGAAATCTAACTGTGGGCGGTGAACATACAATGCAATATATATGCCTTACTGTTGAATCGTACACTTGAAACTTACTGGATTACATTAACCAATGTCATCATAAGAAAAAAAAAAACGTAAAAAATAAATAAAATAAAATGAAATAACATAAAATAAAATAAAATGAAATAACATAACATAAAATAAAATAAAAGTGGAAGGAAAAAGAAACCTCTCAGTAAAGAAAATTAAAAAAAAAAAAAAAAGAAAGAAAAGAAGAAAAGAAAGTTCTGATTCTACCATTCTGGAAGTGCTTATGATGGATTTTGATTGAAATTAATTCTCATTATAATTATATTACAAGAGAATTTTATATCTTAAAGTTTTTATGCTAAATGAAAGACTAATATGAAGTTCTGGGTTCTTTAATAAAGTGGTCTCAGTAGTAATGAGTTGTGTGTATGTATGTGTATGTTTGTGAGTATATCCCTATAATCACATGACACCTACCAGGAGTATGAGAGAAAGTGGCTACATTCATGTTCCAGCATTTTCAATTCTGTTCATTTTAATTAAAGAAATATTTACTGATTTTCTATAATGTTTCAGTTGATCTGCTGCATCCCAAGAATACAAAGATGAGTAAGACACAGACCCTTCCCTTACTGCACTTACAGTATTCCTTGAAAAAAAATTTTTTTCTTTCTGGAAAGAGGGAGACAGACCAATAAACCTGGAGATAATATTGGTTTCAGAAAACAGATCTAGGCTAGAATTTGCCAAACTATAACAACAATGCTAATCTTAGTAAATGTTTACTCTAAGCCAATGACTTCTAATGTTTTACATAGATTTTCTCATGTTTACGTAGATTTACATAGATTTTTTGATGAAAACCTCATGAAGTACATTATCCTCATTTTCAAATGAATGAGCAACTGAGGCTCTCAGAGGTTACATAAAATGACAGAGCTGATGCTCTGTCATACCCACACTTGAAAAGGAGTCTGACTTTAGAAGGTCTTCTTATGTACAACCAGCTCCCGCCACTTGCCTGAAATGTTTTCACTGAGCTGTGAGACTATGGAAAATACTTTCCTAACATCTTTCTCTATGATCACATATTACTTTTAGAATTAAATAAAAAATATATTTGAAGAAGTATGCTGTTATTTTCAATGCTTACCCCTTCACATAAAAATGACAAACTATATTAAGAACAGTTGCATAACATATACCCCTTCAAAAAATAGAAACTAGAATATTATTCTTTAACAGGTATATCTAAAAATTATCTTGTTAAAAAAATCTACTGAGGTTTCTAGATTATGAAAGCATCTATCTCTGAAGCTCAGGAACTATCAGAATATCACAACCTTAGGGAAATGTTACATCAATCTCCTTATTATGCTTTGAAATCTGAACTCTTGGCTTTAAGTTTATAGCAAATAAAAAAAGGTTATCCATGCTTCCTTTCTTTTAAGTAACTAAATGATATACTTACCGAGAAACTTTTATACTATGGTTTTAGGTAGTATATAAATACCTGTATAGGTAGCTTGTACATGGAAGAGAGAATATGAGGGATTTTGGAGAGACCCATTTATTTACAATTCATAAATCAGCTTATAAAGGTAGAAGTTATGTTTAACAGGATGCTGTCAGCTCTATTTCTGCCTCAGGCAGTGAACTCAGAAAAAAATTCAACACTGTGAAATTGTTTAAGCCACTAATCCCGACTGCTTTCATTTTATGGAGATATTTGGGAAGATACATGCTGTTTCACATAATAAGCTGTAGTCACACAAAAGAAAATGCAACCCAAGCATCAGAGAAACATAAATTGTATTTGCAGTCAAAACTGTTACTGTCACTGAACAGTTCCCTGGTACAGGTAAAAAACAAATAATATATTATTAAGTTAATATAACATGAATTTTATTGATTTATTCTTATTAACCTGGAGATTGATATGCAACTCTGTATCAGTTGCCCAAAGCTAGTTTAAATGGACCAAAAATAATAATAAAAAAAAAATCTGTGGATATAGGAGGTCAAACACTACATGCTAAGTGAAATTAATCAGACAGAAAAGGACAAGAATCATATGATTTCACTCACATGTGAGATAAAATTGAAAGCAATAAATGAACAAGCAAAACAAAAAAAAAAAAAAACAAACAAACCTCATTGACACAGCCAACAGTATGATAGTCACCAGAGGGGAAGGAGGGTAGGGGGAGGCCGATGATGGCAAAGGGTGATGGAAGGAAACTAAACTTTGGGTGATAAGCACACAATGCAATATAAAAATGATGCGTTATAGTAGAAGTTATGGTTCATATATATAATGGAATATAACTCAACCATTAAAAAAATGAAATCCTACCATTCACAATGACATGGATGGACCTAGAGGTTATTACGCTGAGTGAAATAAGTCAGAGAAAGATAAATACGATGCGATTTCACTTGTGTGCAGAATCTAAGGAACAAAAAGAACTAACTAATCAAAAACTGACTCACAAATATAGTGAACAATATGATGATGGCCAGAGGGGAGGGGAATTAGGGGCTGGGAGAAAGGGGTGAAAGGTTAAAGAAATACAAATTAGTAATTGATAGATGGTCACGGGATGGGGAGCACGGAATAGGGAACGCAGTTAGCATTAACGTAATGGCTAGGTGGAGAGCCAGAGGAGAGAAAGAACAATCAGGGGGTCATTTTATAAACTGTATAAACATCTAACTAATGTACTGTATACTTGAAACTAATAATAAAATAAAATTTAAAAAATTTGTATAATCTTTAATCAATGTCATCTCAATAAATTTAATTTTAAAAAATACTATTTTAATATGTTTTTTGGCATTTCTGGTCCCAATTGTTTTTCTTCTAAAACATAACCTAATCCCCCCTCAAAAAAAATATACTTGTATATGCAAAATTCTTTCACTCTCCTGTAAAAGCAGAATACAAAGAGTGAATTGATATACTTTTTAAAGGAACACATATGTTTTTAAATGCTAAGAACAGATGGATCACATATGTCTTTTCACATTAATTATATTTGTTTTTTAGTTTATAACTGTTTCCATGTCTAACTTGCTAAAAACTTGAGGCGTGATCTTACCAATTAATGTATCATGGATAGTAGTACTCAAATGGAGCTTCTTGTAACCACACAGCCTTTGGGTGATTGACTCTTTTGTGATAAAAGTTTTTAAACACCTTCAGTATGTATAGTCTATATAATATGTACATAATGTTTATGGTTAAACATTTTCTGCATATATTTTCTTTTATAAGTTATGTGAGAAAATCTCAGTGTTTAAAATATTTTAATAGAATTATCATTAACAAAAAGAAAAAATGTGGCTGATATTTATTGAGAATAAATACCAACTGGAAAAATAATTAGACTCGCACAGCTCTGCAAGAGCTTAGACAAACGAGCCTTGCTCCTTTTTTGATTTTAGGTATTCTAGGTATTTTTGCCTGTTTGGGTTTATGCTCCCCACTTTGCCCTGTTACCTGTAAGCATGCATTTCTATTCTGACCCACCTAACTCCATGGCATTCAGATTCTACATTCACTTGCCAGATCTTCTTAGTTTCCAGCTCTTCCAAAAATCCATTCTTTTTGTCAGTTTCAAAACATGAAGTTTAACAATATTTGCAAACATGTGTGTTTTAAGTATAGAAGAGAGATTTTCATTCAGCCTTCTTAAGTAACTTCCAATATCTATTTATTAATATAATTTATAATCTGATGTCCTAATTGGATAACTTATGTATCCCATGCTTTTCAAGTATAAATTTTACTTGGTAATTATATATTGCTTTTAAATATATAAAATTCATTCCATTTTCTACATTCTTTTTAAAAGTTTTGGACCTATAATTGTGAAATGGGCCTATAATTGTAACGAGGGTACTACATTTGTTTGGTTTAAAATTATGTTTATGTTATATTTGTAAAACTAGTAATAAAATTTTCTTATTATTTTCCTTTTCCTCAAAAAGTTCAGTAAACCTAAAAATTAACTGATTATTTTTTTAAATAAAGTTTCTAAAACTCAGTCATAAAACTCAAGAAGTGAGTCTGAGGTAGAAGTTCCACAATTTATTTTTTTCCACCATTATTAGTCCATTCTGGATTTTTGTTTCACCTTAATTCAGTATTGACAATGTTCATTTTTATAGGAATCTATTATTCAATAAAAAAATTCCAAACATATATAATTTTTATTCTCTGTATATGTGGCTTTAACACCTTCTAAATTGCTAAGATTTATATTTATACTTTCTTACTTTTATTTCCCCAGCAGTTTTCTTTTTAGGTATCTATTTTCAGTTTCTTGTGTTATCATTTTCTCTGTCTCAAAAAATTGGCTTTAGATTACTATGTATATTTACTCTTTTAATTCTAATGTGTTAATTCCTACTTTTTATGTATTTATTCTTTTGCTTTTATGTACTTTACTGATCAGTTGTACTTTTTAATTTCAATTCATAATTCAATGATTTTCTTTTGTTTAATAATGCATTTAAAGCTATGATTTTTCACTCTGAATACCGCTTTGGTTGTATATCATAAGTTTGATAAGTATTGTGGTTCTGATTGTTTAGGAATAGTAATAGAATTTACAGTTCTTCTTTGACCCAATGTTCATTTACTTACTTTTTAATAATTCAGGTTTTATTATATTTTAGTTATTGAGTTGTTATAATTTTATTATGAATCTTACTTACAAATTATGGTTTATATGATTGTTATTCTGGAGAATTCTTTTATACTAAATTTTGGTGTGAAATTGATAGTTTTAAAACTCCAATAATGAATGATTTCAATGAATCAATATTCTCTCTTCATAAAGTACAAAGTTCAATATATACTATTATATACTCTTACTATTTTATTAATTCCACTAATCTATTTTAATTTTTTTAACTGACAGATTAAAAACTAAGAGAGATATTTTAAGTCTTTGACTCTGATGACTATGGTTTTATCAGAATCTTCAAGTATTTCTAAGATCTTTTATTCTATATATTTCAACATCATATTATCTGAATCCTTAAGTGGTAGTTATCTTCTCAGTTTATTTTTTACCAGTCATTCCTCCTTTGCCTGATATTGATATTGCTAGGCCTGCTGTATTTATTATTTATGTACTGATGATGTCTGGTATGGCAAGGAAAACAGGACAACAAAGGTATACTACTGTCATACCAAATAGGAGTGACCTCCCCCCCCCCAAAAAAAAAAATCTGGGTTATGTCATTGTGGCAGAAGAGACAGTGGCTCAAATGTCATAGTAATAAGAATACATCCAATTGGAAGTTACAGAAAACACCCTACTTGAAGCAATTGTGATTCAAAATAAAATAAAGAAAATGAACAGGTTTATTTTTCTATGTGAAGAGCACAGGAAACAGGCAGGTGTCAGTGTATGGTAGGTCTACCCTGGCCCCTTTCAAGGGAACAGAATCAAGTTGATTGCAAAGATGGCTCTAAGAAAGACTATGATTGCATTCATTAACTAAAGATCCAACTACATATTAAAGTATTGTATTTGAATCAAATATATTTTGTTTGATTTTTTAATGATGGATGTATATACAAAGAGATAGGAAAAAATATTACCTTCAAAAATAAACTACTTTTTACTGACTAAATTATCTAAGCCAAAATAAGAATCAGATGTCACAACTTTGTTTCAGAAAGCATAAATTTTAACAACTTTTAAGACATAAACATTATATATGCATATAATATGCATACCATATGTATTATATTATACATTTATATGGTCTTCAGTGTTGATTTGTGCACATTAAGTATTATTCAATGAGATCTGATTTATAAACTTAGAACTGATCTCTACCCTAAATAAAAAAGAGCTTTTTTGTTGTTTCTGACAATTATTTATTCTTTTTCATGAATTCTACAAAAAGAACATTTGGCTTAATATATATTTACTATATATATACACACACACACACACACACACACACACACACACACACACACACACATATATGTGTGTATATATATTCACTAATAGATATCTCTCACTTCAAAACACTTATGGTTAAATATATTTCTCCCCATTATTTTTATCACATGCACTAGAAGGAAGCCAACAGTGTAGCTGCATTTTACTACAATTCTGCTAAAGAAAGTAATAAATGTAAATTCATAGTACGAGTGAATAATGATGTATTTCATCTCATTTTAATTTCAGTAATTGAGTGGGAAAACAGGAAGATCTATTAAAAGGACCCTGTGCTGGTCAAGCACTAATGAGACAATCTCTGAGTCACTGGCTGTCATAGTAACAGAGCATTATGGAAATCAGATTAGTATTCCCAACAGCTACGTAAGTGATAGGCTACACTTCTAATTGTATTGTCTCTGCTTTAGAGATGGGCTTTATGTTCCTAAGAGGTGAGAAGTGGCGTGGCAATGGTTATTTATATACCAAATATGGAATGCACTGCATATTTAAAAATTTAATTCAAACATCTAGTACTAAATATAAAACATACTTCGAGAAGATTTTCAAAAATTTAAATTAAAAAAAATTAGTTCACTCTTTTCATTAACTCCTGAATTTCTGAAAAAACTTAGTTTATTTTTATTTCAATCTAATTTATTGACATGCCAAGATAAAAATGTTTCTTTTTTTAAAAAAGAATCTTGTGAAAACATGAAAATAAACCAAAAAAAGAGTCCTCCTAAGAATAAAATTTCCAAATGGAATGGTTTAGAAATTGCACTACAACTGTGAGTCTTCAAGAGTAACAACATCAGAGAGTGCTAGAAAGAGAAAGATGCAAGAGTGTTTACAAATGTTAAATTGTAATGATGAATAAAAGAAGAAGACTACTGGGATCAGGGCGGGGGGCAGGAGTTGACCACAAACAACTGTGGGTAGACCTTTCTGCCACCAGACATAATGTATCTGTGTTTAACAACATATTTATTTCTGTGCCCTAGGCCTTTGGGGTACAAAAATTAATGAATTCTGGAAATTACAGAGCTCAAAGCTTTCAGTTCTACTTTGTTCTCGTTAATATTTTGAGTGTCATTGAATTTTTAAAGAAATTGATTACCGCCTTCTGATCCTTAATGGCAGATAATTCTAAAAGAAAAACCTTCAAGATTAACAGAGGCAGAGTAAACATTATCATGCATTATTGACTAGAAATCCACATGCCTTGTCAGAGCTTGTGAGTATAAGAAGCATTAATAACGCTTGTTCCGGGAAGCTTATTACTCTCGTTAAATGCATCATCATGTTAGACTAAGTTTTAGAGGTACCAAATATCAAAAGAAATCAATCTAAATTCAATATAATAAAAGCCAAAGGAGCATTTATCTATACTTTTCTAAATTCAGTGCAAGGTGTGGGGTTACAGAGAGAAAAGTGTCATCAAAACCAGTAAAATACAAAGTTTTGTTTAAAAAAGGTTATAGAGATCTATTGTATAGCATACAAACTATAGTTAATGATGTGTTGTATGCTTAGAAATTTGCTACGAATGAATGATATGTTAAGTGTTTTACTGATGATAATGATGATAAATAAAGTGGGTGGCAGGAAACTTGCAGACTTGACAGAAACGTTTATAGCACAGACTATGGTGATGATTTCAAGGATGTATATCAATCTGTAAACTCGTCAAGTTGTATATATTAAATACATACAAAAAAAGTAAAAATAATTTATAATTTCAAAACTTTAAAATAAAAATTGAAAAAATACAAAAAAAAATATAAATACATACAGTATGACTTTTGTCTGTTATTCATATTTCAATGAAAAATAAAAAGCCAGGAGAGTGAAGAAACAGAGTACAAAGTGCATGCCCTGGAAAGATTAAGCTGATTCAGGGAGTTCTGTGCACTGACCTGGGATCGAAGCAGCAGTTGGAAAGCCAGTCAGTATGGCCAAACCCTGTGAGAAGCACGTTGCCCCTGGGGAGCCCCACCACCTTCCAGAGGTGGTCCTCGCCACAGGAGACTAGGATGTCTTTGTGAGGGTGTACGACGATGCTGCACAGGGAGAGAGAAGAGAGAGTTAATGGGGAGATAACAGTGAATAGTTTCACACTGTGAATAAATGAAATTAAGGGATTATCCTAGTTCAGCAAAGAAGGACAATTCATTGACAGCTCTGGAACTCAGGGCACCAGGTTTCACTTCCAGGCTATCATGAGTCACTTTCTGGTGGCCATCAATCTAATTAACTTCACTGGATCTTAGATTTCTTATGTGCCGATCAAGATGGCTAGTTTAGGTAAGCGTTCAAGTCTAATTCTGGTTTGAAAACAATAACTCTATTTTTTTTCTTTTAGGGAGAAAAAGTGATGCCAGTGATAATTTAGTGTTAGGATATTTGGACCAGTAGCCATGTTTATTATTAAGAAAATCAAAATTCTTTTCAGATTATGGTTTATCTTAAAAAAGGCATTATCCAGGAAAGGATCATGAATCATAACCACTAATATAGTATTATAATAAAAACTATAAATGAAACATTAACTCCGTGGCCTACTATCTACACAAAGCAAGGGAGCTCAAATTCTGTGCTAATATGCCACTTAGACTGGCTTCAGTCAATGCACAGTACACAAATTACATTAATGAATTCAGGGTGCATATGGCAAGTCCCACTCTAAGAAGGCATACAAGGAAATGAGAAAGAAGTATGTAAAATTAATGATTAACACATTAAGCAGTATTATTTGAACCAGGTAATGTTCATTGTGGCTATTTAAATATTGAAGATAAACCATTCTAAAATTAAGAGTCTACAAGGTTAATGCCTGATATTTTACCTATGATAATATTTTAATCGTATTTATATAGAGTTTTCTCTATGCCTTACAGTGGAAACAAAGGTGCCCAGTGTTAAGCAGCAAATAAAATGCCATCTTACTATTAGCAACAAATTGTTCGATTTCAACATAACTATCTCAAATCTAAGACATAATGCATTCATTTGCCTATACAGTGAAAAGAAACAGAGAATGGCTTAAAAATAACAATTACACATTCATTTCTCCGACAGTACATTCTAGGAATGGCCTTGTTCCTTTCTTCTACAACATAGACTTTAGGAAATCAATTTCTCAAAGAAATCATCGTCTCAGTTCATATCTACATGGGTAGCTCCAGGGCTTAAACGAGAACAAAACTTTTCTCTTTATGGATCCTACCCATTAATACCATTTAACCCAAAAATTTTGAACTGAAAATTAATTTCCTTGCATTATAACTATACAGTTTTGTAAATATGCTGGGGTCAATGAGTGTTGGAAACGCTCAACTCACAAGCATGGAACCACTATGAGCTGGGCCTTCTTTTCAGTGAAACACTGTCTAATATTTCTCCAGCACTCTGCTGCTCAAAATAAACAGGGCAGCAGGGAAATTTTTCATTTTGTAATTCATCATAATGTTGGTTTGTGACTTTCAGAAGGCCAATTCAGAAAAGGAATTTATTACAGCTCAAACTGGGTAGAGGATACATTTATAGAACTTAATTAGAAGAAAAATATGATGATAGGTAAAAAATGTCAGACTGAAATGAATTCTATATTCAAATACACATAAGAAGGCAGACCAAATCCTCAGAGCTGCTGAGTATGATGTATGTTAGCTCACAGCTTTCCTGGCACACACATGCACACTTGACTAGATGACAAATCATCCTCTTTAAGTGAAGACATCTAAATTATTGATGTCTTTACAAACTTTGAAAGATAAGTTTCCCAAATGACTTTTGTGAGGGGAGCTACTTGTAGAAGTTATGGAAAAAAAAACAAACAAACAAACAATAAAAAACATTAACACAAACTCATTGGTGACTAATCAATTTGGAAGTATTTTTCCAGACTCCTCGTCCCTTCTGCTCTGAGGCCTCCTCCATCCCAACTGCAACTTCTACTTCCACTTGGCACAGACAGATCACACTCTCTGGTGTCTTTGCCCACACATTCTTTTTCTAACATTGACTATTTAACAAAAATATTTCTCATCTATAAGTGACATTTTTGGAATCTTTCTGCACAAATTTCAGTCAAACATTAATACACTATTCTTCAAAGAATAGAGTTTACTTCATCCATGAAATGGTCTTTAAGTGAACAGAAATATTTCCAGCATTTATAGTAAGGAACTTAATGCTTTATAACAATCAACTAATAAATACTTGTTATTGAATTGGTTACTGAACAAGTACATCAGCAAAGACTAGGTCATAGTAATAAAGATCCCCAATCAAGAATTGTAATTCTCAAACCAGATCACTCCATGTGGGAGATGATCAAGGTGGAATAACATGGACCAGAAATGTCTTCCCAGATACACAAGTTCAGTGTATTATCAACTCCATAATGAGGTTCTAGTGTCTGAAGTCCTTCTTCTCCATCATCATTAATTAATGGTAATGATATTTAACATTGTTTGAAAACTTAATGTGTATCAAAGATTATACTAAATACTTTTAATTCTCACAAGTGGAATGAGGAAAGAGGTTTATGTCTGTTTTATTTACTGTATACTCAAACCCCAACTGTGGCTGGCACATAGTAGATATTCAACAAATGCTGGCTGACTATTTGACCGACTGACTTTAGTACTATTAATTTTGTTATTTTATGACAAAGTAAACAGAGATTGAGATACTATATAAATTGCTCATGTTCACATTTGGTAATGTTTAGAGACTGACTTTGAATTCAAGGCAATTTGATTTTATGGCTCATGATTTTAGCTACTTCTACCTAGTATCAATCTTTCATAGTTTATTATTTATATGTACATATTATAGACATCAATAATTATCATTCTGAGTAAATGCTTAAGTCGTGTAATCATTATTAAACCCTGAGTTAAAAAAAAAAAAAAAACCATCTAGGAATTGTCAGGGTATATACTGGAGCTGGGTATCACATGACATAATGTCTCAAAGGGGTTAGAGGACCCTACCCTTTACAGTTAAAATTCTCTGGTGTTGTAGGAGAAACCAGGTAATAGTCCCTTCCACACTCCTGTCTACATAAGGCTTCTCTGCTGATATACTATGATACTATGTGTTGCACTTGATAAAGTATTTAATTTGTTCTCTCGTGCTAATATTATGAACCTTATATTGTACTTCAGGTTGTCAGAGGGCACTGCCTTGTTATCCACTTGTTATCAAGTGATAGAGCACTCTGTAAAGAATATAAAAAGACATTTAATAAGCATTGATTCCATAGGCTTTTAATTCATTGAGAATTTCCCTAGTATTGTGAGGCCTCAACCCTTATCATTCTACTTATCCCTGAATCAACCTTTTAAAGAAGCTGAAGAAAAAGAGAAATAACTAACATTCCATAGGAGTCAGCTCTTGATCCTAGAACTGCATATATTAACACATTAATGGTCATAATACCCTTATGCGTTAGGTCTACTATATTCTCATTTTGCAGGTAATGAAACTGGGTCACGTAGAGGTTAAGTGATAAGCTCAAAGTCACAAAGCCAAGAAGTGGCAGAGTGAGGACATGAATTTGAGTGGACTGTGTCGAGTCCATGTCTCTCAGTAGAGTGTGGTCAGAACCTCAATCATTTTTTACCTTTTTTAGATGATATAGGAGAAGAAGCCAAGCCAAATATTGTCTGGGTAATTTATTGAGATGCATCTTGAAGTTTCTAAAGAATTGATCTTTTTCTTTTTTCTGTCATTTTCTAATGATGTGTGAAAGGTTATAACTATTGTCACTTGTTATTTTCTGTTAGTTAGGTACTGGCTAGATAGGTTTAGAGTGGTGATGGGATAGCTCAAAGATGACTGAGAAAGAAGAACTTATGTTCTAAAGCAAATGTTGGTGAAATTTTTCTGTAATGGGCCTAAATATTTTAGGCTTATGAATCACGGTCTCTGTTGTGACTACTCCAATTTGACACTGCAGCATGAAAGCAGCAATAAACAAAATATAAATAAAAGAGACTGTGTTCCAAAACAGCTTCATTTATAAAAGCAGGTGGCGGGCCATATTTGGCCTTTGGGCCCTGTTTTTCTACCCCTGTTCCAAAGCATTTGCATGGCACGGAGTAGACTAGTGTTTAAGAATGTGGGTTCCACAGGAAGATATGAGTTTGAACCCTTGCTCCAGTATTTACTTGATAGACATTCTTGGATAAGTTATTTCACTAATGTTTGTCTCAGGGTTCTCATCTGAAAAATGAGTAGAATATAGTATTTACCTCATAGGCTTATTTTGAGACTTAAATAAGTTCATACGTGTCAAGGACTTAGAACAGGGTTACACACATAGTGAAAACTCAGTGAACATTGTCATAGTGCCGAGAAACTGGGCCCTGTGACCAGTTGAGCTCGTTTTGAATACTAGCCTACTACTTACATATCAGTTCATTACATCACACAACCTCTCAGTCTTAATTTCTTTGTTTATGAAAAAGAAGGAATAGTATAGGGGTGTTGCGAGAATAAAATAAGTAGATCTATGTAAAGTCTTTGGAACTATATCTGAACATGGTCAGCTCTCTAGAATAAGAGGCTCTGAATCAAAGCGCTAACTGTGGTTACCCACAGGTGGCAGAAGTGGGTGAAAGAGATGGAAAAGTTTGAATTTTATATGAGGTATGCATAGTTTTCTAATAATAAACGTATAATAAACCCACATATCTACTGAACACTTACTGTATGCCAAGCACTGGGCTTCGCCTTGTAAAAGTCGAATGAGTAGGAACTAATCTTTATACTCAACAAGCCCAAGATGTGATTAGAAATAAATGTGAAATATAATTACAAATAATTATAATACATGTGGAAACCATAAATAGCATTATACTCAGAATAGATAGTTATTATCATTTATCAACATAATTGTACTTCACTGTAACCTGGCCCTTAAAATAGTTAACTTCTATAATTCATACATGCCTCTTTTAGAAATCATAAGTAGTAAGTTTAGTACTTAAAATTATAGATATTTAGGGAAAATGATGTTTCCATGTGGTTTTGATAAGACACTAGAAATTGCTAGGCTTGATTTGATATTAAGTCCTCTGACAAAAATGCAGCCCTCATATATAATATTTTCACAAACGAACAGAAGGAAGCTAGGTGGTCATTTCATAATACAGTCCATTTTTCAGGTTTGCATTGAGCGAAACAGTGGACAGTATGCACGCACTGACTCCTATCCCTGACTTCACGTAGACAAGTGGCACAAAGTTGTTGCTAGTCACAAGAAAGCCCTCTGCTAGGCCCTTGGCATTCTGAAATGAAGAAGGCTCAGTTCCTCTCCTCAAGCTATGTACACAAACAGGCATCCCTCCTAAAACCACAGAATGACTTTCATTCTCAGGAATGTCTTCTCATAGTTCTAATTAATAGGAATAATGAGCCCTTACTTTATATCTTCCTGGCACCTGCCCTACGTGCCACAAAGTCATTTTACTTTAAACTTTGAATACAAGCTTTCTGCTTCTCTTTAACTTACTATTAATTATAATTACAAGTCTCCAAGACAAAGGCTCTGTCACCTCATTCCTAAGTTAATAAGCTTGTGACTAGGGTGAAAATAGTACAGAAAAACATCTTAAGGATTCATAAAATGAGAATGTGGGTGAATGCTAGTCCTTCTTAATCAAGTCATGTACTCTATAAAATGTTTTGTTAAACAATATAGCAGCTATGTTACATAAAATATTATGTTCTAGCAGATTTTTTCATCTCTTTTATAATAGGGCACATTCCCTATAATAGACCATCTGATATATACTTCAAAAGCTCTCCTCTCTAATTGAAATTATTCTTTCCAGTAGTGGCATTACACAAGGATATTTTGGAAAGAATATGTGTAGGTGTGTGGAGAACACTATTAATTATCAGTAAAGTTGGTGACATAAGCACCACTGTTAGACTTTTCAAAGGAAAGAATATTAATCTAAGAAAAGATTGTCACAAGAAAGACTAATTAGATACCCCTGTCTTCACTTTAGGTTATTCAGCATTGTAAATGTTTCCTTCACTTCAGTTCACAAGCTCTAATTATTTTCAACATAGAAAATGCACAGCGGGTTGAAAATAAATCAATATCAAAATATGTGCCCCATGAGCATTTCGTGACCACTTATTTACTCATCCTTAATGACAGCACACTCGCACATTACATATGCCTTTATCCAGCTTGCCAGGACAAATATATATAAAAGGCTTGTCTGACTGTTGCTCAGCTAATAATTGCATCTTATATTTGGATTTGAATCAGGATTTACAAAGCACTCTAACATGCTACTTTTTTCCTTATTTCGACAAATATGTATCAAAAGCCTACAATTTAGTATGCAAAACAGACAGAGGCATCCGTCTCAGGAAGCTTACATACAAAGCGGGGAGGGGGCACAAATAGCAACAGTAAACTAAACGAAACTAAACCCAGCTCTAAAAAAAAAATAACGAAGTGACATGACAATGATTTGGGGGTGAATTTATATTCAATGAAGTGTTTAGGGGAGTCCTTACTAAAGATGTGACATTATAAATGAGAACAGCAAGAAAGAAGAAGCACCTTTAGAACAATTTAGGGACAGGTGTTTCCTAGGTACAGGTGACTGCATCTGCAAAAGGGCTAGGCTGAAGAAGTCAGTGTATTCAAGGGATAGAAAGAAGGCCAGGGTGACAGCAGAGAGCAGGCAAGGAGGATTAGGTGGAGGATAAACAAGGAGCAGTAGGAAGGCAAGGACAAGATCCTGTAGGGCTTTGTAGGCTGAAAAAAGAAGACTGAAATTTACCCTAAGATCACTGAATGGTTTTAAGTAAGAGAATGATATGTGATTGATAATTATTTAAAAGATCTTGCTAGCTGCTGTGTGGAAAATGAGAAAACGAGGAGCAAGAGAAGTAAGCAGGTCATTACCTAGGAGTACACAGCAGTAAGGTAAGAATAGTGGCTTTAGACCCATTTAAGATATAGCACCTAATTATTATGACAGATGTCACTTTAGTATATAAACATTTTCACCATTACTTTTAGGAAGAGTCAACTTATAGTTGTTTTCACCGATAAAGAATATTTAAAAATTAAGTGTGCTTTAAAAATGGCAAAGCAAAATGGAATAAATAACATAAAACAATTATGTGCACAAAACTAAATAGAAATCTGCCAAAAAGATATCAGGTCTAATTCATTTTCAGAATTCAGTTAAGTAAATGTGAAATTATGATATCTTAATATTCCCCTGGCACTTAAAGTTTAAAAATTGTGATATTATAGATTTTATTTCAAGCTAAGTAGAATTTACGTTGTCTGAATATCGGAGCGTAGAACCTTCCTTTCATTTTCATTAAATGGGTAGACTGTTTTCATAGTTTATGGATTTATGAATAATGCCCTGAAATGTAGTTATAAGGGGTAATGTCTCCTTTTTATTGTTCTAGTCCAAATTGATATTCTTCCAACTAAATATGTGTAATAAATTTGGAGTGGGGCAGGGTACCAAACAGTCTTTCCCCTGCTTCACTATATGGCTGGTAGTGCTAATCCCAGTTGTCAGTGAGGTAAGAGGCAGCCAATCTGACTGGCTCATCCATGGGGAGACGCCTCAAGCAGTGACTTAGATACTCAATAGATACTGTGATTTAAAAGGCCATTTACCAAAAGAAGAAATTTTCACATATATATAACATCATAACAGTCATCCACATTATCAGTTTACAGACACAACCCAAACCTTTTTTAACAAGATATAAAGTGTTTGGTCTTTCTTACCCCATGTAAAAAAGCAGTTCCCCATGACTTTCCAAAAATCTGTTTCATTCTTAAATTAGGTAGCACAAATTTATACTTTTAAATTAAACTTTTACTTTAATTTCAAATATAATCAGTTCTCTAGGGAGAGTCTTCAGATTAAATCAAATTTTAGCTAATCCTAATTAAATCAACTATTTATAAATAAGGGTAATACTATTTTTGTTACTGCTTCTATAAACTAATATAGATGCTACACTGAAATTAGATTTCTATTTTTATAAGAAAAAAATTCCTCAAATACACAGCCAAATGTAGAGATTTTCTACTAACACTTAACTCAAGTATCATTAATGAAAAGTTAACATATGTGCAAATATGCAGCCTAATAGTCTTTCAAAATGCACCATCATCTCACCTGCAAAGCTGGAGAGCTATTTCCTGGGTTGGGAGAGCTTCCACGTTGGTGAGTGCTCAAGCCCAGGCCATCTCTCAATTATCTTTCAAATGAAAATTCTTAAGAACTAGGGATCAGTGGCCTTAAGCAAAAGTCATTTAACTTTATTATGCTGTTCCCTCACATTAAAAAAAAAGTGATATCATTTATCCTGTATTGTTTACTTTGTTCTTGTTTTATTTACATAGTCTTAATCTGAACAGTATCATCTCTATTTTCTCTAAAAGTTGTGAATTTTCTAATATATGAAAGACCATTTTGAGATACAGAATCGACTAAATGAAATTATAAACTCTAAAGACTGGGAAAGGTGGCTACCACTGTTTTGTTAAATGAAATGAGGAAAATCAACAAAACAGGATAACTACTTCCAGGTTTATGAAAATACCTCGAGGAATCTTCCTGCTACCTTAGCAGCTGAACATTTTACGCTACATAATTTTAAACAGATTCAGCTTCATGTTATGAAATCACTGTAGTTCTTTATGGTTTAACAAGTTTGAGAAGTTATATCACACATTTATATTCTTAAGAAACCTGTTTCAATAATAAAGTTTATTTGGTTGTTTCATGTTTCAGCAATTTACAAGAATTCTTGTAGTTATGAATATAAAAAATTTTCCATTTCACATCTCCTTAGTATATTAGTGATGCAGAGTAGATACTTTTCTAAGCTGAAGTCAAACTTCCCTGGGGTAAGAGCTCAAACACAAAAATCTCTTTCCAGGAGTATATTTAGAAATACAACCTACACATGATCTAGGAATACCTAGAAGTGTCACTACTTAAGACATGGAACTGAGGTAAACGTACATGATGAATTTACAGAATTTTGTTCTGAACTTGGCTCAATTTACTAGAAACCACCATGCCAATGTGACAATTGTGATGTTTAACTACGGACAACTATTTCTGGTATCTAATTGATAAGTGAGTTAGAAAGCCAAAATGAGTTATAATTCAGTGTTTTCTAGAAAGTAAATGTCGGAATTTAAGTGATGCATGTTGAAATTATCACGTTATATAGATAATTTTCAATCTCGATTTCTGTATTAAAAAATGTGCTATGACTGGATGAGTTTACATCATCATGTCTCATTTGTGTCAGAAGCCGTGTGGCAGGACTGATGGAGATAAGAAAAGAGAATTAACTTCCGAGTTTGGCATTTACTGTATATAGCTGGTGAAGTCAGAGTGAGAAGCTGGAGAATTACGAGTGAGTCCCAGGGATCAGTTTTCAGTAGATGGTGGGGTAGGATGAAGGGGACAAGAGTAAGAACTGAGATTATAAAAACATCTTAATAAAGCTATTAAAAAAAACTTTCAAGTCAGAGTTGGCAACCAGATCTATATAGTCAGAATTGATAAAAACAATGAGAAGAATAAGTTTAAGGCATGGAAATAGGTGGCCAAGCGGGCCAAAGTAAAAACTGATTAACACATAAGATGGTAGGACGTAAATTCTGATGAGGGAACTGGGTAGACAGAAATGGCCCAGACAATGACAGATTAAGAAAAGCAAAGACCAGACATGAAACATGTCCCGATAATTTGCCGCACAGTGTGACACTGCTTCATCAGTCTTTTATTCCCATGTATGTTTCTCTGCATCATAAATGCTGCTGACATATTCCTTCTTCCACTCCATGAGAAAGAAACAAAAAAAAGAGTTACGTACTGACCCGTTGTGTTATTCCCACCTACTCATTCTGGGTAATAAAAAGGGGCAAAGACAGCAATGTAAGCAGTGACCCACTACAATCTCAGTTAAGTGCTGTGGCTTGTTTTCACCCAGCCCAATATTACAATCAGAACAGGAGCAACTAAACATATATCTAATTCCATGCTTTATTATCTGCCCTGAGTTCTGCCAAATTCAGTGGGAGAAATAAAAGGTATGGATCATTCCCAATACTTGCAAGCATACAGCTTAATCTATCTCCTTTTATAAATGACTCAAATTGCTTTCCTGTAATACAGCACTTAACATCTGAAGCAGACCCTTCCCAAAGTTACCAAAGTCTTTTCTATATCATATGGCTCTGCCTCAAGTTATTCTTTGCTGTGTCTGTGTATGTAGTTTGTTTATGTTTTAACATTATGTTGTCCTTAGCGAGGAGAGGGAATCTCACTGCAAGGGTGACCAGGAGAGCTGGTAAGTGTTCACTGCAGTATGTACTAACCCCTTAACCCTGCTTGTTTAAGTATCCTGTGTCTTGTCCTCTCTTTACTTCACTTATGTAGGTATAAGAAGGAAGAATGTTTGGTTCCATGTTTGTTTACTCTGCTTTATCTCTTCTCAGTATAAGGTTTCGGTGACCTGTAATATTTCATCTGATTTAATAACTTAATTTATTTTAACTCTACTTGATACTTTTCCATCTTATACAACAGATTGGCCACTCCCCCAGCCCTCTTCACACCTTTATCAATATTGCTAGTGCATTAAAGCAATGTTGAAACTGTAGGGAAAAAGAAGAATGATGTGGGCACATAATCATGAAAAATATTTCTTTAATTCATTTTGGGTAAACTTAGTTACTGATTATTCTGAAAACAAGGTTGCAAATATATTAATAAAAATCATTTTTTATTCTAAAACATTTTTTGCCAATAATGGGCAATTATTTTGTTATAACAAATATGTTATTAGTTTGACAAAAATAGAATTTCTGATGTTATAATCTTTTTTTTTTTTTTTTTGCTAAATAATCACAGCAAAAGTTTTAGCAATGGAGCTCTATATAGCAGTTACCCTAAAGGTTCTGTGATTTATGTACCCTGGACTCTGCACTTGGAAAAGATACTTAAGCCTCAGTTTCCTCTTCTGTAAAATAGGGATAATAATTGTCTTTAGTTCATACAGGAGATTAAATGAGATAATTCATAGAGTGCTTTGTGTAATATCTTATATTCGCTAAAGTTTAACTATTCCAATTATTGTTTTAAATAATTTTTGACTGTTCTTCCTCATATAGTTGACATTTAGTAGTAGGCAGAATTGTCTCCCAAAGACGTTTATGCCCAAATTACTGGAATCTGTGATCATGCTTAAAGTATGAAAATTATTCTGGAGAGTGGATCTATTCTAATCATGGGTGCCATTAAAAAGCAGGAAAAATGAGGCGGAAGTATAAGTCAGGAAGATCAAAGCATGAGAAGATTTGATCCACCTTGCTGGCTTTAGAGGTAAAGGGAAAGGGACATGCCTTATGGATATAGAGAACCTGTAGAATATGAGAACTATGCCTGTCTTGACAACCAGCAAGGAAATAAGAACCTCAGTCCTACGACTAACTAGAACTGAATTCTTTCTACCATCTGAATGAGGCTGGAAGCAGATTCTGCCTCAGAGATTCAGACAAGAGCCCAGACCTACTGTTGCTTTGATTTTAACCCAGAGAGATCTTAAGCAGAGGACTGAACTGAGCCTGCCCAGATTTTTGACCTACAGAATTGTGAGATAAGAAATTTATATTGGTTTAAGTCATTAAATTCACGGTGATTTGTTACAGCAGCAATAGAAAACTAATAGAGTCTTATAGAGAGTAACAAGGAAATTAAATTTAATTGAAAATATATATAGTTTATTTCATGGAATATGAAATTATAGTTACTAATATTTTGAATCTAATATAAAGGAGTCTCACAGGATTAGATTGGTTGTTTCCAATAAAAATCCATTAATATCTTATTTATAAGTCTATTACTTTGTGTCGAGTTAATGAAACAGTTCTAGCTGGAACATGTTTTATGCCATGGGATGATTTTCTTAATGATATGTTTATCAGTCTTGAACCACATAAGAACATTGTAATTAAGTCAGAGAAACTGTAGGCAAAGAAAAGTATGTAAAATAAATTACTTGAATTTCTCTCCCAATGAAATGTTAAATTTTGGCAAATAATTTCAGCAGGAATATGTACATCTACATGTATATAATAGTACATTATATAATTTACATTTATTTTATCCAGTACCATCATATATTAAATATGTATTTATATGTCCTAAATCTTCTTTCCAAACAGTCTTAAACTAGTTTTATAAGATTATTGGAAAAATAATTATCTGTGGTAAACTCTCTTTTCCTAAAAGATATACAACTAATTTTTTAAATAATAAACTTCAACCTTTTTAAGAGCCACTTTTTAAAAAATATTTGTAATTGATATATTTTAATTCATGAAAAATAATTAAGACACATAAATTAACCTCTCTTAAATCATCCAATTAATCACTATGTTATGTCATGTGTAGCTTTCTTTTCCCCAAATAACCTTTGATTATTTTCAATATGATGAACATAAACATATATAATTAGAAATAATTATTAAGATATTCTTGTTTTACTTCTATTAAGCAACATTGATAGAAGTAAAAATATCCATAAGATTAAACCGGGCATTGTTATATAGTTGTAACTTTGCAATAGTAGTTTTAGTCAAACTTTACATTTAGTCTACTCTGAAATTTGTTTAATTCTATATAATATTTTTTTTTAAAATCAGCTTTTGAGACTACTGCTATTTTCTTTTCTACCAGTTTCTATATTCAGCCCCTTTGCAATGTAACTTTGTTGTATGTTTCTCACCTCTGAAACTGGACCTTACCATGTGAATTGCATTAGCCAGTGAGACATTACCTTAGTAAATGTGGTAACACTCAAGAGGCTTTTAAGAGTGTTTGCAAGATCAGGTTTCCTCTTTTGTCCTCTGTCATTGTCATGAGAAGGTACTTGCCCCAGCCTGATGGAACATGAGAAACGTAACAGTGCCCGGATGTCCTGATTTCCACCCCATACCAAATCAGCTGACCCACACACATGTGAGTTTAGTCAAGACCAGACAAACCACCATCCCAGCCTAAATGCAAATAGCAGAATTGCCTAAATGACTACTTCAGGTGCCGGACCATTAAATACTCAGTGTTGAATATCACTGAGGGTTTGTGGCTTTTTTTCAAAACACAGATGAAAGGTTTAAAAAACCTAACTGACAGAGACGCATTGTTTTATAATACTTTGTGTCCTTTGAGATACTTCTTTTGTAGAATCAGAAAAAAGTTCTTTTCACATTTCGCTCCTTTACTGCTATCGAAATAAAAATTTTCTTGTTACATATATTACTTTGAATTTATTAAATTTTATGTTCATTACAATTAAGAATCCAATTAAGTACATGAAAATAAAAATATTAACAATTAAAAGTACTTTTTTTCATTTAATATAATATGCATTTATCTTTTCTGAGTTTGCACAAGAAAGAGTGTTTAAGCTATTGTGTAACTCTTAGCCTTCTGAGGCATACTCAGTGGACATGAGCCAGAGGGACTACTCATTTGGATATATACCATGTTATACACGCATTGTGAAAAACATTTGTTTCCAGATTCACTCTCCTCTGCCACTTATATTACAGGGCATCATTCTGCATTGTCGATTTACCTGTATTACTATGTATGCAAAATTATTTTATTTTCCTATGACAACCTTTAAGTTGGAAAGCAAATCAATTTCAAAAAAAATATTTATATCACACATAGATGACTGATTAAAAATCACTTTCAAAAAATATTTAATATTTATGATATTGTTTCCTTTGGTAAAGATAATAAAAACTTGGCTATAGCTTTGTATATTTAAAAATAATCAAAAATAATCTTTGTTTCTTAGAGCCTGATTTTATCTATAATAATTGATTTTAAGATTTCACTGAAATCTTGAATAGACAAGGAGAATATAAAATATCTTTTCTGTGTTACTGGATTCTGAGACATTTAATTTAGTCTTCTGAAAACTGATGAATATTGTGAATATTATAGAAAATGATATATTTTTCAAATTTCATTTTCTTTGATCTAATAATCTTTTACCTGTTAGAAATTTCAAAACATTTTGCTGTAAGTCCCAGCAGGATGGTTAGAAATTAGAGATGACTAAAATCACTGTTTTCATTCCTTCTATCGATTGTAGTTCCTCTTTATCAATTAGTAATTTCCCTGTAACTTTTGTTCTTTCTTTTTGACTTCATCTTTTCCATCAGATCTTTGAACGTTAATTAGGCTGAGACAGAACTCTTGTATTGGCTATTCCTCTCACCTAACTTTTCCCATCTATTAATTCAGGTTCATTTGGTCATACTATTGAGTTGTTGGAAATGTCAAGAGAAGTAGAAACTCTTTATGCAAAATGAAATGTTCTCTGTTCTGATCCTCTGTTCTCTGACAGTCTGAAGATATGAGGACAGCAATTAGAAGGCAACTAGCTCCTTGACCTTTAGGTTTCAGTTTTCTTATTTCTCATGTTGCTGCCACACAACTTGCTGCTCTGAACTATAAACAATCTACAACATTTACAAACAGCTCTAAATAATTAAAATTATTATAATTTTCATATTATAATTATGAAAGACTGTTAGAGCCTCTCACAATGCCTTTTGTTTTTTAATGAGGAATTTCCTTTAAAGGTTGCAATCCTGGCCTCTCTCTAGCCCATCATTCTCTCTGCGAACGAGAGAAAAACTTCTCTGCATGGCTGTATGGCAACTCTGGAATAAAGAGATTTGCAATGTTTAGCTTCTGTCTCTTCTCTAGATCAACCTGCCTATAATAAACACACATTTTCAGCTCCTGTGTTGTATTGTAAAGACAGCCGCCTGGGTGACAAGCCAACTACGAATCAGCATTATCTGTGCTCCAGTAGGTTAGCCTATTTGCAAGAGTGGAGTAGTAGAAAGCCCATTGCGGCAACATATTGAAATATCCCTCTAATTTAGCTTTTATCAGTAAAAGCTAATATTTTACCTCCATCTATGTTTAGTTACCAATGAATTCTTGACTTGATCAAGGAAAGAGAAGTGTTTATTTCCTGGCTCTCAGAATTCTAGATCTTGAGGAAAAGACAAGCACTAGCATTTGAAAGACTAAAATACCGTGGTTTACATAAACCTGAATTTGATCTTAGCAGTTTTAGGTAGTTCCTAGTATTCCTTGTGCTTTTAGGTTAGCTGTTGGTTTTTCAGACTTTAAGATGGTCCTGAATAAAGTGGGTCAAGTATGTGCATTAGCAACCATGGATTGTATGGTTCTCAGTAACTGACTGCAAAAACAATTTCTCAAACAATATAAATCGTTAAACTCTAAAAATCAGATTTTCCCTAGAAATCACTTATAAAAATATAGGCTTTCTTGAGATATATAAGAAACAAGGCTTTTTCTTTCAATAATTTTCTTAAGACATTAAAATAATGTCTCCATACTTTGAATGAATCACCTGGGTTATCTATCTACACATTTATAACCTCATTTGTAAAACACAAATGTTTAGAAAGTAAATAAAATTTAAACTGAATTACAGAGAAAGTACTTGAGATATCATCTATCACATATTAGGTAATCAGTTAAATGTTGGTTATTATTATTTTTTTGTATTTTGACACAGGAATCTGTTTTGAATTTCTCAGGAAAAAAAAAGTTATTTTTCTATTTTAACTCACACAATAGTTTTAAACATCTCTTAAATTTCTTTAATACTTCAATCCTTCAAACTTATGCAACAGTGATATCCTATATATAGTTTTTAAGTGAGAGAGAGAAAAACTCAGATGGTTATCTGCTAGTATTTTCAGTTTTTCAATCCTCAAAGGAAATACAGACTCTAATAAAAAGAAGTGATTGATGGACTCTTTCTTCATACCATACCAAAGGACTATCTCTATGGATTTCTTTCTAAGTTAGGTTATAGGCAAAGGCTATAAAAGATCCAAAACTATTCATCAGTACTTTGTTACGTGCATGTAACATGGAATTGTTGATTTCTATTCTGTCTTCTCACAACAATAACATATCTTTTCCCTATCTTTGGTATAGCAAATCAAGAGAATTAGTAGTTTTAACAGAGGACAAAAGTTAAGAGTGCTGATGAATGTTATTCTATATAAACATCTCTAATAATCTTAAAGTCACTTAAGGATATATTTTTTTCAGATAAGTCACTTTTGCCTGTCATCTTTCTCTGGAAATACAGAAAACTTACAAGTTAACATCAGGGAAAAATGTTTTATTCAATAGCAATTGATATGCAGAAGGAGGTTAACATAATACACTAACAATTCATTTTTCAATTCACTGATATTCTACAATATCTAGTTTTAGATATTAACAAAATGATACTTTGGCAAGAATGTAATAAACCTAATTCATCTTCTATATTTAACAATTCACTTCTTAGTAAACTTATCTAAATGGCAAGATATATGCAATAGAATCTAATGCTTATATACAAATTGTGTGTGTGTGTGTATGCATACACACACACACACACACACACACACACACACATATAAAAGATATAGACATCTTAGTTTACTGTTAAATGAATCATGAAAACAAAAGCAAAACAAAAACAAAACAAAAAAAAGATAAATAAATACCAAAAAGTTCTAAAGAGATTGCCTAGAAAATAAATCTACTTTCATATTACACAAAATATGTATACAGTATATATACAATAGTAATATTATTTAGATTAAATTCTTAGTCCCATGCTTGTATTACTAATATAGTAGATGCTTCTCCATATGAAAAAATTACATTTCATAAGATTCTAAAACTTTGTAAATTCAGGAAAAAAATAAATTTATAATTTTTAGAGTAAGGTTATTCAAAATATAGAATTATTATTCATGTGTTATATGGAGTATTATGATGCTTTATTTCATTAGCCTTAACAAAAAGATTATATGATGTAGATCTATTTTAAAAGGCTATAAAATGAACATGAATGTTTAATTATAAATTTTAAAATCATTTATATTACTAATTATATTCCATCCATTTTACCATTAAAATATTATCTGTTTCTTCTATTCAGAGAAAGTGGATCTTAATGATTATAGAGATTGAAAGAAGTTTTTTTTCTTACAACTTAGATTTTGACTATATAAACATTTGTGTCACTAAGCCAAAGCTGCAAAACAGTAATGTACAAAATTTATTAGGGGTTTGAAGGTCTAATAATGCATGTTTAATTTGACACAATGAATGTAGATATAATTACAGTCTACAAGAAAGAGTATTCCCTGTACTTAAAAAAAAGAAGTCTTTAGTTACTAAATAAGCTCCATTATATTTCATTAACTTAACAATGAAATGCTACTTTAAACCTGAAAAGTAATGAAACCTTACAAATATATCAACAATTAAGTGAAAACCACAAGCATGAAAAGAGTAATGCTAAGCACATGCAAATTATTTTTACCATTAAGTGAATTTCAAATTTAAAGTCTATTTCCATTAAAGTGATTATTTCACTCATTTCATTAAGAAAGAGATTTATGCAGAAAAAAAAAATGGTACTAATATTTATCAGGCAAATAGGCAGGCAATTAAGTGGACCAAAGATCTAAAATGCTCTGTGTCCCATCAGATTCCCAGCAAGAGAAGTAACAATCTTGCCAAACTAAGTTTTGTCTTTACCTGTCATAATTGTCATGCTTGTGGCAATTTTTTTAGGGTGGGGTGGAACATGACAAAAAGCTTCTCTCTCCCTTTCATCTTTCTTAGGACAATCAATCAAAACACAAAATCAAAAAAGGCACATCAATAATGACAAAATTCTCTTTTCTTTTCCACCGCAAGAATTAATAGAAACGTTACATGCCTAGCAAATTAGTTAGCAGTAAGTGAACTTCGTAGGAGCCAGAAAGTCTATTTGAGACATTAGCAAAGGTATGTTTTCAGACTGAGAAATATTTTGGGACCTACTGTGTTCTTGGGCCTTAGCATATCTTTATTAATTTGTAATGACTATTATTATAGTCTCTGGTCTTAGTTTCCAATATTCTTCCACTCAACTACACTACTCTCTGATCTACAAAGAAGCACAGTAATATATACAATGTGCTTTTCAATCTTATTGTTTTTCTTCTGCTGTTACTAAGGCTACCTAGTGACAGCTTGCTCCTCAAGAGGACACACACTGCTTTACTTTTACCACTGACTAATGTCAGCCCTATGTGAGACTTAGAAATCCTATCTCAATGATTACCTCTTCCACAAATCCTTTCTTGCTTTCCTCTAACTGGTTTTCCTCTTCCACATTTGCACCTCCAGAGTGTTTACTGAAGACATTTATGGAATTTATCTTACTCTGCCTTAAGTGAATTATTTTACCTTCCCAAATTAGTTAAACAGTGATCAAACTTTTTTAACATTCTAGATAATATTCCAAAGTTGAACAATTACTGTTTTATTTCTTATTCACCTTTTAAATAACTTCTTCCAAAAAAGAAAACCAATTCAAGAGTTTGTCACATTTTGGGAAAAAAAAAGTCTCTATTCCAATTTGAGTAGCTCAGTGCCTCATGAACAGTCACCATCAATTTCAGGCCTTGTGTCTAGTATTCCGTTAACTAAACAGGATAATATCCTCTGATGGTTTTGTCTCAATTGTCAAGGTAATTGCTTCAGTTCCTTTCTTCACTGGGTGAAATATACCTGGCCTAAATATGGTTATTATTAGAGTTAAGTAATTAAAAATATAAATTCCTTATCTACTAAATTTCTTATCAGCATTTTAATGTGCGTTCCTAATTTCCAAATACGAAAAGATTATTAAAATTTGAAACAAGAAAAAAAGCTATGCTTTCTTTCAGAAATGGCTGGTTTAGAAGCCCTCAGGAACCCCGAGTCATTATAAAACTGGAATATGAAAAACTTGTTGAGCATATGGCTTCCTCTTTAGAGACAGTGACAATTTAAATGTTCCTACCTTATCTGTTTATCTTCCTTTTCATTATAGGAAGAGCCTTCCTCTCCAAGTCCCTCTCTTCATTTCCTTTCTACAGTTGTTAGCAGGAAGCCACAGATTTCATTTCAAAAAAGATGTTTTAAATGGTAGCTCATGAGAAAGTGGGTAATTTTCCACTAGGGATTGTACTGTAGTATAATCAACCCTTGAAATTTCGTTGATGGATGACATGGTTGGATGCATGCCACATACTGTACACATCAACTTTACTGCTGTGCAACAATAATGTTACATTCCAGGTTGTGAAATATGTTCTTTTTAAAGGGAACTCATAATATATAATAAAAAAGATCTCATTTTAGAATTGTTGGCTTTGGCTACATATTGTATGTGAAAGAGCTCATAAAATGTTTTAGAATTTTGCAACTTGATGAGCTTATTAAGTGTAAGGATCATTTATTTTAAACCATTGTTGTGTCTAAGATCTTGGTAAGGAAAGTCTATTAAGATAGTAGACAATTTCTTAGGAATTATTTGTAAATCCAATACTTCATAAGAGTGGGGAAAAGATCATGAAAAATGTTTCCTCATATATATGGAGAGGAAAAGAATACATTAAAAACTTCATTAAAATTCTACACTGTAAGTATTTTCTTTTTGAATCAAAGAAGAATAAGAACAAAAGGCTCAACTAATAATTAATAAATCTGGTGACTGTTCTTCATGTCTTTCTGCAGAAGCTCTATGCTGCTCAGTATTTTAAACACGATGGCAGAGCTGAAGAATTCTGGTACCCATAGCTTTAACCAATTCATCTTATAGGTATCACTCATTAAAATTTGTAATTTGCAGTCTCAGGATTGGCTCCTTCAATGCCATTTCATGCTTTCCCCCCAACCTCCACCCCCCACTGTGGATCCAGAAAGCTAAAACGTTTTCTTAGACCATCTTGATAGTGACAGTAACCACATGACATAGTTCTGCTCAAATATAAGGATGAAGTTCTTGAGAAGGACATTCTTTCCTACATAAAAAGGCAGGGATAAGGACAAAGCTCTTTGCTCTTTGATTTTTGCGCTTTGCCTCCCCCCGCCCCCCACCGCCAGTCATGGATATGATGCCTGAAAGTGTGGCAACATGTTTTGTAACCATGAGGACAAAAGCGACACATGAAGGATGACAGTCCAGAAGGAAAAAAAGAGTCAGATTTCATAATGGTTTTCTTAAGATAGCCTGCCAGCCTTGCACTGCATGAGATAAAGAAACTCCTACGTGTTTAAATAAATGTTAGACATTTTGCCTCCTGTCAGCTGAACACATCCTGATATTCAATTTGGCACCTGAAAACTGCGTTGCTGTAGTGTCAAAATGTAAAACGTGGAACTTCTCAAGTGAAGAAGACACATGTTAAAGACCTAAGAATTTTAGCCTAGAAAGTTATAAACTCTCCTAGTATGTCGGTAAAACATTTGTTCAAGTCCAAAAAATACACTATATACAGACCACATATTTATCAACAAGACACAAAGATAGGTACATACTTGTGTCTCTGTTGTAATTTTTTAAATTATTAACTTTCAAGCCTAGAATGGCTGGATACTCAATATTCACATTTCTACCACCTCCATACAGGTAATTAAGCAACACCATCGAGTAAGGAGAATGGAAGACGCTATTCCCCAGTTTGCCACATATTCTCAAACTAGCAGCGGCCAATTAAATGGACTTAGCCTTTGAGGCACTGGTGATCTTTCTTCTGCAGGGAGCTGTTGCTTCTCCAGGGACCTTAGATAGAATTCTTTTCAGAGAAGGAAAAACTGCTCAGAGTCCATCACTAATGGAGCCTAATACTACAGAAATTATTCAAGGGCTGTGGATGTTTGTATTATTTCTTTACTGCTGTAATAAATTGCCACAAACTCATTGGCATAAAACAACACAAATATTATCTTATGGTTCCAGAGGTCAGAAGTTTGAAATGGATTTCATTGGGCTAAAATCAAAGTGCTGCCAGAACTGGTTTCTACTGAGGCTGAAGGAGGAGGGTCGTGGGGAGGGCAGGGAGGTCTGGGAGAGATTCTCTTCCTTGCCTTTCAGCTTTTAGAGGCCACCTATATTCCTTAGCCCATGATCTCTTCCTCCAGCATCAAAGTGAGCAGTGTAGCATCTTCACATGTCTTTCATCACGACCCTTGCTTTCATCATGACTACTCCCAGACTCTTGCCTCCCTGTTTCTCTTTTATGGTTCCTCACAATTACATTGGGCTCTCTTGGGTAACCCAGAATAATCTCCCCATCTCCAGATCCATAACTGAATCATATTTGCAAAATCCCTGTTGGCATATATAAAGGAACATATTCCCAGTTTCCGGTGATTAGGACATGGACATCTTTTTTGGGGAGCAGGGAGACATGATTCTGCCTACCACTATATACATTTTTACCATCAGCATAAATAAAGATTGGCATGCTGGTGATTAAAACATTGCCATGAAAATAATCCAATGTCCTTAGCTACAAAATAGCAGCATTATACTGGTACTGTAGGGGAAAGTACATTTTAAAAATTTATAAAACATGCTGAGAGGTAGAAGTGACTTTTACCTGTTTAAAAGTGACCCTCACATAGAACAGATCCAATTTAGCATAATTGGGATTCATTTATGATTTTCGTTTAGGAAAAGCATAGAAGTTGTCAGGCTATAAATGATATTTATTTTTACATGTATTAGAACATAACAAAAATAACTCTTTTTATCCTGGATCTAAGGCCTACACAGTAAATAACTCAAATTTTCTCTAGTTTATTCCCTAGCACAATACTAAACTGTTATCTACTATGGTGATCCTGTAGGTAGACAGAAATGTTGTCTGAGCACAGAAATATATTTCATGGCTATTCCTATAATATGATATATTCACAAAGTAGGGAGTTACTAAGAACCTGCAGGATGACAAAAGAAAAGAACTGATGGTGGCAACAAGAGCAAAAGAATTAAAATGAGGAGTCGCTGCTAAAGATAATTATCAGGGAGATCCAGAGGCTGACCCAGAGAAAACACATATTCATTTGAGGAGGAGGGGGAGTTCAATCAACCTCCTCTTTTCACAGAAGAAGCCACTGTTGTGGAAATAAAAATATTAATATTCAGACAAAGGTCTCATAATAAAAACCGGAGTTGCTGGAAGGCATAGAGAAATTTCAAAAAGAGCAGTTGGATAGCTGTTTGCCATAATAAAGGACTAATAAAAAGTAATTCTGAAGCAATATACTACCTACTACAAAGTAATAACAACAATTTTCTGTATTCTCCATTATAATTGTTGAGTTAGGGAAAATACGTGTTAATTAAAAATTTAGCAATACTTTTCTAATTATACGGGCCAAAAATTTCCATTAACCCACATTTTTCACCGGTTAAGAAAATTTTGGAAAAAATACTTTCATTTTGGCTAATATATTCATTGGAGTGCTTCTAAAGAGAAGAAAATGCAAGGAGTAACTATAATACCTGATGGCTTCACAACTGTTTTTATCCTCAGACATGGAAAAAGAAAAAAAAAAACATCTTACGTGTTTAGTTAGAATTTGCTGTCAGAGATAAAATGAGTATGACGAATCCCTTGTATCCATTCAAGCTTTTAGATGTTGTTTGTCTCAGATAACTAACAGATAATGTTATTATTTTGGTAACCCAATTTCTACTGAATTTGGCCCTCATAAAGACATCTATTTATCAAAATACACAGTTATTTTCAAAGTACATAGTAAAAACAGCTATAGGTTCGACTTCGCTTTATTTAAACCGCAGAATAAATAATGGAATCTGACAACATGGCATTAATACTCTCACCCATCCATTCTTACTCTGCTTCATATGCAAAATCATAACCTTGTAATATTAAAATAAACAGCAAATGGGTAAATCCACTTGGTCTGGGGTTGTTATTCTGTAAACTCCAAATTGGTCGATGTTTCTTCCAATGACAATTTAAAATACTGACATGCCAAATTAGCATTTTACAATGTATGGAGGTTAAAAGTTGGGGGAATAAATCTCCCACTGTAATAATTCTCATTATAGAATCACAATTCCATGAAAAAGGAAAAATTGTGCAGTATGCAGTATCACCTTTGAAAAAAACACATAAAAGGTGAGGCACTCGACCTGAAGAGACCATACTATGTTAGCATGGATTATAGAAAACATGTTTGAGAGGTAAATTTCACAATGACCTTTATATTGAAAAACAATGATTTGAGTAGTTCATGGGGTTACCACTCAAAGTCATCAGACAAGCTGGCTGTAAGGGACTGTGATTTAACATTACTGAATTATAAAACAGAATTGTGTGATTTACTTGGACTATTATTTTTTATATAGAAAAAATGGTTTTCAAGCTATAAATGGAAAAGCAAACATAGACACAAAGGTAGAAACAACATGGCACTAGAATGAGATATTTGTTCAAATCCTGGCTCAAAATTAGGACCTACAGCAAGTTACTTGCTATCTCTAAACTTCGTTTCTGTGTCCAGATAAAATTTCTCCAAGCTTGGTTTTCTAAATATTCTACTAAATTTTAGTCTATAAAATCAGAGAAATAAAAATTGCCTCAAATATTCTATTGTAAATCTAACAGCAACCTATAACCAGAGACCTGGAAAGTCTGGGGTGGGTGGGGAGGAGGTGCAGGTGAGTGTTCAAATGTCTTTTGCAACATGAAACACTATTCTGTGAAAGAATCTACAACCAAAAGAGACTGGGAAAATATTTCAATCAGCCCCATAAATCAGACTCAAGAATACAAACTACATGCTTCAAAACCACAATGAAATGCCATCTCACATCTGTAAGAACAACTATTATCAAAAACAAAAGTAATAACAAATGTTGGAGAGGTTGTGGGGAAAAAGGAACCCTCACACATTGCTGATGGGAATATAAGTTGGTACAGCCACTATGAAAAACAATATGAAGGTTCCTCAAAAAATTAAAAATAGAATTAACATATGACCCAGCAATCTATCTTCTGGGTATCTATTCCAAAAAATGTGAAAACATTTATCTGTAAAGACATATGGACCCCAATGTTCACTGCAGCATTATTCACAGTGGCCAAGACATGGCAACAATCATAATGCCTTTTGATAGATGATTAGATAGAGATATGGTACATATATACAATGGAATATTACTCAGTCATAAGAAAATCTAAAATACTGTCACATGCTACAGTATGGATGGATCTTGAGATTATCATGCTAAGTGAAATAAGTCAGACAGAAAAAGTTGAGAACCATATAATTTCATTCACATGTGGGATATAAAGCAACAAACGAAAAAGACAAAGAGACTCATGGACACAGACAACAATTTAATGGTTACCAGAAGGAAAGTAGGAAAGGAGGAGGTAGACAGAGTAAAGGGGGTCAAATATATGGTGACAAAAGGAAATTTAACTTTGGGTGCTAAATGCACAATGCAATATACAGATGATGTATTATTGAATTGTATACTTGAAACCTATATAATTTTATTAACCTATGTCACCCCAATAAATTAAAAAATATATAAACCACCTGTAAAACCTACCAGTCTTCATTCCCTTGCAAAAGAACAGTTTCTAAAGGCAAACAGAATATGATGTTTTTATATAAATATAACTCTTTTCTACATTAGTTCAGATTCTGTAACAAATAAGTATGAATTCCTACAAGGAGGAGAAAGGGAAAGTATCCATGATAGGTTTATTGGGGAGATGTATATAGAAGTAAGGTTGGGAGACAAGAAAAAAAAAAGTCTGTAGTTTTTCATGTGGCCTACTGGTATAAATTTCTCAGAAACAAGCCATGTGGGTAGAAGATCCATGTCAGTCCACTAGAGGCATATTAAATGACATCTGAACAAGTTAGGTACAGGGGCTATATAAAGACAGACACACACACACACACACACACACACGCACACACCCACCCACCCACCCACCCACCCCTGCCCTCCAACAAGTATGGAAATCAGGTTACACCAAGGCACAGGGAGCAAGAGAATTTAGTTAATACAATTCACATACTCTGTATGTTAGAAAATAGTCCATCATTAGAAAATGAATAAAAAGAAAATACCATTTGCAATAAGAGCAACAACAGCCTAAGATCTCTCAGAAATACAACACAAAAGAAACAGAGTATTTGAAGTAAGAAAAGGCACCTCTGGGGGAAAAATATATATATTATAGGAATTAAAGTAATGTTTAGGATACAAGAAAGTATTAAGTATATGGTTTCCAGGAAGAAGAATTAAATGCCATGAAAAGAGAATTTTACATCAAGATGGAAAAAAAAAAAAAAAGGCAGCATGATAATTTAAAGACTGAAATTCAGAGGACTTAGATAAAATAGGATCATATAACACATACGGCTTTCAAACCAGAACTAAATTTTGCATTATAGTTAAAAGCAGAATTTTCACTTCATATGTAATATAATAGCCCCAGTGGCCAGGAGCATGTGCTTTGGAACAGAATCACTCCATCTCTTACTAGTTACGCTCTGTTGGACCAATCACAAAACCTATTTATGTCTCTGTTTCCTCATCTATGAATGGGAAAATAATATCTTCAATGCTGAATTATTAGGAGGATTAAATAAATTAATAATGATAAGTTTTAAAACAATAAATGTTAGTTATTATTAATAATACCAAACTGGTGATGTGGTATGTGGCATGCACATGCACTCCTGGAATGCAGAGAAAGTACAGGGAGATAGAGGTGTGGAGATTATCAGGCATAAGGGTTACATGTTCCTTAGAAGAAACTTGTATAAATTGAAGTGCAAAAAAAAAAAAAAAAAAAAAAAAAAATCAGAGACACCAATGAAGACGTTTTTCCTGAGTTGAAAACAAACAAGCAAGCAAATATAAAACAATAAGAATTACCACTGCAACAAAGACAACTATGCAGATGTGCAAGAACTGCAAATGGTAGCTGATAGGATTTATCCAATTCAACACAAATGTAACAAAGGAATACTCAGACGATACATTTTAAACAAAATGAAGCTAAACTAAACCAAAAATCTAAAAGCATTTTGGCAAGGGAAAATATCAGTTACAATCAAAGACGAGAAGTCATGGTTCACTTTTCAACAATAAATTTGAAGAAAATGAAGAAACAACTAAAGAAGTTTGAAAGGAAAAATTGTAAATCAGGCCCTTATTCTGCTAAATATCATTCACATATAAAGGTCAGAAAAAGACAGTCTAAACATCTCATAAAATAGGGCACTTATAATAAATGTCTTGAAAAGAAATACTTGAAATATTTGGCAGTCAAAATGTGAATCAAAATTAAGAACTCAGGTTTGGGGAATTTCAAAGCCAGAAGCCTTGCAAAAGGTAAAACAAATTATAATGAGTACTGAATTAAGTCAAACATAAGTCATACAATTACTGTAAATGTGGATCCAATATGAAATATCAAAATTAAATGATCATTTTTGAAAATATGCACATTTTGCAATAAATATTTATTGATACGAGAGCAATTTACTAATAACAACCTAAGTCCAATATCTTTTTTAATGAAAAGATAAAACTTAAAAATTGTATCATTTTTATTTAATGAACAAATATAGGTTAAATAATGTTTTGTAAATGTAAAGGTAACTCTCACTAGAATTAGAAAGAAGCTATAGTTCCTCTCATTCTGTGATGCTGACTCTCCTCCATCTCTGTCCCCATCTCCCCTTCATGGTGCTTCCGATTCCCACTGTTACTCCGCCTTCATAGCTCTTGTTGAACTTTCCTAGCTCTGAAAACATAAATATGTTTTATCGGTTTCCATTCTCTCTGCTTGCCTGAACTTCTTCCAATAGCCTCCAGTTGAATCAACCCCTGTTGTCCAGACACCTTAGCCCAGTTTCCAGGGCTGGCCCTTCACTGCTTCATGTCCCCACTAGCCTACCATGTTAAAGCTACCACTCAGGAGTCATATCAATACGTTAGGGTAGTAAAGGAAATATTCAAATAATCCGTGTAATGTCATCGTGGCTCTCAACCACCTGCCTGACTGAATGCCACAGCTGGGGAGAATGCGCTTCCCTCCTCACTGGACGGTTGAGACATCTGCCCCTTGTTTTGTGGGCTGCTCAATTTCACACTTTTCATCTCATCTCCTTGCCTGTTGGCAGTGAAGTGTGCAGGCGTATAGAAGAGGGATGGGAGGGAAAGGAGAGGAGGCACATAAGAAGAGGAAAACTCCCGGCTTGTCATGAAATAAGACCATTGGCCCTTCTCGCTACGCTGAAAGACCACCACTCTCTTGTTGCCATGACCATAGTATATGTGAAAAACACACATGCATATACATGCACACGAACAGTATTTAAGAGTTTTAAAAGAGAGAATGTCAACTGGAGGGAAAGAAAAAGGGAAGCGAACCCTTATCTTGTCATAGTTTATCTGTCAAAGCTAATGATAACCATGGTATGTTTATTATGGAACTAATCACTGGTCTTTTAGAAAACATGCACCTTAATTACAGTCATTAGTAAATAAAAGAGGTTTTGAATTTTTAGCAAGTATATTGAGTGACAAGCTTTAACGTTTGCGCTGTTAAACCAGAAGTCTTTGTTTAAAAATAAGAAGTGTAAAAACTGATTATTAATACATGTTTGATTCATCCTTAAAAATGTATGCATTAACTATCGTTTACTTTTCATATCTAATAAAATCAGTATGAAAACAAAATTTCCAGCATGGTCTAGCTCCAATGCCACTTCTCTCTTATTCTCTGTGTCATACGCAAGCCAGGCCCAGAAGGAGAACCAGACGGTTCCTCCACAATCTTCACAGTCGTCCCTGCTTCACCAGGGACTTAGTCCTGAATGTTGTTAAAGCACGCATGTGCACACATAGATGCATGCATGTCAGGAGCATTAAAATTCATGGCCCCTCCCCAAATAAAACCCATCATCTGGCCCTTAGCGTGGTTTAATAACCTCATCACTTTTTCGTAGCTTCTCTCATTTCCTTATTGGTAATTTTAAACTTTTACTACGTCTCTCAACTTCCTCAACACAACTTCTCCTATTCTCAGCAAGAGAAACTTGCTGCCTGTTTCACTGAGAAAATTTGGAACATTAGTTTCTTAAATTCTTGTTTCGTTGTCCACATCTCACTTCAAATACCTTAACTCTTATATAATCACTTCTTTTCCCTCATCTTGGATAGAGTATCTCTTCTTTTGTTCAAGGATGCTATACTATTAGCAGAAGTCTGATTCTCTGTGGGATGATAATGAGACTAGAGGCACTTTTACATCTATACCTAAATTCGGCCATGCAAAATTTTCCTTTCTCAAGTAAAAGTTCTACCATTAACCCGTGATGTTGTGAAAATTTTCCCGATTTCTTGCATAACTTGAGAAAGCTCTAATGGGATCCATCTGGCATGATAAGAGCCAATTCTTTGAATTTAATTCTTGACACCTCAGCTAGGATCTTATACCATCAGTCACTTTTCTCAAACCATTTCCTTAACCTTTCCTCCTCATTTTCCTTTATTCAAGCCTACCAATATGCCAAAGATTCCCCAAACTTCTAAATATAAAAACAAAAGCAAAACAGCACTACTTAGACTGTGTAATTCTCTCCAGTAAATCCTAAACTCTCCTATTTGCCCCATCTGGACACTTCAAAAAAAAAAAAATCTGTCTTTTATGCTGCACACTGGGCTGTCCTAGCTTTCAGCTTACACCCATGGTCCATACAGCAGCCAGAGTAATATTTTACATCATGTTACCTCCTTAAAAATTTTAGTAGCTTTTCTTTGGGATTAAACTAATCCTTAAACCATCCAGTCTCTTCCCACATCTCTGAATGCATCTCCCTCACGATACTCTAGCCACACTGTCCTTTCCTTTTCTAACTTCTGCCTTGGGCCTTTTTTCACTTGTTGTGCAGCATAAAATGCTCTTCCCAGAAATCTTTATCTGACTGACACCTTTTTAGCACTCACGATCTCAGCTCAGTTGTCACCATCCCAATGTAGCTTTTGAGAATGTCTCCAATTCACCCCACCCCAGAACAATACCTGTTTTACTAAGTCCATAGTTCTGTAATACACCCACTTAAGATTATCTCACATATTTATTTATTTACATATTTATTTGTCTCTATGTTCTCATCAATTTGTACATTCCATGACTTCAGGGACCTTTTCTATTTGGTCTACTGCTGCATTTCAAATGATTGGAATAATATTTGGTACATAATACGTGCTCATTTTAACACTTGTTCTTCCTAATAAGAACAGCCTCAGTCATAACTAGTTTCAATTATGTCCCCTTCAGCAAATTAATCCATGAAATTATAACTGCAGATTTCATTGTCTAATAGCTCATTCTTTCTATGTTTCTTGATTCAAATTCAAAGTTAGTCTGTACTATAGCCTGTTTCCATTTGGGCAGAATATTTGGCACCAAGACATGTCATAGGCCATTAGCTAGCCTTATGGGAAAATGGCTCTTGGTTAGTTTCCCACTCCAAGCTAAGTAAATGATAAATATAAAATATACATTATAGGCATATTTAAGTTCATAGGTCTTTCAATATAGATCTTTGCATATAAAACAAATAGTATAAACTGAGAATCTTCACTTCAAACAAATTTATGAATTAACTCATTTATAAATTAATATATTCTGGCTCACGTTTATATTTAGCCCTGAGAAGTCTATTCTACAAATTAAATCATACATCAATTATACAGCTATTACAGCCCTAAGCAGAAAATTTAAAACCCTTTATAAATATCTTACTTCTGGGGAAGAGTGATGATAGTCTGGTCCCTCTATTACAGAATGTCTGTTTCTTACTTATGTTAAGAATGCAAGTCATATGATTTTTACTTTAGCATGTTTTTGACATTTTTACCAGAAGGTAGAACACTAAGAAAAACTAGCCTAGCCCCTTCATGAAGCCAATGTCACAAAGAAAGGGAATATACTAGACTAAAAGAAACGTATTTCAAGGAGTCAGTTGGATATATGAGTTGAAAATATAAGTCTGGAAGTCAATGGCAAGAAGTGGGCTGGGCTGGGCATCTGGGATACTTCATCGTATAGATAACATTTGAAGGTTAGAGACTGAATGACACTACACAGGGAAATGTTCTTGAGGGATAAAATAAATGGTCCTATGATCTCTGACACCTGCAGGTGGGTTAGAGCAAGTGTTCCCAACTGCCAGGCTGTGGACTGGTTGTGGTCCATGGCCTGTTAGGAACTGGGCCGCCCTCACAGAGAGAGATGAGTGGTGGGCCAGTGGGTGAAGCTACATCTGTATTTGCAGCCGCTCTCCAGCACTAGCATCACCGCCTCAGCTCCACTTCAGATCATCAGGCATTAGATTCTTATAGGAGCACCGGTCCCTGGTGCCACAAAAGTTGGGGACTGCTGGGTGAGAGGATCAAACCCCCCGCCCCAAGAAAAAGACTAAAAGAGAATGCAAAAAGGAACATAGAGGAATGCAGTATTACAGAAGTCAAAGAAAGACAATGTTTTAAAAAGGAAAGCACAGTGACCTTTGCCACATGCTTAAACTCTGAGGTTTAAGACCAAAATAACCTGTTGGGTTGGCAAAGAAAACTTATCCATACAATGACTCTAACCAGACAAACTTACTAGAAATGAATATTCCTTTTTTCAAAAGTCAGAGAGGGTTGAAGAGTTAAGTGGAATTCTTAAAGGAGTGAACAAGAACACTAGAACAAAAATATGAATTGATATGGAAAATATCTAATGCATCTTGATCTCTAAAAACATTTCTTGATTAGCCATAGCATTTACTATTTAGTAAAGAAACATGTATTCCTTTGGAATGACTTTTAAAAGATACCTAGGATCTCCATGAATGAATTTTATTATTTTTTTAACTTATTACAGCCAGACAGTTTATTTTATATTAATGTACTTGTGATTGTATCCTGTTTGTAAGACTTGCAATTCTTTTTTTAAATATTATCTATGTTTTAGCAAATATATTATACATTTTTTCTTTGGTTTATATTTTACATGATCATAATACTTTTAATTATTTATTTATTTTTTATTATGCTGACATTGATTAACAAAATCCAGTAAGTTCCAAGTATGTAACTCAACAGTAAGTCATATATATTTTGCATCGTATGTTCACCACATACAAATGTCACCACATATTTGACCCTTTTTACCCCATCTATCTCTCCCCTAACCCCTTCCCTCTGGTAACCACTAGTCTATTAAATTGACTCTATTGATGTGTCCACTGACCACCTTTAGGTTGATATAGCAATTATGAATATATAAATAAATAATTAAAATATTTACCCCATGCATTAAAACATGTCAGTGGGAATTTCTTGTGAGACTTTTAAAAAGAAAAGAAAAATACTATTCTCAAGGAATACTTAAAAATTTGTAGCAAATTCCAAAATTTCATTATATTTAATATTTTTCATCTTTACCATGTTATAAGAGCCACTAAAAATACTCAAATTATCTGTTTTGATTTAATTTAAGTACATAAGAAATATTAAAGAACTTTAACTGTAAACTCTGAAGCAATGCCTACTTCTGCCATCTAGTGGCCAAAGCACAAGATATATTTTATACATATATACATTATATATTTAGCAGGCCTCAATGAGCAATCATAAATTAATCTTCCGGACTGCAGGTATCAGGCTTTACTTGAAAAACTACAACAGTCACAGCTTTGATTTTTTGTTTGTTTGTTTTTTAACAGGACAATGCTCTCTGTATTGGGAACACTGGCAGCTGCATGCTGAGCATGTTAATAATGCCTCATGCTAACAAAGGAACCATCACTTTTACATCAACAATCAAGTTAGACATAAAAAATCTGATAATAATCCTCTATTTATTTTACATATTCAGCAATTTCTAGCATGTCTAAAATGTTCTATTAATGATCAATATATCTCAAGAAAGATTTTTCGAGGGACGGATGTTTTATTATACTACCTGGCATTTTGAACTTGCCACATCACCTAGAACCTGGCTGCTAACTGTGCCTTGGGTATTATAACCATTGTTAAATGAGGATATTTTAAAACAAACAAAAAATAGCTTGAACTATGAACAAGTTTATTTACATTACAAACATTTTATCATATTTTTATTTTGGGGTTCTTTTATCATTTAACAAATTTGAAGCATTACATGTAATTTTATATCAGAGAATCACAGAATTAAAGAGCAGGAAGAACTCTCAGACATTGTAAGTTTCATTACCTGCCAAGAGAATAAATTTTTTCTACAATATCATTAACATATGGTTATCCAGCTCTGCTAATATACTTCCAACAAAAGGAAAACCCCACTACAGTTTTGACAACACCCGTCCCCAAGTACTACTTTTAAGAACCTGAAATGTATTCCCTGGTATATTATCCCAATTGGTTTTGGTTAGCTATCAGGAGGACTGCAGAATAAATTTACACTATACAAATTTGAAGACAGTTGACATTCTCCAACTACCCACACTTTCTCGACATTACAAAAAACAAACCTAGTTACTTCAACTGTTCCTCACCATGCCATTACATCAATTTTTCCACTAATCTGTTATTTCTCTCTTTTTCCTTCCAATTTGAAAATATATGCAATAAAAAGAATGCAAATTGACAAAACTCAGATGAATTTTATGATATGTGAATTCTATTTCAATAAAACATTAATAAAAATGATTTTGACTCAACTGCAGTTAAGAGACTGCTAACGATATCACATGTTGAAAAGGGGTTCGACTGACCCAGAAGGTAGAGCAGTTCTGATATATACACCAATCACATAGCTTCAAAAACTGACACAAAACAAGGAAAAATCGACAATTCATAATGAAAGTGGGAGATTTTTCATATCTTTCTTAGGAATTAATACACCAGACAGATGATAATCAGATGGATATGGAAGCTTTGAATGATACAGTTTGGGAATTTATTCTAATAAACACAGAAACAATACACACACTCTTTGAGCACATATGGAATGGTGGTGAAAACTGACCACCTACTAGTCTGTAAAGCCATCCTTAAGATATTTCAAAGAATCAGCATTATGTGAAGTATATTACCTGGCTATAGCACAACTTAGTTTAAAATTTTAAGAGGTAACTTGAAATTTCATGTTCAGAAGTTTAAAAATAAATTTCTAAATTAGCTATTAGTCAAGGAATAATTCTTAACATATGTTAGAAAATATTTAGGACTGAAAGATAGGGGAAACATTATGCATTTGTGGGACATAGCTAAAGTGGTGCCAAAACAAACAAAACAAAACAAAAACAAACAAACAAACAAAGAACAAGCCCATGATAGACCTTGCCTCTCCAGGTGTTATTTTACAACCAATTCAAACCATCTGTGTTTACCTTACCTTTCAGTCCTTTCTGTGTGTGCTCTTCATCTTTTACATAAGGCAACTTAAATGAAAAAGAGAAGCACCAAGCCAGGAAATCAAATTGTGAGTTTGAGCCCCAATTCCATCACTTATTAGTTCTATGGCCATAAATATGTCTGATAAGCTCTCTGAATTTTAGACTCTTCAACAGTAAAATTGGTATTATAATACTTAATGAAGTACAGGATATTATCCACAATGTAGCCAGCTAGTATTTCCAACAAGCATTTCCCATTACGTTATTCCCTTGCTTAAAATCTTTCAATGACCTCTCATTGTTCTGAGAATAAAAATAAAGCTTCTTAGCTTGGCTTAGAAGGTACTGCACAAATTTGCCTCTAGCATCATACCTGGTCTTATCAGAAATTATTGTTCCCAAAGCTCTCTTATTCAAGTGCATCAGTCTTCTTTCTCTTTGTTTCTTATTCTCTTATTCTCACCATGTTGCACAGGGCTTTTTCCTATGTCCTCTCTCTTCCAGGAATGCTCTTCGCTCTCCTCTCCCTTAACTGCCCCTTACCTCTCCTTAATCAGAGATAAAGCATCATCTCCTGACCTTCCCAGCAAAGTCAAATTCACCTAAAATATGGTTTTTTGGCACCGTTTACTTTTTTCCACTCATCTCAAATTCAGTTTTACTTGTGTTTATGTAATTATTTGATTATATCTAAGTCCTCCCGTAGATTTTAGATTGTATGAGGGCAAAGACTGTATCTGTTCTTACATTCAATTGTGTCCTAGTTCCTAGCCCAGTACTTGGTCTATAATAGGTAATCAATAAATATTTACATATAATATATTGGAGTTCAAAAAAAGAAAAATTAAGAGATGGAGAGTCTGGAAAGAAGGAAGGCACAGGGATGGGAGCCAAATATTTGGCAATGATTTTCCTCTCAAGGCATTTTCTGATTCTAAGATGCAGAGGGTTAGAAGTTAAGAAGTTAGCAAGGTTCTGAAAGAAAACCAACAAAATGCACTTAAGCCATCACACATACACAAAAGCTTGGAAGAGGCACTGAAAAACATACTAGAACTTTCAGTAAGTCTTGTGGCACTGAGAGAAAGAACTGGAGACAGCAACCTAGAGTGCGCCTCATGCTCTCAATTGGGACCTCTGGAACTATTTAGGGTTTTTCCTCTCTTTTGAGGCTATTTGCAATCTTGGAGGAGACTAAAATGGTTAAAACCCTGGCTTACAATACAACTCAGTGGTAAAATCTGTCTCTCTGCTCTTCTCTCATCTCTGCACCTTCTGCCTTAGCACATAAGACCACCAAATCTTTGTCATGTCATGTCACACTTTTACATTTATTGTGCCTTATTATCATATCATTACATTAAAGGGCCATCTTAAATTATCGACTCTCAGAAGATGAGGGATCTCCTCTGCCTGGGATCTATAATTCTTGTCCAATCTATCATTTTGTCATATTCCAAGAGACTTTATTTCTATATAGTTACAGTATACATGATCATTAAATGTGATTTGCCCCTCCCTTTTTTTTTTTTTACTATTATGATACTTATTTTTTCTGGAATTACCAGGCTTACTCAGATCTTCTGCTATTTCTATTTCTACTTTTACATATATTACAAAGCTATATCTACTTTAGATATATATTTAATACAGAAAACACAAGTTTCCTATGTATTAGTACACCAGAATACATTTGAGACAAAAGACTACCAACTCATTTAAAATAGCTGCCCAGAACTCTTTCATCTTCTTATATAGTAATTCTAGTTCCTGTTGTGTTAGCTTTAAAAAACTTTCAAGTCTAAAGACAATTATCCTGAATAGTAGAGAGAAAATGGAAATAGTTATGATTTAGGGATTTCCTTCTGTTTCTGAAAAGCTTATAAATTAAACTGAATAATATTCAGACAGTTTATATGTTTTATTTCTCTTAACAACATTGCTTTTGTAAAACCATGAATTTCTTAATATTATTCCTCTCAGGGAATCAGATGTTGGTTCTTTTATTCAATATTAAAAGTATTCATCATCAGCCTTCTCTCCAATATCAAGGTAGGTTTTGTTTTACTTTTCTCAGAAGAAAGCGTTTTTTTGTTTTTGTTTTTTTTACATTGTGCCTGGAAAAATATTACAGTTGGCTACCTTGGAAAATTACTGAGTTATAAAATCAGATCATGATAACAGACTGAAATACAAGTTCATATATATAAGGAGACACGGATCATTTAGGGGGATTTTTTTAGCAGAAATTTTAATTCCTTAGAAATTCTGTATCTCCGATGAGGACTGGTCGTAGGCAAATGGTTAAGAGGGTAGATTAGTCTCTAATACCTTTGCATATTCCCTTTCATATAATTGACCTCTACTCTCCTAGTCTGTGTCTCCTCACTATGAAGACACCAAAATAGGTATGCCAAAATCTAAAACATTTCTATCACTTCTCATCGACAAGTCTATTTCCTCAAAACCACTGCAGGCAAGATAAAAGCAACTGTATGAGAAGAGGAGTGGAGAGCTATCTCAACCTTTTTCTTACAACATAAGAGAAATGCAAACTGAAAAATATGGCTTTTCTTATGCTTTTTTTCCAATTATTATTTGTGTATTGATAACTTGCTACACATGACTCAAAGTTTAAGTGAATGCTCATATTTTAGATAGAATTTATAACAGTATGACTTGGAATTTATAAAACATTTCATTCTGATAAATGAAATAGAGTAAATAAATGAATAGAGCAAATTAAAATCTTTCAAATAAGCTAATTATTATTCATATTAAATATTTGGTTTCAATAATAACTGTCAGCAGTTTAATTATTCCCAAGATTAGAATACATTCATTGCTTCCCAAATTTGCTCCTAAATTCAGGGACTATAAGTAAATGAATCCAAGACTGGCAATTCATTGTTCTTAAGGTTCCATTTCAAATCCTTCGTTTCCCCCATCTTGCTCTATCTTTCAATTCCCATTTCCCAGTGTTATCTCAAATCTGGTGTCATTTTCTATACTTTACTATCTTTGAAATTTATCTTTATTTTTTCTATCTTATTGGCTTGTAGAAAGGTTGTTTAGAAAGTATAGAAACATTTGCACCTCATTTGTAGCCCTGAAAATGACTGCATACCTTGTGTTCTGCAAAACATATTTGACTGTGGAGCCAATATGGCATATGGCTGGACAATCTGTCAATCTTCTAAAATGTAGCTTTGTATTTATCTTTTAGTGCATGATGAAAACAATAGGAATAAAGGACAGAATTTATTGACAGCTTTCAGATTTGTATTACTAAGAAATGCATTATCATCTTGAAGATAGCCAAGTCCTAAAATTATAAATTAGAAATTATAGAATGTCTTTATGCATGCAAAAACAAAGCAAGCACAGATTCTTCTTCATTCTTCTACTTCACATTTCAATATTCTTTTATGGTTGCCTTGACAATAACTATTTCTGAAGTAAGCCAGACCATATCTGAAGACACATATATGGAGACTTATGAATTGCTGCCTATTTAATTTATTCACATTCAATTTACCAGATGGGAGATTTGACCCTTTAGGCTCTTGTTGGGCTGGTCTACATTTAGAAAGTTTTGCTCACGAACCACAGAATCCTAAGTGTTTTGTTCAGTATTCACAACAGTTAGCATTATTGTTTTTATGCTATAGGTAACAATAGTGGGATATGAAAATTACAAAAATAAAGAGTAAGTGGGAGACTAGGATTAGAAATACAATGATAAAATTCTTGAGTTTCACTGCTTTCTGAATTGACTAAAATGTCTTCTTGTGTTGTAAAACATGGTACTTGGTAGAAAGCATAGACAAATATTGGCACAGCTGATTCTACTGTGTTATGTGGTAGTGTAGAGCCAGTTCAAACAGGACTGGGGTGTTACACTTATATAAAGCACCATTTCAAATTTGGCATAAGATTTGGAATTTTAATGATGGGGTATGCCTGGAAGGCTGGTTTGTTCCCCGCCTCCCCAAAAAAATCTTTTTAATGTAATTCTAGTTCGGGATAAAGTCAAGAGACCTTAAGACTACAATACTGTGGAATGAAAACAACATGATGACATATAGGAAGGATAAATGGAAATTGACAAGAAATATGGGAGAAGCATGATTCAATAAAAATTAAAGAGAAAAAAGTACTGGGAGATTAGCTGATCACATAATTGGCATAAGCCAAAACTGCAATATCATTGCATAAAAACTAAGTTTGCATTAATAAAAGTAATGGCTATCCAAAATAAGGAGATCAATAGTCTCACTATACTTTGCACATGTCAAAGCATTTCTGTCCACATCATAATTTAAAAGAGTCATACATGAATGAAAGACCTTCTAAAAGAGGGTATAACATGGATGGTGTGAGATATAAAGATTTTTTTTCACTCATTCCATAAAAGTCCATTAAGTACCCATGGTAACTTAGAAGACTGAATCTAGTAAAGGGATCAGCAAACCATGAATCATGGGCCAGATTCTGTTCTAGTGATATGGTTGTATTGAATCAGCCATGCTCATTTGTTTACATATTGTTATAAATGTTTTTGTACGACACATTGGAGTTAAGTAATTGCAACAAAGGCTGTATGGCCCACAGGTTTAAAATATTTTCTGTCTGGCTTTTTCAGGAAGTGTTTTCTGATTTCTGGTCTAGTAGAAAGAATAAAAGCTATACAGAGGGTCCTCGCTAAAGTATTCAGAAATGTATCAGTGCATGCATGTGAAGAAAATACCATAGGCCATATACTCTGAAGGTAGTATTTATTTTTGAGAACCCAGAAATAAACCCTTATACTTATGGTTATTTGATTTTTAACAAAAGTGCCAGAAAAACTAAATGATAAATAATAGTTTTTTCAACAAATGGCATAAATAGACATCTGTATGCAAAACTATGAATTTGGATCCCTATATCATTACATAAAATTAGCTAATAATAGATGACAGACCTAATTGTAAAAGTTAAAACTATAAGACTCCTGGAAGAAAACATAGAAGTAAACCTTTAGGATCTTGGGTTAGTGATTTCTTAGACTGTAGTAAAATTAAAGTGATTTTAAAAAACTGATAAATTGAACTTCATCAAAATTAAAAACTTTTATCCTTCAAAAGATACCATATAATAGGTGAAAGTATTCGCAAAGCATATATCTGATAAGAGATTTGCATCCAGAATATGTAAAGAACACTTACAACTCGATAACAAAATGTAAAATCTTTAAAAAATGGGCAAAAGAATTGAGTACACATTTTCCCAATGAAGATATAAAAATGGCCAATAAGTACATAAAATATTCTCGAGTATTAGTATACAATACTAATAATATACAATTTCACACCCATGAGAATATAATCAAAAATCAGAAAATAACAAGTAATAGTGAAGATGGGATAAATTGGAACACTTGAACATTGTAGGCAGAAATGCCAAATAGTGCAGGTACTTAGGGAATAGTTTGCCAGTTCCTCAAAGTGCTAAACATAAAACTTACCATATAACCCAGCAACTCTACTCCTAGATGTCCACACAAAGACCTATATAGAAATGTTGATAGCTTTATTCACAATAGCCAAAAAATCAAAAAGGCCCAATTATTATTCATCAACAAGCAAATGGATTAAAAAATGTGTGTGTGTATATATATATATGTGTATATATATATATGTATATATGCATATGTGTGTGTGTGTGTATATATGTGTATATACATATATATGTATCATTATATTATCCACTGTGGAAAGGAATGAAGTACTTATGTTACATGAATAAATATTGAAAACATGCTTCATGAAAGAAACCAGACATAAAAGAGCATATATATGACTATATTTTATATAAAATATCTCGAATGGGCAAATATATAGAGACAGAAAATAGATTCTTTGTGCCTAGAGATAGGGATAAGAACAGGGGTTGACTGATAATGATTATGGGCTTTCTTTTGGGGTGACGGCAATATTTTAAAATGAAGTTGTGTTGATGGTTCTACAACTCTATGAATTAAAATGAACAAGTTTAATGAAAAGGAAATTACCATAAAATCTCAATAAAGAGGTTAAAAAGATGAGAATCCAAAGAAAGCTTTCTAATAAAATTTTTAACTGTATTTTGGAGGAGTGAATAATACACTAAATATTTTCTTAATGCCTGTATAATTTCCTACAAAATACTTATAATTATGTGGCAATTTCTTCTTAAGAAACATAATATACATTTTGGAATTTAAAGTGTCAGGGATGTGAACAAGGATAAGCAAATAGAAAAGTGTCCATATTTTTTAACAGAAAAAGTGGTTTGCTTTTTGAAGGCAGACATTATATCCATCAATGCTAAATGAAAAAGCTTGACAATATAAGGATTTAAGGTTTTCTTCTGATGTAAAAACATAAATGTGTAGAAATGACTAGTAGTGTTATTATCAATTTTATGTATTGACTGATAGATTAAAATGTAATTTTCCATACTGTGTACTGTGTAAATAGCTTATGTAATATTAATCTAAGGGTACAAACATTTAGAGAAAAATTTCTTTTCCAAAATTTGCCAATATTAATCCTTAATCATGCTAAAAATAAAATCTCATTAATTGCATTATTTATAAAATTTATCTCATGATTATCACTTTGGACAGAACCTTCTTGGACTTTTAGAATTAACTCTCAATTATCTATGTTAATATTCTTAAATAAAACTCATACCATTTTTTAAAAAATGCACTGGTTTTTATTTTTATTGGCTCACATTATCACAACAATTTCTCTATCACTTGCTGCTGTTCAGAAACTATATATAAATTTAGTAGTGGTCAAATAAAGAGGAAATTAACATTTGAAAGCCAAATTTAAATAAGTTTTGGATAACCTAACGCTTTAGATTTGTGTCATTTAGTAATTTCAGGAAATCAAAGCATGAAATTTAGGACAGATTTGTATTCGAATTCTAAGTCTTTTATCAAGTGTAATTGCAGGTGTTATTTATCTTACAAGTCTAAATTTGTTTCTTTTGGAAAATGCAGGGCATAATTTTATTGTCTGTTTCAAAGAGATGCTATCAGGATTAAATAAATTAATGCTTTAAAACATACTAAATAAAATTTACCCATTTAACTTGTGAGATATCAGGTATATTCTCCAAATTATGGTTTGTTCTTTATGCTACCAGCCCAACAACTTTATTGTCCATATCTCAACAACAGTTTTTGGAGATAAGTGTTTTGGAAAGAAAAGTTTAAAGGTAAAATGATATAATCAATATAAGGGAACAGTAAAACAAAGCAAAATAGCACAAAGACTAGGAAAGAGAACATGCAGAAAACCAATATCTATTTTTAGAGCCCTTTCTATTTGTAGAGAGCCTAGATACTTTATTTTAAAATATCGCTTATAAAGTCGGGCTACCGGTATGATTTGTGCTACCGTTTATATACCAGAACTGCCTAATGTGCATATTAGTTATATCCAATCCAATTTCACTTCTTGAATAAACTCATATGAAACAAATTGCCAGGAAGAAATGTCAGATTAACTTTTCTGTCACTATAATTAAAATAATTTTCATTTCAAATTCAGGGAGTCATTTTAGAATACAATAAGAAAATTATCAAAGTAGTTCCCTGATATTAAAAGTGTTCTGAATAGGAATAAAATGAATAGTTAAGGATAAAGTTTGATCCATAATTCAAAACACCCTGGCCCTTTAAACATAACTCACTGATACAGAGAGAAAGTCTTTATTATATTTTGTAAAGGGTTGAAGAATTTCTTAAATTTGGATATGACCATAAGGGTTAAGATATTAATGGATGATATTTGTGAACAGAAGACCTGGCTTAAAAAGGTATCGATTATTTTAAAAAGAAATCAACCTAAGCCATTGAGAAATAATGCATATTCATAATCTACTAAGAAATGTCTAATTTTTTATGGCCCATCATTAAATTATATAGGAATATAAGGGATACATGAAGGTATTAAGACATGATATTTTATGACTGCTGGGATATTCAAATGGGACCAGAGGGAGAAGAAACTAGTATTTTTAAAAGGCAACATGAACATTATATTGCCTCTTTATTTCTGATCTTGGAAATGAAATCTTGCTTTATCTATTCAGCATCATTTACAGAATTCCTTTTTGGTGTAGTGCATATAGTGATCATATATGTGATAAGACTCATATATATATAAGTCTTATGTAAATCACAGAAACGTAGAAATTTGAAATCAGTTCTCTTGAAGTATTTTTCGGTGAATATTACAGTTGTTATATACAAACAAACAACTACTAGCTAGCTATTTGAGAGTAAATTATATATGTAGGAGCCAAGTTGATTTTTTTTTTTTTTAATTCAGAATGACTAAAAGGTGAGGAGAAAAGATAGCAAGTACAGACGTTTCCTTCAAAAATTTGACTACAAATAGGAGGAAAGAAAGATGATGATAGCTGAAGGGTGTATACAGATTAAAGGTTTGCATGTTTTGCTGTTGTTGTATACGTTCTTGGTACTGTTTGTCTTGCTTTGATAAGAATAGAAACCTGTTCTTAAATCTTGATGGGAAGACTCTAAAGGGGATAAGTTCAATGTAAATATGAGATAGAGAAGAAAAATTTGCTTAGAGCTCAGAGTGTTGGAGAGATGAGATTCAGACCTGTGACTGAGGGAAGTACACCACTATTTTAATAGGAAGTAAAGCAGGGGCAAAAAGCAGGTAATTTTTAGAGATATGGCAGCAGGACACTGAGGACGTCCCATAAGACTTACATTTTCACTGAAAAGAAGGGAGCAAAGTTATTTAATGAGCAACACAGCTAGAGGAGTGTCCTTGGAGATGGGAAGGGAGTAGAATATGTTTAAAACAGTCATTTCAGTTGAAACCAAACTGACTTAAAAAAATTGAGGTTGCCACATAGTCTGAGGCAAAATTAAATTGGAAAGCATGGAGTTTTTGTAACACTTAAAGACAGATAAAATGAATTTCTGTATATAATCCTCACAACAAGACATTGAGGGAGGCACAACTGTTGCTCCTTTATAGGGAAAACAAAAGCTCAGTGAGGTCAAGTGGAATACAGTGTATCACTGCAGAGAGCGGTACAATGATGCAACATTTGCTTTCGTCCAGCCCCAAGCGCAGGGTTCCTCTATAGTGTCATTTGATGTGCTGAAGACAATGGATCGTTGTGAAGAAATTCTCACTTCAATTTTTTAAATTGGTAACATTTTAAAAGAGTATGTCAGAGCATTTGTCTTGACGAATACTAATTTGGTGGTTTGAGAAAAAAAGATGTATTTGGCTTGGGAAGGTATGTTGTATAAAATAAATTTGTATAAAATAAATTTGAGGAAAGCTAGATTCTAGTTTTGTAAAATGCTCACAGTCTTTCATATGTTAATGAGTGACCTGCTTTCAATATAGGATGACATAATATGTGTAATATTTTTGAAACATTTACTCATGGACACTTTTTTTTTTATTAAACATCTTGTAGGACTTATTTCCATTAAACTTGGGGAAATGTGACAGAACATTTTTTTACACTCTCATCTAATCCCTTCCATTAAATGGCAAGGACTCACCTTCCCATGCTTGACTTACATTTTAAAATAAGAGAGTTTAGAAAATCCATATGGATATTATAAAAATATACTTATTATTTAAAATATTGAAGGTATACTTAAGAATGAACATGTTTTTCATGTTTAGGATTAAAATGTACATTTCTTCTCCCATTCGAGTTTCAGATTTATGCCACTCACCCCATTACTGAGAGAACACCAGTTTAATCCCTTTATATGGTTTAATGCTCTTATTTTGTGTATCCCTTAAGCTGTTGTCAAACAGTCCTTCCTAAAAATTATGATTACTCAGTGGCTGAGCTCAATGTACCAGTTTATTCCTCAAATCTTCTTTCTTTGTATAAATAAACAAGAGATGTATTAAAGATCACTGATACTATTTACTTTTTACTTTTACTGAACATGTTTCATGATTCAAAGAATGAGGGGTATATTGAAAGGATTTAAGTTGTTTTCAAACTTTGATTTTCCCCAAAGAGACTATTTTTCCATCGTAAGCTTAAAATAAACAAACACACACACTCAATAAAGGCTTGGATTTGTAAAGAAGCCTTGGCTATAAGGACTCCTATATTAGGTTTGCTGTAAAAACAAACAAACAAACAAACAAACAAAAACTTGGCAATCAAAACCACCCTAAGCCCAAGAAGGCTTTTTTAATATTTTAACACTTCTTGCCATGTCCACACCACTGAAAACTTATTGCTAAATTAACCACAGACCATTTCAAATTGCTTCTAAAAAAATTAGTGATAATTAAACCATCAGGGATTTCTCAGTGGATACTTATGTGCTATTTTCATCTAAAATATATTACTAAATTAGCTGAGTAGAGAATAGAATCAAGAAAAATACTCAAACAACTGCTAGATGATGACTTAAAGTGAGACAATGAAGGTCAGAACAGGCAGAAGAAAGTTAGTTAAGATATTTTGATGTGCAACTTCAACTGATGTAGAGTAGTCAGAATTGGACCGTGACAAAATTGTGAAACAGCAAAGGTAACCTCTTCATAACATGAGGCACCTTTATTCTTCTACCTTGGTGAACTCACACACACACACACACACACACACACACATACACACACACACACACACACACATGCTTATGCATGCATGAGCACATACTTCTAGTTACATATATATTGCATACAATGAGGTGCTTTTTCACCCATAAAACAGAATTACAAAAGTACTACAATATATAAGAACATTAATATTTTGAATAAACCAATAAAAACACAAGTACAGAAGAGGCAGAAATTGACAAACTTCAAAAGTAACCCACAAAACCTTTATGGAAAAGAAAGTAGTCAGATAAATAAATGTATATACACACACATATAATAATGGTCTGAGTTGTAGAGGACATTAGAGCTGGTGAAAATAGTACTTTAGAAAAGAAATGTTCAGGGAATGGCAAATAATCCACTGGGATTGAACCCAAGATAAAAATACTGAGCTGAGAGGTTGGAGAGTTGAGAGTTGAAAAAAATAAAGCAGTGAATTATAGAACTCAAACGATAGTTTGGGAAATTATTGTTGAGAGTCTCAAATAGCAAAAGAAAACAAATGCATCTTGTTTTATAGGCAGTAATGAATCATCAATGATGCTTAAGAATTAAAATAATGAAATCCATAATTTGTAAGAGTCACTTTGGCTGTAAGAAAAGAGTACTGTGTTGGGAAAAGACAAGGGGATGGATGGTATCATGGAATTAGAAGGTAAGCACAACAGCAATAATCAAATGATATTGAGAGGCAGTGACAGTGGATGCATAGGACAGAACAGTTGAGATATGCAAGGCTAAAAAAAAAGCTCATTTTTGGAGGGCAGATCTTAATATGAGTGGTTAAGAAAAATCTAGAAAAGTAAAGAGTAAAAAATAATATCAGAGATTTGATCCCAAATGGATTGGATGATTAAAATGTCATTTTCAAAGACTGGGAACATAAAAAATTCATATTATTTTTAATTTTGAGGTGAAGTAGATTAGCATATTTTGGAGTTAAAAGTGGATAGGTAGATATGATAGGTTTAATTTTGTAGAAAAATGAATTTATTTGGAATTTCAAGCATCATAGAGCCTATGTGTATAACATGGTGGATACATGAGACTATCAGGGAAAGTTCTGTTGAAACAACAGACATCATTATACCATTTGAATATATAAGGCTATCACTGACCAGACTGTCTGTCAAATGTTGAATACAGTTTCCTAAAATGGTTTCTTTTTTAAGATGCTGGTAAAACAAAAGATAGAATGACAAATGTAAGTTCTGCAAACAGTGTCTCAAACAAAATACCAATAGTCTCTCATGTGTATTTATCAGGAGAGATGCTAGACAATGTCCTAGACACACCATGACACAGAGGCAATGATTATTCTCAACATTGTGATTTTACTTATTAAACAAGCATAGCTATTGCTTAGTCATTCTTACTGATGAATATGATTATAGGAAAATCTCAGTAAGAACCATATAAATCACTGAAGTCAAATTTATTAAAATGCTTGATGAAACATTAAGACTCACATTAAATGTCAAAAACTGAATTCATCTTATTTAATGATTAACCCAAAATGAAATACCATAGCATACAGGAAGAATGGTTTCATTTCTAACTACAAAGTAATCAAATGAGTGAGTGCATTTACTGAAGGAATTTTAATCTATTTTTAAATTCCATTACATGCGTTTTTAAGTGCTCTACTACAATCATGATTTAAATGGCCTTTCCAAAGTATTAGCATTCAATTGCTTATTTTTAAGTACACCAATATTTTTCTTTCAATGAAAGTGCAAACAGAAAAAATACTCAGAGTTCTGTTTCTCATCTATCTTTCTAAAGCAAACATGATATTAAAACAGCATAAAGAAGGAATTATATTACTTGGAATTAATATAAAAGGCTTCACTCATCAAAATGGAGAAATAATTTGAGAGTTATTATCTTAGTATTAACACCAGTGGATTCATCTACAGAATCAATAGTATTGATAATTGGGGCATTTCGATCAAGGATTTGATGCAACTTGTAACATAAAGAAACTTTTATATACATCCTTTAGGGAGCATTCTAAAACTAGTTACATACATGAAAATTCAGAACAAACTGTTAACCAATTAGTCCGCAAAAGGAATTGATGGCCTATGGAGCTGAAATATGTGAACCTGTTGCACTTCAAATTGATTTTTTTATTTCTTTTTGATAAATTTTAATGTTGCACGCAAGGTTTTTTAATACTAAAGCAAAATAAGGTTTGACAGTTGCATAACTTGGACAGTTATGTCACATGCTAGAGTCAAATGAAACATCCTACCATGAAGAAGCCACAAAAGTACACTGTCTGTCACATCTACAAAGAAAGCTAACAAACCAGTAACAAAAGCTGAGAGACTGGTTTATAAATTTCTCTAATCCTTTCAGCCTTTACGGATAATCCAATATATTCTAAGTAATTGTATGAAGCGATTTTTGAACAAAGGGATGGAGTCAACCTTATGCAAATAATAACACCAAAAGCCCCAGTGATCCAGTCTGTTCTGAGGTTCTGCTGTGGAATATAACCTACCAGGTAAATCCTCTAGATGAAGAATTTATGAGCCTCCTGAAAGAACAAAGTCTTTATGGGTGTTGGTGATGAGATGTAGGATTCACATAAAACAACCTTTTAGTGTTTTTAATTAAATAAATAATAGTCATTGTAGATAATGTAGAGATAAACACCACCACAAAAGCAAAATACCACCTAAAATAACTTTATCTACTACCGAGAACTTGGTATAGGTTTTCATTATTTTTATATATATTTTAAGATATATTTCTATATACATTCTATATGTTTCCTATATGTATTCTTTATGTAGAATACATATGTCTATACATATTCATTATGTAGAATACATATATCTATATGAATTCATTATGTATGTTTTCTAGGGGATTTGTATAGAAATGTGTCTGTAATATTTTCCCCTTTTTACAATGTGTTGTGACTTTCTTTCATTTCTATAAATATTTATTGTTAATGACTACATAAAATTCAACTGCATAATCTATCATAATTTGTCTTATTTTTTTTCTAGTTTCTAACTATTATAAACTATATTACAATGGCACATTTGTACTTAAATCTTTGAATATCAATTTAATATGTTCCTTAAAATAGATAACTAAGAGTTAAAAAAATTTTAAGTCTTTCTTAAAGGTCAAATTACCCTGTAGGAATATAATGATAATTTAATCCAGCAGTGCATAAGAGTGCCAATTTCCCTATCAACAACACTAGATGTTGTGATTCTTTCTCATTATTTGCACCTATGATAGGTCAGGCTTTCTCAAGTAGTGGCATGATCCTCTTAGATATATGGATGTCCTCAAATTTATACTTATCACTGAATTCACATGAGGAGAATCTAGGGTGTAAATTCTAGCTGTTGTGTTCCTGAGTCAAAGGTAGGTGACTTTTAAATTTCATTTCATAACACAATATCGCCATCCTATATTGGCTACATCAACTCATGTACTGCCAAAAACTGTGTGTCTGTTTCTTTACTACCTCACTACTAATATGAGGTTATACTAAAACTTTAAGATGTCTTCCAATCTAAAACTGAAATATATCTAAATTTCATTAAATTTCAATGGAAAATCATATGAAACCATGTTTTTATCCTATAATGTAATCTGATTACTTATAATCTTCAATGCTTTCCCATTGCCCATAGAATAAAGGACACATGACTTATATAGCTGTCCAAAATTTACAGCTTTCCTGTCTCCAAGATCACCTCATCATGTTTACCCTGAATCCTATGTTACAGTTATATTTCACTCAGTTCCTCACACACTCTTCAACTTGAGGCCTAAACAAAACTTTATATTATTTACTGAGATGACCTAGAATGAGGGGAAATTCAGTAAACAGTAGTTATTAATTTATTTATTTCTATTTCCTATTTCCAAGATCATATAGGAAGCACCAATTTTGTTATCAGTCATCATCATCATCTTCTTTACCTAAAAAAGTGTGGAAACCTTTAATATATATTTTTAACTTTCTAATTTATCTAATAGTAGTCAACTTGCCAATAACAAATAAAACATTTAATATTGGTTATATAACTTTTCTTAGATCTTTCACCCAAAAAAGACAGTAATCAATTTTACTTATAAATAAGCCTCATCTGTTTTGATATCAATTTATATATTTTTAGCTCTTTCCACATAAAATTAATCAGAATTATTTTAACTCTCTTAACCATTTCAAATCTCAAATTCCTCAATAAATTTACATTTATATTATTCCAAGTTTTTGTACACCATTAAATTAATGCAAGGTGAGATAATTAAGACATAAATTGAGTCAATTTTAAAGATATAATTTATTCTGTTGTATATTTATTTTGCATTAATCTATGTTGAACCATGTTATTAGAGATACATTAAGTTTTTAGTGCACTATGATTCTTAGAGCTTTTCTGCCATATTTTATTTTCAATATACTGTTTGCTTGGTAATTTTTCCTCTTTCTGAGGCTACAGAATGTTTGTGCCATGTAAGCATAAATCAATTCCATGGTAATGTGTTATAATTTACTTATTTACATTCCAAAATAAACAGAAAATTCTGAATTTTAATCATCCAATTTCCATGTCTAGCTAAAATCTATTTTGTTCTATCATAACTTGTTTATTCTTTTAAATGTGCTATTTTTTATTTATTTTAATTCTCACTGAAATATTTTAAAACTTCCAAACATAGCCTTTAGACCTAGGCCAGTACACCAATTCTAAAATACTGAGACATTATAGTGGGTAGTATGAGTCTAAAAAGCATATATCTACTCCATAAGTCAGTGAAAAGCTACAAATATTATATCAGCAGTCAAGACAATTTACAGTCAAGTATCAGTAACACAAAAGTAAACTAGGAAAGACAACCTCAAAGTTTCGAGGTTATCATCATATTCAATTATTTTCTTTTTAAAAAGAAAGCTATTAAAATAGATTAATATAAATAATATTAGAATTTTAATATGATATTTCTATATTTTAAAGGATTATTTTTATTCTCAAAGTATCTTATGGATTTAACTTATTAATTCAAAATCACATTATATTTGTACATGTAAAAAATATCTAAGAGGTTCTGAATCGAAATACTAACAATGGTTACCCAAGGACAGTAGAAGTAGGTGAAAGAGATGGAAAAGTTTCACTTTTTACATTATACACTTCTATACTGCTTGAATTTTATGAGGTGTGTGTACTTTTCTAATAATAAATCTATAATAAACTCACACATCTACTGAATACTTAATATATGCCGAGCACTGGTCTTTGCCTTGTAAAAGCAGGATGAGTAGAAACTAATCTTTGTACTCAACAAGCCCGAGATGTGATTAGAAATTATTGTGAAATATCATTACAAATAATTATAATACATGTGAAAATCATAAATAGTGTTATACACAGAATTCTAGGGGAGCACTGAAGTAGAGAGATAGCTCTGAAAGATTAACAACGTTAAAAAACTGCAGGCCCAACCTTCCAGTAGAAGGGAAGTCTAAAAACTTTAGAATATTTGCTTCTCTTCCCTTTCCGCTAAATAATTTTACCATGGAGTTCTTGTAGTGTTTAGGACTCTTTTATGGTGGAGGCACTACAACGTTAAATGAGAAAATGAAAATCTCCATTAAAAAAAAATCATAATCATAAAAGAATTTAATTCTTAATACAAGAATATCTACTGGCCGAAAAAAAAAAAATATGGTGTAGTGAGAATTTAACTAAATTTAGAATCTTAGTGCCAATGTCCCATTTCCAGTTCTCCTAAACTTAGTTTTAAACTTGAATCTCCCCTGAGCTTCAGTTTCCTTTTCTGTAAAATAGATAACAACTCTACCTATTTTTTATGGTTGTGGTGAGGCTTTCAAAAGTTCTATAATAGAACCAATACACAACCTTTAATTCCATCTACCTACATTATCTTTTTATTGATGAATGGTTTTGCAATTTCTTTTTGACAAGGATTACAGATTAGTGTAAAACAGGATTCTTTTAAAGTTAGTGAGGTAATCGTTTTTGAGTTGTTACATTTGGAACCATATAATTTCTCTTAGATGCTTTCCGATTAGGCACCATACTTCAATGAATTAAATGCTCAGTTTCCTTTTGAGAACATTTTCCTATGTTCTCAAAGGGACATAGATGAAAGCCATTCTTTTGAATATGGTCTCTCTACATCTCAACTTTGCCATCTCAAGTAAATTTTGTTATTCAGATTTGTTTTACATTATCAGAATTTAATCTCAGTGTTCGTGAGATCCTCTCACATAAATATCATATGGTAGGTGACACAGGAGAAATCTCTTTATGATCTCTCATACTATTGTTCAGCATTAATGTTTTTGTCAGGATAACCACTATGACATCACAAAGAAAAACTAAAAGTAGCAGGCTAACTCAAAGCAAATTAAAGGAAGGCAAAAAAAAAAAAATCCTATTTTATTGTCATGTAACATGTTGGGAATAAGAACACCAATGTTCACAGCTGCTTTCCTTCTTTCTTTGATTTCTCCCTCTCTACCTCCTTTCCCTCCCATGTCCCCTTCTCACTCCCTCCCTCTCTCCCTTCCTCCCTTCACTTGTTAAAAAAAAAAATCTAAAAAAGGACTATTATAGCTTAGAGTACTAGGAAAATCAACCATAAGTAATAAAATAAAATCACAGTGACTTTGAAAAGAGATAGTATTTCATTTTGGCACATATTACACTAATGTAAATTGAGGTGCTATAATTTAGTAAGCAGGAAGCTTTCCATCAATTTGACAGTCTTATTAGCCTCTGAAGAGGTGAAACACAAAGGAGGTAGTTATTGTTATGAAAAACATTTCTCTGTTAGCTCTTTTTTTCTCTAGTCATAAAATTCATTATGGAATTATTTACCAAAAAATATTTTCGACATTTTAAGCTGCAATCTATTTTTTTACTACATTTTATTATTCCTTGGTTTATTTTGAACCTGATGCTACAAAAGACAATCACAGGAGGTAAATCTCTTCAATAAACAAATTCAAGAATAGTTTTCCTTGGGGGCAAACTGCAAATAGGAATTTGAACACATATGATTTCAGAAGTTCTGGAAATTTTACCCCACTCAGAGAAATGCTCCCCAGGTTCAGGGCTGATGCCTAAAACTCCAAAATTAAGGATTCTTTCCCTGAATATAAAATAATGCTTCTGTTCAGATTTAAATACCTCTGTGGATAGAGGCCATGTTAAGATGTTTTAGTCATTTATAAGGTATAAAGGATGGTATTTGTTTCTTCCATGGGAAAGTACGGACAGGAGAGTTAGGAGAATAAAAACTCTGAATAATAGGAATAGGAAGAAGAGAGGTGAGAACTGGGGGCGGGGGGAGTCACCAACTTTTTGCTTCTTTTCATTTTTATTATTAAATTAAGGCAATGTCTTATATTCATTAATGTCATTTATGAGAAGCCAGTTCTCTCTCAATAAGTAACAAGGAATTTAAATTCTCAATAGTTTTCTCCCTCCTCACAAGGGAGAAGTCTTAGACAAAGGCTAACAGATTGTTCTGCATAAGAAAAAGGCAGTCATCAAAGAAGGAGAATGTGGACTCTGAGGGTAATGGGCTTGAGCAATGGAGGACTCAAAGAAAAGACATGCCCAAGAAGGATTTTTTAGTTTAACTGAATGTTTTATATATATAAAGTCACTCCTGTTGCCACCTTCTCCAGAGGCAATTCTGTAGAAGTCTACATTATTTTTTAGGGCTTTAGAGAGTGATAATGTCCCAAGATGGCCCTATGGGCAGAAGCAAAAAGGCCTAGCTTTATGTAGATTATAATTAGTATATTGTGCATGATATGTATTCACTAGTAATATATACAATGAGGCACTGACTATAAAAAAACCACCCTTTATCATTATGTGTGTAATTGTTATTTTATATTTTAGGTTCCACTATTGCCAAACTATAAACAGTTACGTATTTATAAAATACTTCCCTGAGAAAAAAAGAATGTGTTACTCTTTAGGGAAACTAAACAGAGTTCTGGCCTGGAGAATATGAGTTAGAAAAGAAACAAAGTAATAGCACATAATTTATGCTCCTTTGCAAATACATAGAGAGGTAAATTTCTCCCAGTTCTGAAATCCAAAGTCAATAGGAATTTCACAGGATAGTTGGGCTTTTCCAAAGAACAAGAGGATAGCTTGGGTCAGCCTTGTCAAAGGAGCAGATTTAGGAAGGCTCTATTTGAACCTAACCTTGGATTTCACATGACTGAATAAATACTAGGTCCAGAAAACAGTCAAGGATAACAGAAGGAAAATGTATAATTGCCTGAGAGGAAACACCAAATATTAGTAAGTATACACATGTTGTGTAAATCAAACAGAGAAAAATGGGCAGAAGCCTGGCATCAGAAAAACTAAAGACAGCTGAAAGCATATCCCTATGGGTATGATAACTCAGACTTAGTAGAGAGATCATGTGACAAACGTAAAGAACCTCTCATCAAAAGTCTGGAAGGAGGTGAAAGGTAAGGTGGAGAAAAACCCCTGACCTAGCTGAAGAGCAGCCAAAACAAGGCCAAATCTAGATATTGCTCTCAAAGGCAGGAGGTTCGTGACTACCTCCCAGAATCAGTAACGCAAAGTCAGACAGAGTGGGTAAAAGAACAGGAACCAGCATTCTTAGAATGTTGTTTCAAGCCATAAATTAGGGATGTGCTGTGAATATCCATAGGATCCTGGATCTAAACTTTTTCTGTGCGATCACTTTTATGCAACTAAGTTCACTGTATTCTCTTTGTTTCTTTGTGTAATAGATACAAAAATCCCCTTCTTTCCTCATTGCTGGGGAAAAAAAAAACATAAATTTTTTTTTTTTTTAATCTATACTTTTGTTACATAGTTCTTAGGACCCAGGAGATGCTAACCTTAGTCTAAGATCCAGACAAGAAACCTCAGTAGACTAAGCCAATCACGGCAAACCCATCCTTCTTGACGATGATTGGTTCGGTTATCCAGGTGTAGAGCAGATAATCCATTCAGGAAATGATTTTTATTTCACAGATGGGAGAAATATTTTCTCTCCTATCTCTGATATTAACAAGTTAGATGTTGCCTTATTGGGGATAACTACCATCTTTTAATCATGAAAAGCCAACATAAAACAGAGCAGAACTGGACAAGTCCCAGAGGAATGGAACTGGAATCCTGACTGACTGGAATCTTATGTAAGCTAAAAATTCCTTATTGTTTATTCTAAGTCAGGGTTACTATAATTTGCATCTGAAACCATATTAAATGATTCAGATCTAGATATGGAATATAGAGTTAAAGGAAGATTTGCTTTGATTGTGTGTTACTATCCTTGCTTTCTAAAATGGAAGAAATGCAAACATATTTAAGAAATCAATAAAAGACCTCATGGAGAAAAAAAAGTTAGAGATATAACTTTAAAATAAGAAAAGGATGGCACAAGGTCCTTGAGAAACATTAAGTAGGAAAAATGGCACCTCTTCTATTGTGAAAAAAAAGAAAGGAAATGTGGACAGAGTTGAAGAACATGCAGACATCTGTGCAATTCTGGTGGTAAATTAATTACATTTACTCAAGATGATTTTTATGTCATTTGGAAAGAAGTAGATGAATTGATGGGATGAGAGAAAAATGGCATATGGTGGATGTGTAATTTGTTATGGAAAGCAGATATGTTTTAAAATTACTGGACAGAGAAGAGGGGAGATAACTAAGAGGACAAGGACAGCTTACTGAGAAACATTGTGAATATGACACTAGAGACTGTTAATTAATATTAATTCTCATCTTTCCAGTTGCATAAGGAAAAAGTTACCCGGTAGACAGCTGGATTGATGCAGTTGGATGGATCAGTGGGGCCAGAGACTAAGGACAGTGGCAAAGGCTGGTTGAAGTGAAGAGCCATGGATTCATGCAGAGACAGAAGAGAAGGTAGGAAAAGACAAATATACTGAGGGAAGAGAGAAAATGAGTAATAATCAGTGTTAGAAAGCTCTTGGCTTATCATCAAAGGGTTCAGTGTTAAGAGTTATGACAACAACTAGGCTATAGTTATTGGAACAGACAGATGAAGACATAATACAGATGTAAGAACTAGGGCTGAAATGGTCAGTAACAAAGCATACTGCATAGTGCCCTTGGGAAGCAGGTATAACGATTTTTATCGCTATCATAAAGAATCAAAGATCCTTTTGACTTTACTGAGTCTATTTTTAAAGTTTTTTTTTTCTCCGTTAGTCTATCCTCACTGTAGGATTTCATGTATCACTTCTCAAAACAGTAAATGTCAAAAAACATCTAGCAATGATTTTCTTATTTTAATTGTAGCTAATTATAAATACTGGAAGCTAAAAAAATCAGATAGACTCTGATTTAAGACTTTAAGCATCTTCAGGAAATGACAATGAACATGTAAGTTGATAATACAGGGATTTATATAATTCTCATCCAATATCGGGATATTTAAGAATACAAAACTTTAATATCAAACAGTGTAACAATCATTCTATTTATTTAGATTTTTTCTCACATTGATCTATAACTGGATTGTATAGGTTATATATACAGTGTTTTGGTATAGCCAGAAAGATTACACTTTTGCCAGAAACTGTAGTGTAACCTCAAGACCAAAACTAAAAACCCAGATTTCAAGGATCCTTATGCTTCACTCTTCAGGAAGATGACATTTCAGAGTGCAATGGGACTGGCTGTAGAAAACTTTGGAGTACAAGTGGATTAGGTACAACTGGAGTGCAATTAAATTATGCTTAAAAACTAGCCACTTGCTAGAGAACCATGGGGATATTTAAGCTTAGCAACAAGTCCTACTATAATGGATTTTAGTAGAAAAAAATAGCACTGTCTTCAGGAAATATTTTTCAAATGGTATAAATAAAAAAAGAAAACATGGTTTAATGTTCTCAATTGTGAAGCAACAAACTTATGAAATTTTATTAATTAAGTTTGATGTCTTTCTAAAATTAAATCAGTTGTTTTTGTTTTGCTCTTTTTCTGAATCTTCTACAATTTATCTGTTTATCTGTTTCCCACTATTATAGATCCATTAAAAATATCTCATTCTGAAATACTTATGTTTCATTAAGATTACGTTAATGTTATTTAGGGCATTTGTAAATTGTTTTTGTAGAAGAATGCTCTGATTTTGAGGATTAATGAATGTTGGAAAGAGAAAGAATTTGTTATGAGATCTCCTTATCTTGGGGCTCTTTAGCTTAAAATAAATATATATATATATATATATATATATATATATATATATATATATATATATATATTTCTCTAGTACTTAAAATGTATGTTTACAAAATATTAATATTTCTTCCAGTGTTGTAATTCTTTCTCATCTTATTCTCCTGATAAACTAAAGATAGGAGAATAAAAAAAAAACATTTTTTTTGTCATTTTGCCTCCACTGTTTTGAAAAATTGATATGCAAAAATATATACATTTTTTTGTTCTCTCATTGTATGAGTTTTCTATTGCTCCTATAGAAAATTACCAAATTTAGTGGTTTACAACAACACAAGTTACTTGTCATATACTTCTCTAGGTTAGAAATCTGACATGGGTCTCATAAACTAAAATCAAAGGGCCAGAAGAGCTGCATTTCTTTCTGGAGGCTCAAGGGGACAATTTATTTTCTTGACTTTTCCAGTTCTAGTGGTCACCTACATTCTTTGGCTGGTGACTTCCATGTTCAAGCCAGCAATATTGCATCTCTCTGACCATTCTTCTTTAGTACCATCTTTCTCTAACAGCAGCCAGGACAATTTCTCCACTTTTAATGACTCGTGATAAAATTGGGCTCATCCAGATTTTATTCAAAATCAAGGTCCTTAATCTTATCAGCAAAACTCTTTTTGCTATTAACATATTCGTAGGCTCTAGGGATTAGAATGTGTACATTTCTGGCATGGGAGAAAGGGTTATCTGCCTACCATAAGCCTTGCATTATACATAACTATACCAAAATGATTTAAAATGCTTTGCTCATCTAGCTTACATTTATGCCAAAGAGGTAAATACACAGCCCTTGGGAAGAAAGCAGCCATCATCACAGATATTTGGGGCTAATTTATTGGATATTTACTAATAATTTTCAACTATAGAAATTAGGCTGAGGTTTTGTAGTTGGTATTTCTTAGCTATTATGGTATACTCAAATATGAACAAAAAAAATTGCAGTTTCCCCTTAATAATTTAAGGCAAAGGAGAAATTTTCAAAGGGTACCAGTGGCTTCTACATCCAAAATTGTAGAAGGTTGCAAGAACACTTCACTCTGATGACCCTAATAATAAGAAGAAAATACAAGATGAAACACAAATCATAATTTATAAAGCCTACCAGAGAACTGAGGATGCAAAAAGATTAATAAACTAAAGTCTAAAATATAAGAAAGGAGTCTAATCTAGAAGAGAAGAGATTTACATGGTTTTATCCTCAGCAGAGTAGCACAAAGAGGAGAAATTTACAAATGTGGACAAGAAAATAAGTGAACTAAGAGAATCTGAACACACAAATACTTTTCTACAAGGCTTCATGAGAAAATCTGGAGATGAGATAAGACTGCTGAGAAAGATCCATCCCGAGGTACAGGTATATTGATTGAGCTGTTGAAAACTAGGAGATGGGCAGGAGACGTGAGAAAAACCCTCCAGGATTTATATTTCATGCATGCACTAAAGAAAAATTTGTAATTCTGCTCTTAAAGTCCGAGGATAAGTGAATTTACCCAAAGTCTTAACAAAGCCAAACTCAAATTAAATACAGACTAGACTGACTCAGCCTAGCATTCTTGTGGCCTCAGAGAAGATAGGCCATGTCCTTTTCTGGGTATAAAGTGTTATTTACTTCAGTATCTACTATTCTTTTACACAAAATGTCTTGTATTTGATTTTAAAGTGATGGCACAGGAAAAGAAAAAAAGAAAGGAAATGTCATGGGTTAAGATGAGGTCATACTGGAATAAGACAGGCCACTAAATCAATGTGAGTGGTGTACTTATAAAAAAAAATAGCCACATGAAGACAGAAAGCAGGGAGTGATGCATCAAGCCAACGAATGCCGAAGACTACTGGCAAACCACCATAATCTAGAAAAGGCAAGGGAGGATTTGTGTATGGATTTCAAAGAGAGTGTTGCGCTTGGGACACCTTGTTTTCAACCTTCTAGCCTCCAGGACTGCAAAACAATAAAGTTCTGTTGTTTTAAACTACCCAAAGTATCAATTTGTTGTAGCAGCCTTAGGAAACTAACACAGTAACCAATGATCCAAAAAGAAAATATTAAAGAGAAGGAGACCAAAAGATAGCCTAGATGTTAGAATTTTTGATAAGACATTAAAAAATAAACTATAAAAAATGTACTATGCTATTTAAAGTATATTTCAGTAGAAAAAGTGAACAATAGGAACAAAAGGGTAGAGGATTTCAATAGACAAATGGAAACTATAAAAACAAGATAAAACAAAATATTAGAAACATAAAATATGATAATAGAGATAAAAAATTCTTCTGGTTGGCTTATTTGAAAACTACTTCTTAGTTTCTTAAAAAGTTTAATACATATCTACCCTAATACCCAGAAATGGTACTACTATTCCATATATATTCAAAGGAAATGATAACATGTCTATAAAAAGTAAAACAAAATAATCAAATATGGATATAGTACTGGTATCCATGAAAAAATAAACTCACATGCTGAAATAAAACTCAGCAATAAAAAGACACAGAGCCCTGATATAAGCAACAATATGGGTGAATCTTCAAAACTTTATGCTGATTCAAAGAAGCTAAACACGAAAGGGTACATATTGTGTGGTTCTATTAGCACGAAGTTTTGAAACAAGGAAAACTGATCTATGATAATAAAAATCAGATGTGGTTGCTGAGGTGGATTTGACTGGTGTAGTTTGCAGGTTGGTGGAAATGTTCTATGTCTCCACAGCAGTAAATGGTTGTATGAATTTCTCAAAGCTCATCAAACTGTATACTTAGGACTTGTGCATTTCGTTTTATGTAAACAATACCTCAAAAAACCACATATCAGTAATTCTTAAGTGGAAGCAACAGAAACTGACTTTAAATTAAGTGGATGAAGATACATTTAAAAGATATTGGGTAGCAGGCCATTTCTAGAAAGTCTGGAGAACCAGGCTGGGGAAACCAGAAGAAACCAAGGGAGGTTATGAATTCAGAACTGTATTTAAAACCATCCAAAATAACTAACTCACAGATGAAGACTCCAGTGCCATTATGTCTGCCACTGGTACTGCGGAGGGGGCCCACAGCTTCCACTTCTCACTCTGGTCCACCCCAAATCTGACATGCTGCTACCAATACCATTGCCAGGAAGGATACTCTATCGGTCATGCCTCTTTTCACTGACAGCTCTCAATTCAAAGTCTATTTGAGTCTATCTCATGTCTGTATCCTATTGCAAATGAAGGCTATGACATTTTCAATTTCCATGAACATTGTATTCACTATAGTGGAGGGAAACTGTACAGCCCACTGAAAAGTAAAAGGAGGTAAAATTCCTCAAGATAGAATTGGCCATACAAAATGACTAATCTACCCCCAAACCTTTCACTCTTTAACTTTTTAAGAGTTGACTTTTTTGATTCTGCTTCCTTGTTCACTTCACTGGTGTTTGGATTTAGTCCTAACGCTTAACTGAAAATGTTCTTGCCAACACTATCAATGACCTTGATGCTAAGCAAACTGCTTTCTTCTCAATCCTTTTCCTCTAACCTGTTTATAATGCCATTGACTTCTCTCTTCTTATAACTATCTCTTTGGATTTCATTACACCACTTTTCTGCTTTCCCTCTTACCTCTCTAACCCTTTCTTATTCACTCTCTTTTATTACCTCTTCTTTACTTGACTTTTGTTAATGGTTCCATTCATGCTGTTCTAGGCATTTCTGATGCATACGTGTCCTGAAAAACCACATCTGTTGCTTATCACTAATAGATTGATGATTTCTGAATCTATATCCACAATTCAGATGGCTCTTCTGAGCCACACACTGAGTGTGTGTGTGTGTGTGCAAGTGCATGCACGTGCGCGTGTGTGTGTGTGTGTGATTGGTCACTGGATATTTCCACTTAGATCCCTCATAGTTATTACAGATTCAACATATATGAGATTTATTATAATCTTCTCAGACCTATTCTTCTTTCTTTTTTCTCCTTTTGAATAAATTACGTCCCTGTCCACCCAACTGTCCAAACTAGAAATTATATCCTTTGCCATATTTTCCATATCCAATCACTAGCACCTATGCATTTTAAATCCTACAGTTTTGTTGTATGCATATACTATTCCCTATTGTAATGGCCACTAACCTAAATTAAGATACTTTTATATTGCCTGGATTAATGCCAGAGCTTTCAAAATAACTTTTCTGTCTTTGCTTTTGCTCATTTCTAATCCACTCTTGGCACTGACATCAGGAAGACTCTGTAAATCTGATTATGTCATCACCCTACTTAATGACATTCAATAGTTCCCTCTAATCTGTCTTAGAAAGTCTTCTTTATTCAGTTCTCACCTCTTTTTTCCGCTCCCGCTCTCACCAATTTCTTACCTAATACTCCATGATCAAGCCATATTACACTCTGTTTAGGTCCTAGATGACACCTTAGTTTGTGGGTGCTGGCACACATTTTTTTCTTTTCACTACATACCCTTTCCTTTTAATTGCTGTCTCATTTATTTTCATTACTTAAGTTGCAGATAAGATCTTAATTTATCCAGGTAGCCATCCCTTAAAAGCTAGTCTAACTCCCCTGCCCTTGCAAAACTGAGTTAAGGGCTAATTGCAATGCAGCCCTTTAACTATCTGCATTTCCCTCATTAGAGCATTTATTATACTATATTGTAATTGCTTATTTTTATATACTGCCTGCTAGTCTATAAGCTCAAAGAAGGCAGAGACTGTGTTTACTTCTTTCCCATTTTATCTCTTAGCCATCTTACTGTCATGCTTTTAACAAACTGCTCAATATATATTACATTAATTTGATTCATATTAATTTTAGTTATTCCAATGAAGAAAATGGGCAAATATCTATATTCTCCTAACTTAAAAGTTCTGCCTTTAGCTATCTAAAACATTCACAAATCTTTATCTTTTATCTGAATTTTTATATAGTGTCATATTCTTAAATTTCTTTTTAACACCCCTATCTAAACCATCAGTTTTCATTTCTCATTCTAAAGAGAAGACCATTCATTACATGATGCTCTCTAGAGTGCACTGTATGGGCATGTATTAAATATCAGTTGTTAGTTATATGATAATAGAACACATAACACATGTCTAAACAACTGAAGTTATTGGTAAAGTGAAGCCCAACAATGTATAAATTAATTTACTGCCTACGAAATTATGAAGAGTTTTGTTTTATTTTCTCTGAAGCAGAATGATAACTTACTTGGTAATCTAATGAAAAGAATGTAAGGGCTGATAAAATATATCTGGCTGTGCACACAAAATGATTGGTGATGCAGAGATTAAGAAGTCTGACTCCTAGTTAAAACCTTATGTGTGATTTCTCAGGGCAGACCATAGGCAATTCCTAAGGCAATTCTTAAGGCAGGCCTCACAGAGTTGCCCTCCACATGCCAAATTTGGTACACATACACAGTCAGTGCATTTCAGCCTCTGAATGGAGCAGGCAAGGACTCAGGACACCCTGACTGGCTATCCTCTGCATATTTGCATTCCTAGCCAGATACCTTAATTCCTGAGTCTCTTTATCTTAGTCCTTAGATTGAAGTCTTCATGCATCTCTGCTGATACCTACTTATTAGGCGGCGGGGGGTGGGGGCAAGGAGAAAAACCCTGAAGACACTTTTCTGGACTCCGTACCCTGTAGTTTATTTTTCCACTCCTAGCCCTTCCCCCTTGTCCTCCCCATCCCTATCCCAAGGTCTGTAAAAGTGCTGAAGCCTTTGGTTCAGGGCATCTTCAACAGTGAGATGATCTCCAAGTCTGTGTCCATCCACCTGACCTTCAACTGTGGGACAAATGGAATAGAGGGAGTTCACACTTGCTCTGGTTTAGCCTCTTGTTTATACCATCACAATAAGAGATTAAAGGCTTAACTTTTTCATTTTGGCTTATTGCATTAATAACCTGAACCGACAGCTCAGTTCTCTCCAGCTCAGCGGAGCTCCTGATAGAGATCACTGCAGAGAGCTTCTAATCTATGACTAAATTTTTTTTATTGATATATAATTTACATAAATTCACCATTAAAAAATGTACAATGAGTTGGGTTTTAGTATATTCACAAAGTTGTGAATATCACCGGAATCCAAATTCCAGAACACTTTCATGACCCACGAGAGAAACCCATAGTGTTAGCAGTCACTCTGCATTCTTCCACGCCACCCACTTGCCCCCACCACAAACATACCCCACGTGTTACCACTATTACCCACAAATACTGTATGTCTCTGTGGATCTATTCTGGACATTTTATGTAAATGGAATCATACAACAAATGGCCTTCTATAAAAGTCCATGTGGAAGTCAGTTTGTTTTTCAGAGTCCTTCGCACAGAATTCCACACACATGAATCGCTAAGGCAGCTGAAATGCACTGATGAAGGCCACTAGACTGAGTTCTCGGTACCTGGAAGAGGAAGCAGAAGTTACCTTATTCTCTTCAGCCCAAGGTCAGTTCCAGGCAAACATTATAATTGCTATCATCTGATGTTTGTTTATTCACATTTATGGAACAATGTTTTCCCACCGCTTGGCATCTCTCCTTCCCTGACTCACTGGCCTAAGCCCATCTATATAGCTCACTATTCGAGTTTGTTTTATCTCCATAATAGCTCCAAATACAAAAGCATTAACTTCCAGCATAATCAGACCTTCATCACCACCAAAAACAGAACTCCCCTAGCATTTCAGTGTTAGAAACAAAGCAATTCTTCTCAGTTGACTAGAAGCTACCACTACTCTCTGTTAAAGTTTTAATTTCAAGGAGGCTTGTATTTTAGAGAGAAGACACTTGGAATGCGGAAAAATGAGTTTACAGGCATACCTCAGATATTGCAGGTTCAGTTCCAGACCACCGTAAAAAAAATGAGTATTACAATAAAATGAGATGTAATATTTTATTGGTGAAGGACCTTCCCTTCAATATGTAGAAAACACAAATCCTGTGAAGTGCAATAAAACGAAGCACAATAAAATGAGGTATGCCTGTAAATTAGAGATATTTGAGATAGCAGAGCCAAGTCAAGAATGATACACATATATATATATATAAATCTCAAGAGGGTATAAAGGGATTCCCTAATTGAAAATCTGCTTACTCTTTCTACCTCCATTCTTTTGACCCTGATCAAAGAATCACAGACGTTTCTGTTTTGCTCTTTTATGTTTGTATTTTGCGGGCTTGTTTGTTGTTTGCTTTCGATCTGATTCAATGATGGTATAAGAAAAAGGCCTGGAATGGTAAGAAAGGGACATTTCAAACGTAATGGGGAGGAGTAACCTTTGCCAAAGTTGACTATTTATAACTGTCATGATGTTCTCCCAGATATTTGTTCTTAAAATATTTATTCTTCTCAAAATGAGTATTCTTTTAGAAATGATATATTATGATGTAAAAGTTATAAATAAATGTTTTAGATGGCAATAAATTTATTAAAATATTAAATATATTATATAACATTTATGATTATTAAATATGTTATCGATTATAATTTTATATTTCATAGTTTTACAATCATCTCTATACATTTTTGGTAGATGTTAGCTTTAGAGAGAATAATCCAATTTCCTCTCAGTAGTTTCAAATATTTTGCTTTTATTCAAGGTAATAACACTAGAACTGAATTCAGAGAGAGGCCAACCCTAAAAATGAAGCAATTTAGTTATCTAAATATAAGAATTTCCCAGAAGTTATTTCATCACTAGTTTTCCTATTTTTCAGAGAGTTTGAAAACAATATTTGGAATACAGTATGTCATCAACTAGGTTGTAAAATTTAAATCTAAGGCTACATCCTAGCTCACTGTCAATTTATTTTCTTTTACAGATCATTCTCATACTCAGTAACTGACAATTTGTATTCAGTTTCTTTTTTTCCCTGAACATGCCCAATGTTACACATAGTAAGAACTGCAAAGTAGTGTGAGGCAAAAAAAAAAAAAAA